>AP027114.1:34669592-35269592 GCA_028142955.1 Pinctada fucata
AAGAAAACTGGTCCAAAAGACGGGGGCGGGAAGAGGGAGAAATTTACTCTGTTCCAGTTAATGGTTCTGTGTAGATTTTATGAGGAGGACAATACGCCCAATTTAAACACTCGATCTCTACTCGCCGGAAAAACTAGACGTTCCTCTGGACAGAGTCACTATATGGTTCCAAAATCAACGTGCTAGGGGATTCCCCGCAAAGAAAATACTTAGTCAGGCGAATTTTACACGAAAATCTGTTGATATGGGATTTAGTCCGGGTACAACTGGAAATCAAATGCCTACATTGAATTCGCCTGTAAATAGTGCTTTCATTGGTTCAACCCAGGATCCCCTTTAATGAATATCGCTCAGGACCAATCATTGACAAGGTTGTTTGAGACGGTTGGTTTAAACGGTGCTAACGCTGCACATCTGCAACAGTTTCATTGACACCCAGACATATTCCGCCATTTTTACAAATGGCGAATCAAAACGAGAGACAGTACTGGCCAATCAAATTCAAGCTCTTATCCAACTTCGCCTGCAAATCAAATTAAGACTGAAAACACTGCCACGGAACCATGTACAAGTGGTCCTGAACATTCATTGGTGCAAAACAAGCTTGAAACAACGAATCAAAGTGTTTTCCCCACAATTCAATCATAGAAATTCAATAAATATGTTCCCAAGTGCTACAGTGAAAAAAGAATCTCCAGTGCCTTCAAATCAGGCAACGATGAACCTTTGAACTTCAGTAAAAATCACGCGATGCTTAGCGGTAAAAGTCCATTACATTATAGCAACGAGTCTGGTGCTGATGAAGACTGTATACAATGATGTGATTGGTTAAAATAGAATATAGCATGTGAAAACGTTCGAAACTATTCAGTTCCGTCACTTTGCTTGAAAGTTCGGGAATTTCCGTCAAAGCTCGTGAATTGCCGCCAAAAGTCGGAGATTTCATCAAATTTTGATAAACATTCCATTTTTTTTTAATTGAATATACTTAAGGACGCTGCACATTGAAGT
Organism: Pinctada fucata; assembly: GCA_028142955.1. Taxonomy (NCBI): domain Eukaryota; kingdom Metazoa; phylum Mollusca; class Bivalvia; order Pterioida; family Pteriidae; genus Pinctada; species Pinctada fucata. The sequence goes on from AP027114.1 coordinate 34,670,604, forward strand.
TTTCCCGACCATTGTTATGACAAAGATTTAATTGTTAATTAGTACTTAATTGATAAATAATTTATTTATGTCGATGCTATATGGGTATGAACACGATACACTATATGAGGTTGAAATAATAAATTGATATTTAATGAAATGCTTTGTTCTCTTGTTTTTGAATGTGCTAGTATTTTTATATCAACATCACCAAATTGCGGTAAATAGGGGATATATTCCGAACGAGTTGATCACGTGGTAAGTAGGATTGAAGAGTAAAATTGGCACTTTCTAATACTTAATGTCACAAGAAAATTTATCAAAAGTCGATATTGCATTTAGTATAAATGATAATTTTATGGAAAATAGAGCTAAAACTTTTTTCTTTCTTTAGTAAATATAAAGATGAATATACAATTTGCGAAGACAAGGTCTGTACGTTTCACGCTGCTACTCTAGCTAGTCGCACTAACCCTAACAGCGGAACAGGAAAGTCTTAGGATCCTTCATCAACCATACTTGCATGGATGATGCATCTGTGGATTCTTACTACATGTACAATGCATGGTACGGAGGCTGCAATTTGACCCACATTTCACGCTTGCGTGAGCAGGTTGGGCAAAATGGGACATGTCCATTCCCGCCTTACTTTAAGTCCTACATGAACCAAACTTGCATGGATAATGCATCTGAGGATACTGACCACATTGTATGGCAGGGAGGCTGCATCTGACCCACATTTCACGCTTCAGTGAGCAGGTTAGGCAAAATTGGGACAGGTCCATTCCCGCCTTCAACCAAGCTTGCATGGATAATGCATCTGAGGATGCTAACCCAATTGTATGGTAGGGAGTCTGCATCTGACCCACATTTCACGCTTGTGTGAACAGGTTAGGTAAAATGGGAAAGATCCATTCCCACCTTACTATAAGTCCTACACCAACCTAATTTTCATGTATGATGTATCTGAGGATGCTTACTACAATACATGTTAAGGAGGCTGCATCTGACCCACATTTCATGCTTGAGTGAGTAGGTTATGTAAAATGGGACAGGTCCATTCCAGCCTTACCATAAGTCCTAGGTCACCCAAAGTTGTGTGGCTGATGCAACTGAGGATGCTTATCGCAGTACATAGTACAGATGCATCTGACCCACATTTCACGCTTGAGGGACCAGGTTAGGTAAAATGGGTCAGGTCCATTCCTGCCTTACTAGAAGTCCTACATCAACCAAACTTTCATGGATGAAGCATCTGAGGATGCTGACCACATTGTATGGTAGGGAGGCTGCATCTGACCCACATTTCACGCTTAAGTAAACAGGTTAGGTAAAATGGGACAGGTCCATTCCCACCTATATGTCCTACATCAACCAAACTTGTATGGATGATGCATCTAAGGATACTTACTACAATGCATTGTACGGAGGCTGCATATGACCCACATTTCACGTCTATGGTGCATCTGAGGATGCTCGATGCAAATGCATGATATAGATGCTGCATCTGACCCACATTTCACGCTTGCGCAATCGGGTTAAGTGAAATGGAACTTTCATTTCTGGCTTATTTTAAGTCTGAGATCAATTTAAAAAAAAACTAATGTGGGTTATGCATCTGAGGTTGCTGCATTTGACCTATATTTCACGCTTGATTGACCGGTAAGGTTTCATAAAAATCTTCATTTCCAGCCTTCTTTAATTTCTTTATAAACCAAACTTGTGTGGGTGATGCATCTGGAAATACTTTGTGCAATACTAGTATAGATACAGATGCTGGTCATGTGACAATATTGCCGTCGACGTGAGCGCTGTCCATCTCTGATGGCCCTATGTTTTGTTTTGTTTTTTTTTTTAAAAAGAAATGAATTTTATGCAGAACACCGTCATTGTGAAAAAAAAAACAAAAACATCTTAACATAAACCCAGTGACATCAATAGTCATCGCTAATAGCTCATTAAGAGGGCCGTGTCAGTAACCACTGAGCTTTGGGCTATATAAACATGGAAAGTGCAAAAAATTAGATTTTCCTAATTCTTTTAAATTTTGTTACCCTTTGGTTGTACTTGAAAAAAAATGATAAAGTTTGTCTTAACACCATTTCGTTACCATGGGTAACGGGCAATGAAAGTATAAAAAACGTGATTTTACCTACTTTTTCAAATAATTCCCTAGATAAGAACTTTATTTATATAATGATAGAATTATATCCCAAGACAACTCCTTTACATCGAAAGGGACTATTTTGATACACCAGAAATTTATTTCGTAGAATATGGACTGTACTGAGAGGTGCAATGGCAACTGAATGTTGCGTAAAATCGACAGATTTTAGGCCTTTTCGGAACATATTTTTTCAAATGCACAACAGCGCTTATGCATTTCGGCAACATCAACTGAAAGACCATATAATGAACTGATTGTTTAAAAAGTAAAATTGGGTATACACTAATGCATAATCGTTGTATAAGTTAATGAAATACGCTAATCATGCAATTTGGTGTGGAACTCTCTAATGTGGAGGATACGAAATGTCATATTGCGGACAAGAAGAGATGGTGAAAATAGATATAGTGCGCTAAAAGAGGGCTATTTACCGTTTTGAAAGGTTGAATTCAGTTAAAATTTATCAATTTTTTAGATTCAGAAATTTTAATTACGAACTCATTCATCAAACATTCAGGAGTTGGCACATTTGTATGTCTACATGTATTACTGTATCATATGGAACTTAGTTCTCATTGAACCCTTCGTATATTCTCTAAGATTCCTTCCTACACAGTATGTTCGCCCTTATACTTAACAGTCTAGTTTTTCAGTGTAAACACACAAACAGAACTAATGGACATTTTGTATGTCAATATCTATTTCATAATTATTTTTCAATGTGTTTAAGGCAGGTTTGTAATTGCTTGCGTATACATTTTCAATATGAATAAGACAACATCTATATTTTTTACATCTCTTTTTTTTCATAATTGTTTCAGTACTTTTATTAGTATTTTAAATCTTTTGATTTATATTGACTCATTTACAGGGGTATACATCTTTCAATCTGTGATTGCTTCTAACTCAGGGAGATAACCCCAAATAAAAAAAAACGAAAAAATCGGAGAGGGGTTATTTTTGTTATTGTTTGCTTGTTTGTTGGTTCATCGGGATAGTTTGTGGTTGTATGGAAATGTTTTTGGTGCATCTTTCGTAAATCAGCACCAAATCATATATAGTAAAACAAAAAAGGAAGGGGGGGGGGGGGAGCTATGAGTAATCATTGTTCTTTTATGATGTACTTGACTACTTGTTCATTTGAAGTAAGTGTAAGACAGATATTATAATGTTGATTCTCTTATCAAACTGAAAACATAACCAAAAGCTCAAAATCTTCTAGGGAGAAAAATGAGGTGAGGAACTAGGAGAGTGATTAACTTAGCGTTAGTTGAATTTCGAAGATCATTGCACTGAAATCAAAGACAGTGGCTTTTGTTTTTGACAAAATAGCATTGTATAAAACACCTACAGATCGCGCTGCTCACTTCTGAAATCGGAAAATTGAATTTTGTCTACTTTGGTCGGCAAATTTTCAAATTGAAGTTTATATAGTTGGATAGAACGGTGTAATTTATATGTCCGTATGACAAATTACGCTCGAAGTGAAAGAAAATAGATGGAAGTTTAGTGTGACGTCGCCAACGTTTAACATTGACGCCTCATTCACACGGTAGCGCAATTTTATTTCGAAATAACATTATTGTGCAACAAATTTGTTTTGCAATAAGTTTTTTTCTGTTCACACGAGACCGAAACTATTGTGCAATAAAAGGCTTATGAACACGCACAAAAATCACGAATTAAAATGCACAACGGATAACTTAATGAAACATTGTTAGAATAATTTTCCTAAAGTCTAAATTTAAGGCTATTTTGAGATGAAGCCTATGTAACAAAACATTCATTTATTTGTCATTTCAGTCTAGAACATGACGTCATTCAGTTATGATGTCATTCTCTACTAGGGGTCCAGACTAATAGATATACGGAAAATCGGAATCTCTTAATAGAATCTTAAAAATAGAGACGTCGAATAGTTATATTCGTAGAGTATAACGATCTCCTTGTCTTGGCATGATGATGCGCATGCGTCAGATTTATTGCGCAACAGTTTCGCCTAGCGTTTGATGCGCAATAAAGTTATTGCAAAAAAAATTATTGCGCAATAAATTTTGTCGTGTGAACGCAAACAAATTTATTGCGCAACAAATTTACGTTTATTGCGCAATAAAACTCTCCGTGTAAAGGAGGCATGAGTCTAAGGAGAACTTCAACGATGTTACGCTGAAATTAACGTAGAAAAATCCCCCTTTAAAACTATTTTCCTTGACTGTGAGCGTAGTATTGGTTGTACGGACATATAACTTACATTTTAAGTTACGAGATTTCGAGATCTATCCCCCTATCGAAGGGAAAATTAATTTTTCATACAGGTAAACCCTTATTTCATGCTTGAGAAATTTATTACTTTAGTGTTCATCTTGTTTTCGTTGGTTGCTAAGGTATACATTTTGTTGCTAAGGAAGTTTGTCTTTTGTCACAATATGTATCTTCATAAAAAATTCACATATTGTCAGAAAGTATCTTAAAATATTATAATTCTTAAACTCCTTTACTTTTTTATAAAATTTGTTGTCTTGAACATGTTGAATAAAAAAAAGGTTGTCAACATCTAAATTGCACGAGGAGAAAACAAACAAAATAATTGCAAATTTCGATTTGAAACCCCCCCCCCTCCCCCGAATGAATTAAATTGAATTGAAGACTTGGCTACCCAATTTTTTCATGAATTAAGAAATATGATAGTTTAGACAACATCAAGGATTATTGAGCTTTCGCAATTTTCATGTCATAAAATAACATATTTTTGCATATACATGTATTCTAAAATTCAAAACGTTTTCTGTTGCCATAGCAACCATAAGCAAAATAATAAACAGAAAAAAAGGAATGTGATAAGGTTTTCACTTGGTAAAGTCCTTTTCATTACATATTTAAAAATGTATGATGTATCATTAGAATCTATCAAACCCTTGAAAAGAAAAAGCCCAAACACTACTGTTATTTTCATGAGATTTTTACAATCCAAGCCCAAACACTACTGTTATTTTCATGAGATTTTTACAATCCAAGTACAATAACTCTGCATAAAAATATTTAGATGACACCCATATACAAGTGACCTGTCACTTACTATAACAGATTTACATACGGCAATCATTAAGATTCATCAATTCTTTGCAGAGGAAATGCCCTGATGCAAATATCTGAACTATGAAATGACAGAAAGACGTAAGAGTGCGACAGCATATGCCCCCCCCCCCCCCCCCCCCCCAATGAAATAGCTTATGTCACTCTATTCATAGCTCATGCAAAATAATTCTTGAATTTTTTTTTTTTTTTTTTTGGGCTGTAATCAACATTAACAACTGTGATATTTTTAACCCTCACTGATAAAGGAAGGCTGGGAGTGGTCCTTTTATGTGTCAAATAAGTGCCCGATGACTGGTTATTTTCCGGTTGCTATGGAAATAAATGGTTGCTAAGGAGGTTTGTTAAGTAAATATTCATATGAGCATGCAGTGTTTATTTTCGAGTTTTAAATGACAAAATATAATCATATCTGAGACGTGTTTTTTGTTTCACATTTGAATATTCAAATAAAGTAGAGGGGCCAAATTTGCTTAAAATTTGCTTAAAATTTGCTGAAATGCAGATGTAACTGTTTGAACACTTTTACCTGTATACCCAATTTTATTGCAGTTTTTTAGCATTTAGGTATTAGTATTTACTGAAAAATAAGTAACACTATTGGCAGTGGTTGCGCACTTGAGATACACCTGATTTAAACTAACTAAATTTTGCATATAATAGAAAACCTTAAAATACTCGTACTTTTGGTTACCATAACAACCGTGTATGTTATTGAAAATGAATTATGATATGAAATTTCATCAGAACCAAACTTCTACTGGAATTAATGCTTCAGAAAATATATGTAGAATTTTACATATTTCTGCTGTTGAAGACACAAAAGAGTGATTTTTCAGTCATTTTCACTGATTTATGTGCTTGTTACCATGACAACGCTAATAAACCATCTTATTCAAGATTAAATGTTCAATATTGACATTTATAATGTTTAACTTGTTATGTTGCTGCATTATCAAGTCATTTCAGCCATATTTAAAATTTTGACTTTCCACCCAAAGCTTGATGCTTATTGGCAGGGCCTCTTAATAATTCATCATGTGGCAACATCAACAACAATAGACATTACTTGCCACACTAGTAACACGGCAATAACAACGCGCATTATGTCACACATAACTGGCAACACAACACAACACTCAGCAAGGTCGTCAACATTAAAGGGCCCATACAACTCAAATCTAACGGCAACGTTGATAACAATACAAACAACTCAATTCTAACAGCAACGTCTACAACAATACAAACAACTCAAATCTAACGGCAACGTTGATAACAATACAAACAACTCACATCTAACGGCAACGTCGACAACAATACAAACAACTCATATCTAATGGCAACGTCGACAACAATACAAACAACTCACATCTAACGGCAAAGTCGACAACAATACAAACAACTGAAATCTAACGGCAACGTCGACAACAATACAAACAACTCACATCTAACGGCAACGTCGACAACAATACAAACAACTTAAATCTAGCGGCAACGTAGAAAACAATACAAACAACTGAAATGTAACGGCAACGTCTACAAAAATACAAACAACTCACAACTAACGGCAACGTCTACAACAATACAAACAACTCAAATCTAACGGCAACGTCTACAACAATACAAACAACTCACATTTAACGGCAACGTCTACAACAACACAAACAACTCACATCTAACGGCAACGTCTACAACAATACAAACAACTCACATTTAACGGCAACGTCTACAACAACACAAACAACTTAAATCTAACGGCAACGTCTACAACAACACAAACAACTCACATCTAACGGCAACGTCTACAACAATACAAACAACTTAAATCTAACGGCAACGTTGATTACAATACAAACAACTCAAATCTAACGGCAACGTCGACAACAATACAAACAACTTAAATCCAACGGCAACGTTGATCACAATACAAACAACTCAAATCTAACTTCAACTTCGGCAACAATACAAACAACTCAAATCTAACGGCAACGTCGACAACAATACAGACAACTCAAATCTAACGGCAACGTCAACAACAATATAAACAACTCACATCTAACGGCAACGTCGACAACAATACAAACATCTGAAATCTAACGGCAACGTCAGCAACAATACAAACAACTCAAATCTAACGGCAACGTCGACAACAATACAAACAACTCAAATCTAACGGCAATGTCGACATCATGTCACACACAACTCCACACTGACGACAACGTCGACCACAATAAAAATCAAGTTACACTCAACTCAGCACTGCCGACAACGTCGATAACAATATTCATCATGTGACACACAACTGAACATTAATGGAAACTTCGACATAAAACACATCATGTCACAAACAACTAAACACTTTCGACAACGTCAACAACAATATGCATCAAGTCACACAACTCAAAATGGGCGACACAGCGATTACAATACACATTAAGTCATCACAATTCAAAATGGGCGACACAGCGATAACAATACACATTAAGTCATACATAACTCAAAATGGGCGACACAGCGATAAGCGATAACAATACACATTAAGGCATGGTCCATTTGATATTCAGGGGGGGTGGGGGGGGGGGGGGGGGGGGCTTGGGTTTTTTGTCGGAGCAAGATTATTTTTTTCGCCCTGGACCGGCGCAAAAGTATTTTTTTCTGGCAAAGTTGGAGCAAGGAAATTTTTTTTTTAACAAAGTGATGCGGATATTAAGAATGTTTGTGTTTTATCAATAGAAATTATTTATATTTTTACTCAAAACTCTTAATATTAATATATTAGTTTATTTTTATGCAAGTATTCAATTCACTTTTAAACAGAGAGATAAAAGAATTTTACGATACAATTCTCAATATTTTATATAAGGTACATGTATATAACATGTATAAGAGGGTCTGAGGGGAAGGTCTTCAAGACAATTTTTAAATGTTACTAAGAATTGTAAATTGGTGAATAACTGAAGTTCTCCTTCCAAGCTTACAAAAACATGACTCTATATGGGATACATGCAACATGTATTATCAGCAATACATAAATATTGATAATATATTTAAGCTTTTAAGGAAGCCCTTTTTCATTCACATACATGTATAACTTTTGATATCTTCAAATAGTTGAACTTGAAATGCTATTAGTGATTAAATCTTTTGATAGAAAATTATGGCGAGCGAAGCGAGCCAAAAATTTTTGATACAATTTGAAAACTGCGGCGAGCGAAGCGAGCCGGAAAATTTTCAAGAATTTGAGCGAAATTTTATGGTAATTCTTCAAATTCAGATTATTTGTAAGAGCAAGATTATTTTTTTTCTGTCACACTTTAAGCAAATTTATTTTTTTCATTAAAATTGAGAGCAAAATTATTTTTTTCGAAAAAAACCCAAGCCCCCCCCCCCCCCCCCCAGAATATCAAATGGACCGTGCCTAAGTCATCCACAACTCAGCACTGAGGGCATTGTCGACAACAATACCCATCATCTGACACACAACTCAACCCTGGAGGCAACGTTGATAACAATACGCATCATCTCACACAACTCAACACGTACGACAACGTCGAAAACAATATAAATCATTGCACACACAACTCAACACTTACAGCAACGTCGACACAATACGCATTATTTCACACTCAATTCAGAACTGGTGGCAACGTTTCCAACAATACGCATCATTTCACACACAACTCAATACTACGACAACGTCGACAACAATACGCTTTCCTCTCGCACACAGCTCAACACTGAGAGCAACTTCGACAACAATACGCATCAAGTCACATATAACTCAACACTGACGTCAACGTCGAAGGCAATACGCATCATCTCAATTTAACACTGATGGCAACGTTTCCAACAATACGCATCCTTTAACACACAACCCAACACTTAAGACAACGTCGACAACAATACGCTTTCCTCTCGCACACAACTCAACACTGAGAGCAACGTCGACAACAATACGCATCAAGTCACATATAACTCAACACTGATGGCAACGACGACAACAATACACTTCACCAAAACAGCTCAAACTTGATGGCAACGTTAATAGCAATAGGCATCATGTCACACACAACTCAACACAACGGCGACAACAATACCTATAACAACCCGCACAACTCCAACATGAAGGAAATGTCGAAACGCATCGTGTTACACTCAACTCATCACTCACGGCAACGTGAACAACAATAAGCATCAAGTCACACAAAATGAGCGGCACAGGGTGACACATAACTCAAACCTGACGGCAACGTTAATAAAATTACACACAAAGTCACATACAACTCAACACTGAAGACAAAGCCATCATCTCACAAATAATATAAACCTTACGGAAACGTAAAAAACAATACGCATCATATCACCCACAACCCAAACTTGATGGCAATGTTGATAGCAATACACATCAAGTCACATAAAACTCAACACTGATGGCAAAGCTTATAGAAATACACACGAAGCCACAACTCAACACTGACGTCAACGTCAATAACAGTACGCATCAAGTCGCACACAATTCAACACTAGTGGCAACATCAACAACCCTTCGTATAATCCAACACAACTCAAACATTACGGCAACGTCATTACGGCAACGTCGACTGCAATACTTATCATGTCACACACAACCCAAACTAAACGGCAATGTTGATAGTAATATGCATCAAGTCACATAAAACTCTACACTGATGACAATGTTAATAGAAATACACATAAAGCCACAACTCAACACTGACGGCAACGCTTATACCAGTACGCGTCAAGTAACAGAGAATTCAACATTAATGGCAACGTCGGCAAGAATTCGTATCATATCACACACAACTAAACACTAGCGGTAACGTCGACGACAATACGCATCATGTCACACACAATTGAACACTAGCGACAACGTTGACAACAATTCGCATCATCCCAAACACAACTCAACCCTTGCGGTAACGTCGACAACAATATGCATCATGTCATACACAACTCAACCCTTGCGGTAACGTTGAAAACAATATGCATCATTTCTCACTCACTTTCGCAATGAGACAAAAGATAAAAACGTAGACAGGATAGTTTGAGATTTCCTCGTCTCACACTCCACGTTATACTTATTATGACGTAATAGAACGTAACGTCACATCATCGCTAGATTTGTGCTCATTTTGTATCGGTTTTGGTTTAAAAAATCATTTGAATGATGATAAAATGAGCTGAGTGAGAAAAATAATCTATCACGACTTTGCGACTGAGACAGAGGATACTCATCCTCGTGCAAAAGATTTGATATATCCACGCCAAGCCTCGTCGTGGATTACAAATCTTTTACACTCGGATGAGATTCCCCTGTCTCAGTCGCAAAGTCGTGACAGATTCTATTAGTCACGCATAACTAAAATGACGGCAACATTAATAATCAAAGGACTGAAAGTCCTGCGAGTTGGCAAAGTCTAATATTGAAAAAAGCCTTTGTTTGTGAAATACGAATGCTCCCGGCGGAGTATACTATAAACACCATTTTTCTGTTACATGTAAGTACATGTATGTGAAAGGTCAAGGTCAGGGTCACTGGGCATAAAAATGTTGGTATCTATGGAAAAATTGTGTGACAAGGAATACATATGTGACATATAAAAGCCATTTAATTTACCATTCAAAGTTTTTTGGACAAACAGACGGACAGGCCAAAAACTATATACAAATGTACCCCCGAATCTTTGATTCCGGGGTGCATAAAAAGTTTGTTTTTTCTTAATCTCTAAGCGATATTAGTCCCCTACCAGCATAAATCTAAGTCATAACTTTTAAAGTGTGTCTTACATGTACAAGTACATGCTCGTTTTTCTCACATTGTCTAAAAGCGCTTAAAATAAAATTTTATGTACCGGTATTTATTTTCATATGTTGATCAGCCAACGCAGCATTCATGAATGACATCACAAATGTCTGAATTGACATTACAGTTAAAAGGCACGTGAAAATGAAATCTTACCCTATAGGGTTAAGACTTATAGAATCTACATGTATCATCAGGTGTGAGCATCGACAAGGAAATGCACTCCGAATGTCCAGAATTTGCTTGTACAATGACAAGACTTGCCGAGTCATGGACAAAAGCAAATCCCAGACAAGAGGTATAGATTTAAGGAATCATTCTTATATTTTTTTGGCTGATCGAGGTATCAACACCAAAAATTTAGGGAAAACTGCATTGTGCGCATAGTGCAAGATGCACAAGTTTTTCCTCAATTTTTGGTGTCCATACCTCGTTTAACCAAAAAGATATTACATTGATTACTTATCATTTCATTTTGTTGCTTTCCAACGTTTATTTGCGGCTTTGAAACCGTGTTGCTAACGACGCACATACTTCCGTTTTGTGTTGATACAGGTATCAACAAAATTTTTGGCCAAACGGAATCGTCGTTTCTTAATAATAACAATAGAAATTAAATGATTTCCTTGTGATGTTATCAATGATCACACCCAAGTGATTGACGTTCGATAAGTTTTCTTTACTTTTCTGCTATCTTTTGATCAAGGTTGAAGTGACGCAGTGTGTCCATTATTTTTCTCCTTATGTGCAAAAACATCAAAAATAGTACTTTTCCTATGCCTATCAAGACTACAATGTAAACTTCATAGTCAACGTGGATGATCGATTTGCCATTTTGCTTTATACGAGTACAGTTCTGTAAATATGGGATAAAAGAATTTTTTTCCAAGCGTTTCCATAAATATCCAAGTCCACGGTAATAACACGAAGTGAGTGTGTTGGAATACTACAAGTAGTACATGGACATATATACATTTATTGCAGTCATTAGGTGAAGATTTATTCAGCCTTGAAAAATTATATTCCTCATGGACAATGCTCTTCTTATAACCCGAACTGTAATGTACATCGTTCATTCACCTAATCAAACACAACACGCCCCCCCCCCCCCCATCTCCTTCCCAAAAATCGAACTTCGATAAACAGATAACGACATACAGTAAATAGAAGATCTAGTATTTCGAATTGTGGTTTTTCATAATTCTTTATACAACAGATAAGAAAATATTCAAATATTCTATCAGTTATTTTCATGAACTTACTACAAATCAGTTCGCCGTTCATCGTATTGCCTTCCGAGTGTCCTCTGATCTTAAGACGCAAGAACCATAGCGATTTATATTGACATCAACAGACTATTTTATATCTATCTTTTCATCAATGAAATATAAATCGACACGGTTATATTAACTATCATTATGCCTAAACTCTGGTAATTCCCCCGGAAAAAAAAAACGCATGGCCGGCATAGTGCAGTGCTACTTTGGACTACTTAAAAGTTGAATTCCTACGCGATACGAGAACTATTCTCCGAATCTTCATTACAAATAGCTCTATTGACCATTTTTCACTCCAATAATTGCATTGGAATCATCATTTACAACTTGCACTCATTGTGTCGTTTAAAATGTTTTTGTCCAAATAATAGTGGTACTATTTCTTACTAAAGTAAGACTACAGATTTTTGACCGTTGCACGGTTCGTGCTGGCCCTAACTGAGGCATTCGATTCCAATGAATAGTTGGCTTTGCCAACTCAAAAATACACTTCAAGTTACACACAATTCAACACTTACTCATGACGGCAACGTAATGACAATACGCATCATGTCACACATAACATAAACCTTGCAGCAACGTCAACAATAATACGCATCAAGTCACAAAACTGGTTCTTATTCCAAAGATATTAGAGAGACGATTGCTCGCTGTTCGGATCATTGCGACAGCCATAACTTGTTTTCGTCTTGGAGGGCAGTCGTATTACTGTGCAACCCACGAACGTGCTAAATATAGTGCGGGGATAGATTGTCAGTAAATTTAAGAAACAGTCAGTCTTAGCATAAGTAGAAGATATGAAATGATAAGAAATGAATCTTATATTTTTCCTGTTAATGCAGGTATCACCCCCCAAAAAAATGGACGGAAAAATTTTGAATCAACTTAAACAAATACAAGATTCATTTCTTAAACAAACGCAACTAAACACTAACGGCAACGTCGACAGTAATAAGCACCATGTGACACACAATTCAACACTGGTGGCAACGTCGACAGCAATACGCATCATGTGACACACAATTCATCACTGATGGCAACGTTGACAGCAATACGCATCATGTGACACACAATTCAACACTGGTGGCAACGTCGACAGTAATACGCATCATGTGACACACAATTTAACACTGGTGGTAAGGTCGACAACAATACGCATCATGTGACACACAATTCAACACTGGTCGACAACAATACGCATCATGTCACACTCAACTCAACACTGGTGGTAACGTCGACAACAATACGCATCACGTGACACACAATTCAACACTGGTGGCAACGTTGACAGTAATACGCATCATGTGACACACAATTCAACACTGGTAGTAACGTCGACAGTAATACGCATCATGTGACACACAATTCAACACTGGTGGCAACGTCAACAACACTACGCATCATATCACACTCAACTCAACCCTTGCGGCAACGACGACCAACCACACAATTCCAACCTGTACGGCAATGTTGATAACAATACACGCATCATGTCAATAGGTTTACCCTCCTGAAACTCCTCGTCCTAGGATTATTTCTTAGATTCGCCAATATGATCGTTGATTTTTTTTTGCGGATCCAGAATGTCAAACGTCTCACAATTACTGGTGTAAAGCAGATGCACGTACCATCGGGTACCTACATCCCATTCGTACGTTACATCCTTCAATAGCAACAAATAGCACAGTTCATGTTGGATTTGTACACACTTAACGTGAAGATTATGTATGGATAAATGCTGGAAATTAAGCAATTTCATAATTGGTTGTAAAGTATACAGTGTATGTTGAGATTATGAAAATGACAAGGAAGTAGGTACCAGTGTTTAAGCATTGATTTGTGGTACCTACATCAAGGAATGCCCGGTACCTACATCATCGTCATTTTGATTCGGTATAAAAATAGTGTTCTAACTCGATTTTTGTGATAATATGCATATTACCATTTCTTGATCTAAACATTATCTTCACGTTGATTGCACAAATCCAACACGAATAGTGTAAATTATTGACATTGAAGGATGTAAACATACGAATCGGCATCACCTGTCGCCATGACGGGATGTAGGTATCCGATGGTACGTGCATCTGCTTTACACAAGTGACATACGAACGGGCAGGAAATTTCGCATTTAATCAGAGTTCACTTTCCTTTCTCCTATCGCTATTCCAAAACCGTCCGAAATGAAAAATTAATGGAAGCGTACTTTAATTACATCATTCCGTTAAAAAGGAACAGCTTTTACATCGTATAAACGCTACAATTACGAGTACGCCTTTGACTTTTAAAGTATTGGACGAAAGATACATTCCTCCCTTGTAAAAAAAAAAAAAACAAAAAAACTAGCGCTTACCGAAGTACTTTTCAGATTAATTGGAGTTGTCTTTCTTACCACATGTATACAGAAAACAGCTATTCTGCACAGTGGTGAAATTATGGAAATTAAAATAGCAATCCAAGGAATGCTTGTGTCGCCTGCGAAGTGTGCTATTTTTAAAAAGTTGATCAAATATGTAAGTCAAGGTCACTTGGTTTAATATTTGTACATGTACAGTACGTCCATCGCTATCTTTGTCACTTTGTCTGATAGGATACGATATGATACGATCTGATAGAGTCTGATGCGCGATGCGCGATGTCTGATGTCTGATGCGCGATGTCTGATGTCTGATGCACGATGTCTGATGTCTGATGCGCGATGTCTGATGTCTGATGCACGATGTCTGATGTCTGATGCGCGATGTCTGATGTCTGATACTTTTGAATCCTATCGTATCAGAAATCCTTACAGACATCGTATCAGACAAATTTTATCAGACATCGTATCATACAAATTTTATCAGGCAAAGCGAATCCTATATATTCTAGCGTATCTCGCGCAAGAATTCAGGAAAAAAAATTTCAATATCTTTACTCTAATTAGTTTTCAAGTAAAATTAATTTACCGATTTTAAAATTATAAAAGACTGTACAAGTCCACATACTACAGCTGAGAAGTGATAGAAATACATGTACAAATGTAATAGCAAAAGCAAAATAAATAAAAAAAAATATGTTAATTTGATCGTGGTCGAACGAGAGTTCGATGCAGTGGCGGATCCAGCGCCCCCTTTGCCGGGGGGTCAAGGGGTGAATTTGGGCGATTTTTACTGAAAATGGGCCAAAATATAGGGTTTTTGGGGAAATTTTGGGTCAGTGCCGGGGGGGCGGACGCCCCCTCCGCACCCCCCTGAATCCGCCACTGCGATGTGCAGATTCGTAGAGTCGGTGTTAAAAATAATTAAGTTTATTTGAGATATGTGTCAGAGTTTAAAATTTTTGCGATCATGACACTAGTCTAAATATGGATTTGAAAAGACATCGAAAGCTGGATGTCGGTAGAAACCCGAATTTCCTCGGACACGAATATTTGCGATCGTCCGCGCTTTATTAGAAACACCTTATGATAGATTCGTTTTCCAGAATCATGAACATATATTGAGAATTTCGGAAAATTCATCAAGACACAGAGGGAAGAGATTCAATGATTCAGATACATATTTTAGATAGGAGGGAACTCCAAAAATACGAATACGAGTCGGACCTGATCTTGCAAATAACATAATTTTGTTAAATAGAATTAATTCTGGAGACTCTCCACAAACTCTACAGTATATAGTTCTATATTAGAAAAAATGTTCATCTTTTCTTGATTATGGCTTAATGTAATACAATTGACCATGTTGACCATAAAATAAAATCGAGGTATCCTGCCCGCAGCTAAGTTAGCTCAGGCGGTCAGACCGTTGGACATGTCAGCAAAATAGATCGAGGGTCTCGGCCGGGATTAATTCCAAGACTGGTCACGTCATTTTCCATTATGACGGTTTGGGTATCGTGTCCGCGATTAGCTCAGTTCGATAAGAGCGTCTGCTCCGATAGCAGAATTTAGTTCTCGGGTTATACCGGCCACATATATATTCTCCATTCTGCTTATCACATGGTACCATTCTGCTTGTCACACTATATAAGGAAACTCAAGAGTTGCTTCTGGGTTAGCTAGGTCACCTATGGGGGAGAACTAGGGATTTAATTGTCTCTCATTATGACTGTCTCATGGTTTCCAGTAAACATGCAACTGGGGAAACCTCAAATTTTTGCAGGGTGTGTGTGACGGAGCCCTATAACCCATTCTGTGATAACATCTGCCAAGATAGCATACAGAGTGTCCAGCTATAGGAGCACTCAAAAGTTTTCATTGCACCTGTCAAATGCATTATATATATATATAGGTATCGACTATCATGGCACAGCCAGGCCGGGCTTAGAGTGACTGTTAGTATATAGCAAAATATTCTGGGTTCCATTTGTCTTTTAGCTGCAAAGTCATAGACCATTTTCAAATTACCCTTAATTAAGCCCCCTTCACATTTTCACAGATGGGGTCGCGATAGCTGCGGATCCAGAGATTTTTTACATCCGTAGCCATCCGAACCCATCTGTAGTTCGATCCAGCACTAGTCTTGATGAGTCGTAGCTTTCCTTATTAGCAATCTGTAGCAATCAGGGATGAGACAGAAATTTTTTAGCATATTCAAATTTTCTACAACTCTACATGTATATGTAACGATTAATTTGTCGTAGCGGAGTCTTAGAAACCCGTAGTGAAGTCTCAGCTATCAGTAGGGGAGTGGTAGCAACTGTAGCAATCCAGGACAATCTTTTTTTATTAAAATACCTCTACGACTCTCTTACGGATTGCTTAGGACTCACCTGCAGATTGCTACGGATAGCCTCGGGACTCACCTATGGATTGCTACGGATAGCCTCAGCTACAGATTCTGTCTTTTGTTAATTTCAAATCTATCGGTATTCTGTGTGTTTTTCTGGCAAATTATGTGAGTTAAAACAACAACTAATCAATTTCAGTTAATGATCGATAGACTTAGACATGTAAAACCTGAATACTGTTATAAAACAAGTCAGCTAGACCATACTGACTTGAAATTATTAGATGTTTAAGTAAATAATTATGATTAAAAGTACATAGAAAATTCAAGTCTGAAGTCGTAGCTATCCTTGCGCGAATCGTTGCTATCCGTACTGGAGTTGTGATCATCCGTAGGTCTTCCTAAGCAATCCGTACCTATTCATATCCATCCATATACGTGTCTTCGCAATCCTTATCAATCGGTACACGTGTCGCAGCAATCCGTAGCAAAGTCGGGATAATATCTGTAGTTATCCTTAGCTATTCTTAATCCATTTGTATCAACCCGTACCAATCCGTAGCAATCTGTACTGTCGTCGTAGGTTCATCGAACATTTTGCGTCTCAACTCGCCACGGATAGATAATCTTTTTTTGAAGTCGTGGCTTGAGTCACGAAAGTGTAAATGGGCTTTTAAGTCTTGCATTTTAGACACTCCAGGACCAGACATCACAACTTTTGACGTTATTTCTAGTTATTACGTCATAGATCTGTTTCGACATCACAGTCCAAAGTTACGTCAAATGTTGTCATGTTGGGTCTTGGTCTGTATAAAATACAAGTCTACTGGGGTAAATTGAAAATTGTCTATTTAATGACCAGAAATTTCATCAGATACCAATTTAGCCATTATTTAAAGAGATATATGTTCTTACAGCCTGAACTATCTAGGCCAATATCCTTTCCTGCAATACCATCAAAATAGGCTTCTGTATACGTGTAGCTGTGATACTGAAGCCTTCAAGAAAATTCAACAAGATTCCAGATACACATATATAATTTAAAAACTTGAATCACATATAAAAAGAGAAAATTCAAAAGATAGTAAAATACATGAGTAGACCAAAGTTTGAACCCAGGATGCATTGAAGACCAACTTATGTCAATATGACATTGTATAATTCACTGCACTTTACATACAGACTGCTGACAATACATGTATATTGTAAATATAGATAAAAAAGTCTCAATTTTGCTGAACTCAAAGACAGACAACTTAAGCCTTTCAGTGATAACTAAATTTTACTATGCTGTTTCATTTTTGTAGCTTTGTGTAAAACAGGGATGTATATAAATTTCATATGCGTCCTTGTATAAAAGGACCCTATGACTTATTATGTAAACAAATCTACATTGGTTGCTATCCATGATCTTGAAATTTCTTGATTATATATCTATTGATTGATTACGCTATGACATTTACTGTGATAACAAAATTCATTGAGATAAATTTCATGTAAAAAGTTTGACTAACAGAGTGACCTTGGAGGTAACATTAGTTTAAACATATTTATTCAAATACATGTATATGCATAATTATATAGAAATGAACAATGCATACGATGAACAGAAGTGGGATTTGAAAAAAGGCTTTGAGTGTTGACTTCATATGAACTAACATGTACTTCAAGTTAACTGACTGTATCACAGTTACAGACTTTTATTTCACTTTGAAACACAGAAACAGTAGTATGCCAACTTGCTATTACGACATTTTCAAATTTTAACTTGCATAAAAATAAAGGTTTTATCAAAGTAATATATTAATGTATAATGAAGCCATATAGTTTAAGTTTTTCAAATTAATGTAACAGTGAGTACAAATTTTAAAATAGCGGATATATGGTTCATGATAAAAAAAAGTTTCAAGTAAACAGGAGATCCCAAGATATATATAGCTTCCTTTTGTATATGGCGATGATTTTGTTGATGGGCAAATATTGATATATTCATGCAGCATCAATCACCTGTGGTCTGGAGACAAGTGTAGTTTTTCTTGATTTTCAGATGTGCCTCATGTAATGTGGAGTTCCTTTCTTGAATAGCTAAGCACCCCTGAAAAATGATGGAAATTAACGTACAACTGATTCAATGTAGAAAGACATAGGCAAAGAAAATGCATTTGTGAAACACTGACCCCCTACACTCCCCCCCCCCCCCCATCCCAACCCCCTGAGCTTGCATTATCATTAATGTATCAGAATATCAAACGTCAAAATCAAGAGATACATGTAATGATGTATTGCGTCAAAGCAAAAATATTTATATCTATTGACCTTCACCCATGATAGTTGTTAACATACTAATATTGCAGGTCCATCTGTCATTGTCTGTTGATCTAAAAATTTCATAACATATAATCATCACATAAAATCATACATATTATGTAATTTGAAGATGTTTAACATGTTAATGAATTTCATGGTAGTGTATCACACGATACTAGGGCTTGGACGATACTCCGATTCATCGCGATATTTTTTTGCAATCCAAGTATCGATACATCCTGACGATACCTAAGTTAAAATCTACAAAAAAAAATGTGTTCAGAAATCTAGTGTTGAATAAATAAAACATGTTGCATAAAAAAGCTACTTATATGAATATAAATACCATCAAATAGCTTTTTGAGAGGGTTTTATTAATCAACTTAGTATTGCGATACGTATCATATCAGATATCAGGTATCGTGATACATGTATGTATCGGATCGGCTGGGTGCAGTATCGTCCCAGCCCTCATGATACGCAAATAATCATGCAAGAGATTATTTGCATATCACGTTATACACTACCCTGAATTTATATCTCTCTACAATACAATGACGTTGACATATAGTCCTGTATAAAAATCTGGCACAACTAAACAAAGTTAACAACCATTCATTGCAACAAGGATCAGCTCAGATCTCAATTCGGAAATCATAATTTCCTATGAATTTTAACAGTTTTACTTACCCATCAAGTACTTTCTAGAGACAGTCTCACTTGTGAAATGGTACGATATCAGGGTTCCATATGAGGCTTTATATTATATAGCTGAAAACAAATAGTGGAATATTAACCCATATATTAGATTGAACAAAGAACTTAATTGCTAAATCTTTTTTGGATAGAATATTGATAAATTACCCGAGTTTCGAGATCGTGTTACAGACCGGGATTACTCGACTTTTACATGCACCATAAGCAAAAGGTACGACACCTGTATATTAGGACTGCAACGATGCGCTATTCTCACAATACGATATACCACGATATTTGCTTTCAGTGCAATTCGTAACACAATTCTTTAATTCATATCTGCTGAAAGATGAAATAAACTTCGGATATAGCTTTTGGAACTCTCAAATTGTACTTTCTACTAGTATAAAAGATGGAGTTCCAATTGCCCAATAGGCGAGCAATTCTATGATGTAATAACAAATATTGAATTTTAATTTGTAATAATAATTACCTGGAGATATCTTGCATTTCTTTATATAAAGTGCCTAGGTTGTACATATTGTGGCAGAGCCGGGTGTATCAGCCCTGATAGCTCAGTGTTTAGTAGTGCTTGCCTGCAGGTATAGAGGTCCCGGGTTCAAACCCCAGTCTGGGCACATCTTTTCCTACCCTACTACAATACATTTTAATTTATGTTGTTACTTAACCCTAAAATGCAAATGTCGTAAAGTTGTTTAATTCAACTGTATCTAAAAGCTCGATACGTAGACACTCACACCGTGCATCGTACCATCATCAATTACCGTGGTGAATCGTTGCAGCCATACTGTATATATTGTGTTACGTTGGAAAGCCAATTCATGTCATGTTATATCTTTTTACTATCTCGTATTTACGAGAAAAGTTTCTCTTAGTAACAAGAAAAGTTTCTCGTAGTTACAAGAAAAGTTTTTCGTAATTACGAAAAAAGTTTCTCGTAGTAACGAAAAAAGTTTCTCGTAGTTATGAAAAAAGATTCTCGTAGTTACGAGAAAAAGTTTCTCGTAGTTAGGAAAAAAGATTCTCCTAGTGTACGAGAAAAAATTCTCTCAGTAACTACGAGATTTGTTTCTCGAAACTACAAAATAGTAAAAAAATATAACATGGCACGAACTGGCTTCCGGAGTTATGTAATATCTATGAATGTTCATGAACACATGGGGCCCATATAGTTAGAATGAGAAGATATATGACTGAAAGAATTCTGAAGCAAATTATATTAGGATTTGAAGACTGACCATATTAAAGTACTACCCGATTCACCTCACTTTTTGCATTCAAAGATTTAAAATGCTATGTATCATACATGTATATACAACAAAATGTAAGTAGCATCCCACCTTAGTACGACGAGACCGAGGCAGTGAAATTTGCATGTAAAAATCAGATGGTTGCAGTCTGTATTTGGGATCTCAAAACTGATGTATAATATTAAGCAGTAAGTAGAATTTGTATCACATGATAAGTAGAAAATGAAATCCATCAAGTGGTGCCAATATATATAATTTCAAATAATGTCAAATAAAAAAAACTGCATAATAAAGTGTTTGCAAGTACCCGGCAAGGGACTCGAACACCGGCCGTTCACTACACAGTCCAGCATGTTACCAAATGAGCTAAAGGGACATCCCCTTAGCTCAGTTATTAAACATTCTGAACTATAGGTAACAGGTGAACTCGGACCGTGGAACACTCGGACCGCGGAACACTCGGACCATGGAACACTTGGCCCATTATAGGTCCACTCGGCCCGTAAATGTAGGTCCGCTCGGCCCGTAAACTTAGATAACTTGGACCTACAATATAATATTTATGAAAGCTCATATATCTCTTTGTTTCTAAAGAGATGTATGTTAACTTAAAAAATTTTGAGATCTATGCTTATGAACATGATGAAAGGAAGACAAGAGAGATATTTCTTTAAAGAATTAAGGAAAAATACGATTCCAAACACATAATTTATTTCGCCCATGTTTTATTGATTTATTTATTTAATTATAGAAACCGCAGACACTTAGAGTACAAAATTTGTATATTTTGAATATATGGTATCTATATTTATTTCTTGTGACTGAAGTTTATTGTAACTCTGAAGTAAGATTGATAGAGCTAGGTCTCAAGACACAAGTAAAAAGATCAATCTGTTGAACAAAAAAAAAACAACCTTCACATCGATTAAGAACACAAAATAATATGTTTAAGGTCGATTGATTTTAGTTTTATATTTTATTCAAAACAATTTACCTTCTGTTTGTTAATATGTTTACGGGCCGAGTGGACCTACATCTACGGGCCCGAGTGGACCTACTATGGGCCGAGTGTTCAAGGTCCAATCTTAGTTGCCCTTGATTCGAACTATATCGGCGATACCTGTACTACTGGAACCACTAAAACAGAAGGCAGTGGTTCCGGATACGAACGTTCGTATCTTTCGACCTATGTCTCGGCGTACGAACATGTTTCTGATTGGTCTGTAACTGTCGCGTGACTCAGGTCATGTGTCCATAACAATAAAAAGTTGATTTTTGTAACCATGGTAACCATATCAAGGTATACGAGTTTTATTCTGTGTCATCTGTAATTTAGCAACCTGGACAAGAGGCTATTTTCTATGCTCTCAATCATTATACTTTATAGTGACCACTGATCAGTAATAGATGCGCACTTGTCGGCTGTTGTGTGCACGTACTGACGTTCCGTCGCTCCAGCGGAAGTTGAAGTTTTTTCAAGTTTTGAGATGATAACAAATATGTACATGAAGATGCAACTCCGTGCTTTTTACTTAACTTTTCAGAATATGTCACAAAAAAGATACAATTTGAACACAAGATGCATTGAAAAAAGGAACCCTACGATTTGTGTTCATACGCCGAGACATAGGTCTAAAGATACGAACGTTCGTATCCGGAGCCACTGCCAAAACAGAAAGAAATTGACTTACCATCATTGACATATTGTTGGAAGTACAATGTCTTTTCCTTTTATCTGCTTGCTGATGTCCTTGATGAACTGATCTTTTTGTAACTTCGTTTGAACTGTGTTGCGAATGGTCAATGGCCAAGTCTTAGGTTAAGATATGGGTCAAATTCTCGTTCGTTTTGTGCCATTGTCTACCGATATTTTAAAGTTTCAAGAGATCATTACACCCTCATATGGATCTTTGTGAATATGGGTAACAGGCAGCTTCCTTTATTTTGTTTTAAACCCTTTTAGTGCTATGCGATTTTCATGTTTTTTCGAGCGGCATTGAAACCGAAAGTAGTGGCAGTCTACATCAAATAGTGAATCCGACAAATCTGGGATAAAAAAAATCTGAATACTTGTGAATATTGCGTGATAGAAAAAAATGATAAATTTAAATGTTGCTATCATGTCCTTCGAACCAATTCAGACAGTCTTCTTTGTGTTGACCAAATTCAGAATCAGACGTTGACAAGTGGGGGGGGGGGTGTTCCACTGCGGAACGCCGGATCGTACAGAACTGAGATGCTTAAATTGGTTTTTAGTAAAGAGATGGTTTTAATCATAGATACTATCAAGAGCGAGGTTGTATTTCCTTTTATTGAGACAACCAAGATTTAATCTTATTTCACAAACATAACAATGTCTGATACGACGCGCGAAGCGTAGTAGGATGCGTGATACGATAAACATGTCTGATTAATCAGATTCTGATAGGGTGTCTGATGAAGTCTGATACGATGTCTGATAGAGTGTCTGATACGATGTCTGATAGAGTGTCTGATATGATACGATAGGATGTCTGATGTACGATGTCTGATGTACGATGCGCGATGTCTGATGTACGTTGTCTGATGTACGATGCGTGATGTCTTATGTACGATGCGCGATGTCTGATGTACGATGCGCGATGTCTGATGTCTGATGTCTGATGCGCGATGTCTGATAGGATAGGATACGATAGACAAAGATAGCGATGGACGTACTGTATCAGTAGGTATCACAGTACTAAAAGCCTTTTCCATTGAAGTCTATGGAGCACCCACCTCTGTTCAGTTGCTTCCCACGTCTCTCACAACATTCACCCCGAAGTTTCACTATATACGTTTTGTACACAAAGGTTTGTGATACTTAAAAATGCTATCTCTAGAAAAAGTGATCACAGAGTCTAGAAAGATCTAGCCACTTGAAGTTTTAGGTCCATTTTTTGCACTTAAATCTAAAATACGATTTTTGAATTCATGGGGCCCCTTTTAGATCAACCTTTCATCCATAGTTACAGCTGATAATTCAACAAGTGACCCATGTTTCAATTTCTTATTGATTGACCTTTTATGTGATATGATTCAATTATTTAAATTCTTCATACTTATTTAGAATTTTATTTTTAAAATCGGGAACAAGATTTCAATAGCGGCCATGTTTTGCCGTGTACCCAAAGGGAATTCCCCATTTAGTACTGTGATACCAGTAGGAAAGTCTTGTCAAATGAACTCACATGTGAAATACTAAACCTCTTACATACAAATTAAAAGATATGGTCAATCTATTACTTTCAGAAAAGGTCATGACTTACGTAGAGTAACATTGTATTATGACGTCCTCTTATCTCATAATGACGTCATGCTATGCATGCATTAGCTCAACTTACGAAGAGGTAAATTATTTTGAGAAAAACAATATATAGGTGTATGGCGCGGAATGTGTGTCAAAATGATCACATTTCTGCCTAGGCAAAATTATTTTTGCCTGAGCAAAATTCTATTTTTGCCTAGGCAAAAAAAAAAATTCTGCCTAGGCAGAATTCGATTTTTGCCTAGGCAAAATTAATTCTGCCTAGGCAGAAATAGAATTTTGCCTAGGCAAAAATAATTCTGCCTAGGCAAAAATCGAATTATGCCTAGGCAAAAATAATTTTGCATAGGCACAAATCGAATTTTGCCTAAGCAGAATTATTTTTGCTTAGGCAAAATTCGCAAACGTTCATCTATATCAACCAATGAAAATGCCTCTTGCAAAGCGAATTAATACAGTGCACACGCCTAGGCAAAAATGTGATAATTTTGACACATATTCCGCGCCATATAGGTGTGCATTCGACCATTTTACTATCTAACGTATACGACTCTTAGTGCAAATGTACCAAAATCTAATGCGCGTTAGAATCTGTCGTGTGAACGCAATGCGAATCAAATTCGCATTAGAATATAGCGCATCAAATCTAATGCGAACATGTGGAGAAATGATGCCGCTTCTCTCAGTCATGTGACGTAGTTAGGCGAAACTCCCATTAAAATCAGTTAGTAGCTTTTCTCCGTTAAATCTTCATTTTATTTAATTTCTGTTATTCATATTATTTTCAATTTGTTATGTAACGATGATTCATGACCTTTTTTTCAATTCTATAAGAAAACATAATGATTCTATACTAGAAAATAGAGGAAATTTCGTAGAAAGAAGGAATTTTTAAAACACGTGGGAACCGCCAAAATCAGTTATCCGAAAAAACGAAGATACCTGACTTCATGTATTTGTTATAAACTTTCAGTTGCGATGCCCGGAACATGAATTATTACTCTAGAAACCTAAGAAAACGGACATTGAAGTTGCCAAAACTCGCCAAATCATGCTGTATTCTTATGAAATTACAGTACAGCTTATGGGCGGAATCTTACTAATTTTCAACTCGTGTGGGAACCGCGAATTTATCATTGAAAATAAAGTTTTTTACATCAATTTCTTCAGAAAATAGCGGAGTATCATATCCAATGCCCGGAAACCGTTTAACAATCTTAGTTACAATGATGCCCATATACGACAATAGTAATTTCAAATCTGGTTGCGAGCCATGACGTGACGTCAGAGTGGCATTATTTCTCCGTATGAATTAGATTTAATGCGCACTCGTGTGAACAGGGCATCAAATCTAATGCGAATTAGATTTAATGCGCATTCGTGTGAACAGGGCATTATACATGTATTAATATCCTGCTTCTACTAAGGCATTTTACGCTTTTGACGTCACCAAGATGCTTTAAAATATGTTGACATAACATACACCAAAAGCCATCGGCGGGATAAATTGATTATACAGCTTCGCCTCACCCAATACAACTTTTTTCATCGACCCAATATATTTCTGTATCCCCCCTGTAAAACACTGTATAACTAATAATATGCTGTACATGTGTGTATTCATATAAATTAAGTTCAATAATTCTCAATAGAAAAAAAAGTTCCTCGTAGTGTTGATGCATTTTTTTTCCCCTTTATTTGAAAATCTGGATGTTGTCGCCTCCCACACTTCACTGAAGACAGGCATACAGATCATCTTGTCAGCTGAAAGTATCGAGTTGAAATTCCTGCTGAGACCTTGTTTTGCTGTTACCTCAGACTGGTACATTCAAATGAATATTTCCGAATTTATTATTACTTTTTTGTGAAAATATCCATGGGTTCATATACTAGTACCTCTCTTATTGCCAGAAAGTTTTATATAAATTTATGCAAACTTTGCCAGGAATGACCTTAAAATACGCATAATTTCAATACAATTCGGGTAAATCCCCGTGAATTCGGATTTTATTTGCCGTCGCCTCCATACTGAGGATTTTATCAAGGTTTTTTTTGTGTGTGAAAATATCCATTGGTCTATAAACTTGACTTACTGCCAGACTGTTTTATATTTGAAATGGCGTTTTTGTGCAAAATTTGGGGAAAGTTTATCTTTTTTCCTGATTACCCAGGAATGACCTTAACAGACCGATCCCCTCGAGACCACGAGAAACTTTTTTTATTTAAGGTAGAGTATCCCTCAGGTCAGAATTTTGAAAATTTTATGCCTAGATACCCTATTTTTTTCTCTTCAGAATATTGTTCAGAGTATCAAGCTAACATAGTTTTGGGAAAAGAAAGATTTATAGTTACATTTTATCACCTCTAAAATGGGTATTTTCTTACTTTTCCCATAGGGTCCAATGTTAAAGTTCAGACTCCTAACTCGTTCTCATGATAATCATCAAACCGCAAATTTTATTCGGTTTGTATATCAGGTCTAGCATTAATTGCGATTATATGAAAAAGAAAATATTGTAAACGTTGAAATTTTGGAAATATTAGCATATGAGACCTGAGGGATGCTAAATATATATATATATGGCTTTGCTGATGAAAACAAAAGAAAAAAATAATTCAGTCGTCAAAGATATCTACGGTGGCCGTATACGTGTCAAGTTTGAAGATATCAAAATGGAAGACGTCAAAATAAGAAAGTATGCTATAAAAGAATTATTTGGAATAGGGGTTGTTTTTCAAAATTACGAAATCGAAGTTTATGGCCATGGGGCATACATGAATCACCCTGTCTAGTTTTAAATAAGTTCCCTCGAAATATTATTTTGTTCCCACGAAATAATTTTATTTTGAACACGGCCCTTTACGGCCACCGTAGATATCTGTTTCTTTATTGTTAATGTTTTCCTCTTTTGAGTAGTTTTGTCTTTTGTGAGTTACACCCCTTCGAAATGGAAATGAGGTAGGAGGGAGGGGGTCTTAGGGTTTTCCATTGCAAAATGATATACTGCCATATGTGATGAAAAACTCATATACAACTACAAAAGCATAGAAATTAGGGAAATGAGTAGAGTAGGCAGGGGGTTATAACCACAGGAATGCTCAAAATGATCGGGATTTTCTCATCTCTTCCCACTGACAGCCATAATACCTTACAGGTAAATTGTTTACATTATTACCAAAATGTGCCTTTTCCTTTTTACACGTTCATAGATGACTAACTCTCATATTATAAAGGCAAGCGCGGATCACCAAAGTTCTGAAAGAAAATTGCTACGTAATAGTAATGGACCCCCCCCCCCCCCCCATCTCCCCCCGTTCTCGCTCCCTCTAAATAACAATGTTCGAAATGCTTGATTGGAACTAGAAAAATTTAAGGAAGTACATGTGTGTAACCCACGTGGAAGCGGTCATGTGAGGTACGATCTACCCCGGGGAACCATTTTATCAATGATTGCTTGACTGAAAGATGTGTACACCGAACAAGATGTCTTTTTTTTTGTCGCATTTTGCTTATTTTTTTATGCATCCTTTTTTCCAACCGGAGCCACTCAAAGGATTCTGATAAAACAATGTAACTATAATACATTATGTGGTCAAGGTCTCCTATCGAAAATGAGTTCGGAATCCCGATACATTTAAGGGTGGGACGCTGAATGGATCAGAAAAAAAGACATGAATAAGATAAGCGGGGATCAAGAGGGGGTTGAGTGAGTATAAGTTATCTTCCCCTTATAATCATACTTATACCCAAATACTCATTTTCAATTAATATGAAAAATATTTTTTTCCCCATTTTTTTTTCAAAATTATAAAACGTCTGTAGCAAGCCCCCCCCCCCCCCCCCCTTTCTTAAATCTTTTTATCCCCCAATGCACGTGAACGCGACAAAATCTCTTGACTTCCAAAAATTGAAATTGTCCATTGAAAACTGAAAATTACTTGGCCCCAATCAAAGCTTTTTACATCCGCGCCTTCTATGTACTAACTGTACGTATATGGTATTTACGCGCGCGTAGTAAATTCATTCATACACGTAGGTGATATCAGGTACGCAGCCGACGCCCTCCGGAGCAGACGAGAGACTGAAAACCTTGCAGACGACAAACAGAAGAATTATTTTCCAGGATGGCACAGCAAAAATTGGAAGAGGTTAAGAGCGAGTGGAGAGAAGTCTACAATACAATCAACTGTGATAAGTCAGATGGAATAAATATTTCAGAACTAGCTGGTTTCATCAAGGAAAGGAGGCCCGGATTGGAAGATTCAGATATTGCTGTAAGTTTAAGGGTTTTTTTTTTTTTTTCAACTTTCATTTCATTTTTAAACTTTATAAAAGTAAAAATAAAGCTATTTTCTCTTAAACTTTGTAAGTTTGTAGATTTAGTTGTCGTATAACGCCTACATTTCTTTTAAAGTCATTGACTTTGTGATACAACTTTATACATTTCTTTTGTTGTAAATATACCGGAAAACCGGTTTCTTTCCTAAATTTCACTTAAGATATGACACTGTCGTGCAAATGACAGGTAGATAAAGTATCATTTATGAATGAATAAGTCGATGGAATTTATGTTGTATTTAAAGTGAAGTAACTTAATTTGAATTGACTTTAGTTTGTAAAAGATTTCAACAAGCGCGACACCGGTAAACTGGTACAGGTAGAAGGGACACCCACGCTTTCAAAAAGTTAATCTTTATTGGGAAAATTTGCATTTTGAATTATGATATTGTTTACCGTTGTTAGTGGTAACCCCCGATAAGGGAATACCGACGCCGACTTAAAAATCGATGGAAATACACGTAAAAATGCATGGAAAGGTGATGAGAGTTTGAAGATAATGATGACAATGTGTCGAAATATCTAGTGATGCCTTCGTCCATCCTCCCTCCCTCAAAAGTTTTCTGAAAAAAAAATCAAATCATCGTTCAGGCGACGCTACTTTTTAGTCCCCTACCGGCAAAGACGAAGGGGACTCTTATTATATATAATCCCAGCGCTTTGTTTACCAGCAGTTAAAGCGTAAAAAGGTCAATATATTGGCGTTTTTGGCATTCCATAAACACAACTTGCTTTGAAATTTATTTTTCCGACGAGACGAGACCTTGACACATCTGAATATGCTCGACTTACCTATGTAAAGAAAAAAATAACAATATTTGCATAAAAGTTGCCGGTTTTCATTTCATCCCACGTCAACATTCAAAGGGTAGATTTGTACTTTTCGCTTGATAGACAGTGAATGACAAATTAACTCAAGAGAGACATTTTTTTCACGGCATGTTATTGCACTCTGTGCTTTAGAATAAGAAGAAAAAAAAAGATAAAAAAAGAAAAGAAACTTCGCATGTCTGTACAAACATGAACATATAAACAAGTCTCTAACAAAAACATATATAGTTATTTAAAAAAAAAAACTTGCGTCTACATGCGAATGAGAAAGAAAAAAAATCAAACAAAAAATTCCAAAAACAAAAAAACTGATTTCAAAACAGACAGAATATGTAGAGCTGGTCATCGTAGGGACTAGATCCACACAATCTTGCGGATCGGGCCTTTCCGTAGGAAGAAGCGTGAGACGGAATGGCCCGATAATGTACGATTGTGATACATGTACGTAGAATACTCGAGTTTCTAACCCCCACCCCCGAAACGTGGTGAACGCGAGACACCGTAGGGGACCGGGATCGACAATTAAACGGAACTATCCGTGATTGCCTGGGCTGACGCGGCAAAATGTTTAAACTGTCAAAACATTTGTCACGGCAGCCCATGGTGCAGATGACCTAATCTAGAGACGGGTCGAACGCAACGAAAGTTGACAGACCGAAGCGGAACGGGAAGCAACAGTATGACTCGGCAATTTACGATCCTAGTGAAGTTGCGTTACGATCTGTTACGTTTATTTCTCGTTTAGCTACGGCAGCCATAGGGCAGATGCGCGTTTTATTCAGGCTTGCCACGATTTCTCACAGCAAGATAAGGGGTTAGTTAGCCCAATCTCCAAGCCTCGATCTTGCTACGCGTCAGACGTATTCATCGACCATGGCAAATATTGTAGTGGAGAGTAGCGTAACATAAATGAGCTGTCTGGAGTTTGGTGTTAGCCGTTTGGTCACGTTCAATCACGATACGTCCCGTCTTGTTACGGGTTATTTCGGGTTCTACTACGGCCTGGCACGGTGCGTACGGTCACACAAGAAGTATAACAAGCGAAAACCTTTTTTTCAGCTTTTTGTATCTCCTTTTCCTGGCGGTCACGGTTACTTAGTAATCGTAGTGGTCCTTGACAGAACTTGGTAGACGTGGCCAACTTGATTGGATCGTAACAAAGCGTGACAGGTCCCATCAGAACGTAGCAGGTCGTGAGGAAACGTACAAACGTCCGTAACAAGCCGTGGGTTGAAACGTAGTGCGCCGTCAGGTTTCCGGGATTCAGGAGGCGCTGGTCGTCACGGATACATTGATAGATCGTGCGAAACGTAACGAGACCTACATGTAACAGAACTTGAATACCAAAAAAAAAAAAAGATAAAAATTGACAAAAATCCTACGGCGTGTTACGTTTTGAGCTGCCGGGTACGATTTCGTATACGATGTTACATGTATAAGAGAAAGGAGTGGATCTGTATATTGTAAGCCGATGCGGGCTTACAAGCCATGTTTCGTACTTCGCGTTGTGTGATTAATTAATGTGCAGCTCTTTGTTGTTGACAGAAAAACATCATTGGAATTTTAACAAAGTTTATTTCACGAAACATAATCTGACAGAATCCATTGCATGCGAGAAAGTATTTCTAAGACAACGAGAAAGTAAATCTAACAATTGAAAAATGACATATTGTATTTAAACAAGGGTGGGGAATTGCACAATATGATGGACATATTTCTAGATAATTCCATGTTCATCCCTCAAAGATAAGGTTGTCTACAACTCTTCAAAAGCATCTGAAATTATGAGGGATTGTACGTAGATAAACTCAATATGCTGGTACTTCAAGTGTAGAATTGACAATCATTTCTCCAACTCATAGATAAAAGCAATTTGTAATTAAGTTCTTATCAATCTCTGGACTTTCCAAGTATTGAATAATCAATATTTACAATTAAACATGTGAAAGTTGAGAAAATATTTCCCTTAAAATCTTAAGATAAAATCATTAAGTGAGATTTCATGAATCTGTTTCTAATCTTGTTTCAAAATTATCTTTATGTGAATTAATATTAACATCATCCCTCTTTCATGAAAGGGAATTAATTTACTTTCATGTTCTGATAAATGCATCGATTCAGTTTAGAGTTATTCCTCTTTCTACAGTGTGCAAATTCCCCAAAATAAAACAATAATTCACCATAAATATTGTGGGGGAGAGGCCATATGGTTACAATACTCCCCCACTTAAGAAAATAACCAAGATTTTCATAATCAAAATCATTAATCCAATTGAAATATATTCAACTTTATAACTGTCGTTTAAGTAACTTTCATCATTCTTTTTTTTTTCTTTATTTGAATCTATGCTTGGTTATTTTCTAAACGCATGGCCTTGACACCACAATATAGATAATTGCATCATCTCATATATAATCATGATCAAGTAAATAAATAAAAATGACATGCAGATTAAAGTCATCAGTTTTCACTGTCTTGTGACCCAATATTCATTATCATGATAAACTTAGTATTGTTCATTCAAAATGTTCTTGATAATCATTAAAACAGAACAAATTCATTCAAGGCCAATACGTCAAATAATAGAATGATATATCAATGTTCTTGTACATCATGCAAAAATCAAAATTCATGAACTAAATATATGCAAGTATCATCATACATTATTAAATTCACATTTACTCTGCTTTTTTTCACTGAAATAACACTACAAACAACTTGTACACTTCTTTGTCTTCTTACGGTTCTTCTTAGGATCCTTAACATCGTATTGTTCCTTTCCGTCTGATGGTCCTCCTTCGTGTTCTGTGTAACCTCCGTCGAGTTAAACGAATAGATGGACCTCGATTTCACCACGGAAGGAATTCTGCACCAATTGGATTTATCATCGGATATTTGTCTATTCTTCCGAGAACTAAATCGTCCTCTTGTCTTTGGCATCATCTCCCACGGAATTGCATCTCATGGTTTCTTCTTCTTCATTGATCTACCTCTGACGCATCTTAGTATTAGTGACGTTACCAAGATCTTCCCGTAATCCGGATGACGCCATGCACCCAGAAAAGCGACGGGGTATAAACTTTCTCGTTATAAAGCGTCAAATAAGGTAGTTCATTAATCTCAAATTGTCCTTTGCATTGGATTCTGCACGGATCGCACATCCCTATGGCAGATTTCACTCTACCATAATCTTCGAATGTCTCTCCGTTTGCTATCGTGACGGGCTGGTTTAACATCCGGCCACACGGGTAACATCGTGCACAGAGATACCTGACGTCACTGCTTCGGACTTCATATTTTGGCTCCCGTCTTCTGTCTATTGGATTGACCTGTATACTTTTATTTGTCTCTCTATTAACAACAGGCGACTCCGTTGTAATAGCTCAGCAGCTGCTCAAAGTTCAAGGATATTCTGCATAACTACACAGTTTATCAAGCATTTTCCATCATCATTTCTCCAAGTGATACCAGCATCTATTGTTCATTGCTATAACATATCTGCACGTCAAACTAAATTGTTCTTGGTAGTTATGACACTAGATTTCTCTGTACCACTTGATTGACCAAAATTTTGAATTAACAAAAATAATTTAGAAGCCTGTTCCAAAACTCAAATAGTTTCGAAAACTATATCTTTCTTTGCAAAAATTCATTCATTTAACTTATATTCACATATAAATACTCAACAGGCAATGTCATTAATTTTGATTCAATCAAAAATTTAACTGATATAAATGAATAAAACAATATTAACCAATTTGCACTTTTTCATTGTTGTTAGACGTCGTCTGTATTTATGTCGTTTGTCAGTAAATCATTAGTCAGCTGATGCTAGAACCTGCATCATGAGACGACCGTCAATGAAATTCCAACACTGCCAAAAGGGCAACAAGGGTCAATATCATTAATGCGTTGACATGAAATAAAGTGAGGCGAGAACTGAAATACGATCACCAGAATGAAAGCTCTAGATATTGATTAAACCCTGATGTAAACCAGTGAAATCCAGTTAGAAATTACAAACAAAGAGCACTGTAAAAGTACAAGTTATATCAAATGTTTACATTCTCTGAATTATTTCTGTTTTGTTTTTGTTTTTGTTCACTGTTTTCTGAGAGAGATTTTGAAGAACTATTATCATAATTGTTTCATTTCAATAATATCAACAGTTTTATGTCTATTAAGGAAAACAATCACTTATCATTTTCATTTTTATCTAGGTTTTTTTTCAGTGTAGTTTAAAACAGTACATTTTTATTTTATTAAATTTATCTATGTTGGTCCTTTTCCTCCCTTTCTTAAAAAAATAAAACAAATCATTTACCTGATTTTTTGTTATTTTTTTCATATTCTCTCTCACTCTTTTAACGTTTACTTTCTCTATTTATCATTTTTTTATAATCATTTAGGATAGGGATAGTTTAACGTTTTTAGAAGTCATGTATTTCGTCATTTCATACAAATTTTCCATAAGCAGCTTTGGATCAAAGGACGGAGTCTTTTCAACAGATTTTTGTTGGGAAGCCTCTTTATCATGTAAGAAATAAGTTTCCGGTTTCGTGGAAATAGCGTCTACTTCCATCTTTTCCTCCTCGCGATTTTCAGGAGCAATTAGTAAGCTCTCTGATGGAGGATCGATATTTAAGTTCGTTTCGTCGCCCATTTCCGTACTTGTATCGGGCATATCACGAGCTCTTAGTCGTCTCCGAAGTTCCATAAGTGGAATGTCATCTTCGTCAGACGAATCCTCTCTTTCTTGAATTCTGTGTCGTATGGCAACGTCTTGAGGAACAGGTTCATTATCATCACTGTCTGATTGTTCGGGCGGGATTACGTACGTCGTTTTACGTAATAAATTCCCTTCAGAGTCTCTCGGAATTTTCCATTCGTCGATCTTAGCAGGTCTAAGATGTCGAGCATGTGTCTTTGTGGTATTACCGTCAAGCTGATTTTTCACTATGAATGAAAGTGGTCCTGTTTGATCAATAATTCGAAAGTACGGTTGCCACTTAACATCAAGCTTGTTATCTCTTCTGTGATTCCTTATGTATACGGGGTCTCCAATCTGGAAGTTTTCCTCCTTACTGTTTTTGTCTGCGTACTTTTTCTGTTTCTTTTTAGCTTCTTTCATGTTTCGATGAACCAATGTAAACGATTTGTGCTGCTGTTGAAGAGCGATTTGATGTTGATCTTCCCCCACATATCTACGTCTTGGCTTTAAAATGGTGTCCAGTGGAAGTACAACATCTCTGTTATATAGGAGAAAGTATGGAGAAAACTTCGATGATTCATTGACATGAAACCTAATGGCGGCTAGTGTCTGATTCAAGTACAAATCCCACGTTTGGACGTCTTCTTGAATTTTCTTAGACATGACGTCATGAAGAGTTCGGTGAAATCTTTCGACTTTACCATTTGCTTGCGGACTGTAGTACGATGTCTTGATGTGATGAATGTTCATCGTATCCAAAGTTTCCTGTACTTTCCTATTGACGTTTTCTGTTCCGTTATCCGAGATAATCTCCAGGGGGCAACCAAATCTCGGGAAAATTTCTTCTAAAATAAGATGTACAATTCGATCTGCAGACTTGTCAGGCACGGCAAAAGCTTCTGGCCATCCCGAATATATGTCTATAAAGGAGACAATGTATTTGTTCCCAGATAGTGTAGTCGGATATGGTCCAGATAAATCCAAGCCAATCTTTGCGAAAGGGTAAGGAGGTATTTCGGTTTCTTTGATAGGAGGTTTTGATTTCTTGGAACTTCTTGTCTGACATGTGACACATTTCTCTACATATGCGTGAATTTTCTTGTACATATTCGGAAAGAAATACTTCAGACGAATGGAATCGTATGTCTTATCTACAGCCATATGACCGAGTTGATCATGGTACTGCCTGAGGACGACTGTCTCCATATCTTGAGGTATATACAGTCTTAGCTTTGGATCCTCAGAGTCCGGCTGAGAGAGGTAATAAAATAGTCCTTCCTTATCCTCAAAGTACTGTGTCTGTTCAGCTTTCGTGGCTGTTCCTTTCTTTAGTCTGTACTTTATTCTCACGACTTCTTCGTCTTTTTCCTGCTCGTCTCTCAAGTTGAACTCCTCATGTAAATCTGAGACAGCTTTTGTGATCTCTTGTCGATCTTCAACGTGACAGTTTGCAAACTCTCTCGGGTTGAACTCATTTGAATTCAGTGCTCCTATCTCAAATGTTCTATCGTCAATATCAGGCTCTTCATCGAATTCCTTGTACTTTTCGTTCGTCTTAGAATGCGGTATACGGGACAGAAGATCTGCACAGTGATTATCTTCTCCTTTGACGTATTCGATCCTGCAGTTGTATCCTGCAATACTTAATGCCCATAGCTGTATTTTCTTGTTTTGCATTGGTGAATCTAAGAGGTACTTCAAGGGTTTGTGATCAGTCTTAATGGTGAATTGAGCTCCATGTAAGTAATGGTCTAACTTCTGAAGTGCGTAATGGATAGCGAAAGCTTCTTTCTCAATAGTGGACCATTTCGTCTGTGTGTGACTTAGTTTGTGTGATAAGAAATAGATAGGTTTTTCTTCTCCTTCGTCAGTTTCTTGAGTAAGGCACGCTCCTACACAGTTATTACTTGCATCCGTATATAACACGTATGGTTTATTGGTATCCGGATATGCAAGGAGTGGTACTACAGTGAGACTTTCTTTAAGATAATCAAAAGCACTTTGGCATTCCTGAGTCCATTTAAATCTTGCATATTTCTTGGTTAAATTGATCAAAGGTTCTGCTATCTTCGAGAAATTTGGAACAAATCTTCTGTAATAACTGCACATTCCGATGAATCCTCGAATTTCCCTGACATTCTTCGGAGCTGGTAAGTTTTTGACCGCTTCAACTTTCTTTGGATCTGGAGCAATACCATCTTTGTTGATTACGAACCCTAGGTATTCTGTCTCTTCCTTAAAGAAAGCGCATTTCTTCAGCTTCAGCTTGAGGTTATGTTGTCTCAGTCGGTTAAATACTTCGTGAATGTGCCTTATATGCTGCTTCGGGTCGTCTTGAGAGAAAATCAAAATGTCATCTAAATATGCCATGGCGAATCCCTCACATCCTTGTAGAACAATATTCATAAGTTCCTGGAATACCGCAGGGGCATTACTCAGACCAAAAGGCATCCTGTTAAATTCAAATAGACCTCGATGACACGCGAATGCTGTCTTCTCCTTGCTACTTTCATCTAACGTTACTTGCCAGTATCCATGCCTTAAGTCCAACGTAGTGAAATACTTAGCATTTCCTATCAGTGACAAGATGTCATCGATTAAAGGAAGCGGGTAAGATATCGGTCGAACATTTTTGTTCAGTGTTCTGAAATCAACACACATTCTCTCACTGCCGTCCTTTTTCTTCGCCACAACTAAAGGAAATGACCAGGGAGATTGTGATCGTTGGATTATTTTGGCATCCAGCATCTCATCGATCGCCTTGTTAACAATTTGTCGTTTGTTTAGAGGGGTCCTATACGGTCTGTTCTTAATTGGAGGGTGCTTTCCTGTGTTTATCTTCATTTGTACTGTCTTTGTTCCACCAAGATCCGAATCTGACTTAGCTATTAGATCTGTGTTTTTCTTTAGAAGTTTTACCACTTCTTGGCGCTTGTCCTCGGGTACATATAGATCCTCAAAATCCGTCATTACTGGCTTTGGTTCATCAACCTCCATTGGTTCTTCTTCATTGAAGGCGAGCCCTTCCTACTACGCTTCCTCTTCTGAGACGGTAACATTTGTTAGTCTCGTTAACAATCATAATAGGTACTTTGTTCGGAGACCTGACTGTATTCACGGATTCCCTAATTGTGAGTCCAGGTTCTTCTACGATACACCCGGGGTCAAGATTCGTGACCTCTAGAAGCCTTGAATCTGATATTTGGAAGCCTTTCTGTAACTTAACGTGACATATAACCGCTGTCTGTGGTTCGATCTTCATCTTTTTATTGAGCCTCAAAATCGATGAAATGTGAATATCTTCGTCCAGTTTCACATACGTTTTTCCTATTCTAAGCATTCCTAAGTCGAAGTAAAGACGTACACCGTATTCCTTTAGCCAATCTCTTCCTAAGATGAAGTTTTTATTTAGCTTGTCAACTACGTAAAAGTTTTGAGACATTTTCAGTCCGTTTATTGAAAAGTTAAGTGTTGTCCGTCCTAACACCTCAATTGGCGCACTATTTACCGCTCGTAAACTTCTATTAACGCGCAATAATTTTGGTTTTGGCGATAATCGATCAAAAGTCTTTTTATTCATGATGGAAACCTCAGCACCAGTATCTACTAAAGTTCGGTATCTCATCTTACCTATCTTTATAATACAGGAGCTAGGGTTTCCAGCTAAATTTAATTGGAATACGGGTTTCTTACTTTCATTATATCTTTTCATTTTAGCATTTTGTTTGCTCTCTTCAACGGCTTCCTTTTGAAGAGAGCCTTGAAGTTTCCCTGATTTTGTTTGTGGGACGATCTCCGTAAATACCTACCATGTGAGTAATTAAGAACTCTGTATCTATCCGGAAATCGGCGATTTGGACAATTCCGTCTAAAATGACCTTTCGCGTGACATAGCCAACATTCTTTTAATTTAGCTTTATTCGTGTGTTCTGACTTTGTCTGACCTTGTGCTTGATTAGAGGTTTGTCTGTTTATCAGTTTCTGTTTAGGTAGGGTGTGTTCACATTCATCTAATGACTTTTTACGTTTAGTAGGAGAAACTTCTCCGTTTTCATCGGATTCAGGGTCTGAATAATCGAGAGTCGGTTTTATACTTTGTTTATTTACGCGCTGGGAACATTCCCAAACAGTGTGTCCTGTACAATTGTATTTAAAACATTTTTTATTACTCGAATTTACAGCCAAATCTGAATTTTCATCATTTGTGAGTGTTCCATTCTGTGTATTTGACCTCAAATTAAAACGTTTTCGTAAAGTTTGCTCCTTCATTGCAATTTCAACTGCCTCTTCATAACCTCTTGGATCACATCTCAGAACTTTCATTCGCAAGTAATCATAAAACAGACCGTCACAGAAAATGTCAACCAATTGTTTCTGAATAAAGGCGTATTCTGTTTCATCAAAAGGAGCAGTGTATGCATCTTCAGCCAATCGGAGTAAACGCTCTGAATACAACTGGACACTTTCCTCGGGAGTTTGTTTAATTTTACGGAGCTCAGTCATAGCCCTCTGATTATCAGTAATTTCAGCATATCGCTTTCGCATCAACCTTTTGAGATTTGACCAGTCTGGAATCTCGCCCTCTGACTCAATTTCCTCTAAATACCGTTTGACAAAATCACCTACAGTGCCCGTGCAAGTCATAAGAACTATTCTCGGTATGTCCGTATTATCGAGTCTTGCCATATGTGCGTACTTTTCAATTTCTTTGACCCACTCTTTAAATTGTGAAGAATCACCTTCAAACGATCTAACTACCTGAAGCAAAGGGACTGAAATAGCTGTTTGAAGACCTTTTACTTGATGAGCTATCCATTTCATTGCTTCATCACCATTGTCCGATAAACTACCAAATTTTGAGGAACTAAAACTTGTATTCTTTGACGAAGAAAATGTTTTAGAACTACCCGAACCTAAATTTGCACCAACGTTCGAAGTCTGACAGTCTTGGTCTATACTGGTGAACTGCAGTGTCACTTTTTTGTCATAATTAGTCATTTTTTGATTTTGAATTTTCAAAATAAATGTTCTAAACGTTTTCTGTCCAGCAAATTGTTAAATACAAAAAGAAAAAAATGGTTTTACATGGTCAACCGATCTGAAAGTACGTCGAGAAATAAATTTGTGTCCTACCTCTCACTTTGACTAAGTTCAGTTCAATTTCCGCTTTCTGATTAAAATCCATGATTTCTATTTTCTCCGATTCGTATAGGTCGACGGCACCAGAATATTTATGTAGGCCGGTGCGGGCTTACAAGCCATACTTCATACTTCGCGTTGTGTGGTTAATAAATGTTCAGTTCTTTGTCGTGGAAGGAAAACATCGTTGGAATTTTCACAAAGTTTATTTCACGAAACATAATCTGACAGAATCCATTGCATGCGAGAAAGTATTTCTAAGACAACGAGAAAGTAAATCTAACAATTGAAAAATGACATATTGTATTTAAACAAGGGTGGGGAATTGCACAATATGATGGACATATTTCTAGATAATTCCATGTTCATCCCTCAAAGATAAGGTTGTCTACAACTCTTCAAAAGCATCTGAAATTATGAGGGATTGTACGTAGATAAACTCAATATGCTGGTACTTCAAGTGTAGAATTGACAATCATTTCTCCAACTCATAGATAAAAGCAATTTGTAATTAAGTTCTTATCAATCTCTGGACTTTCCAAGTATTGAATAATCAATATTTACAATTAAACATGTGAAAGTTGAGAAAATATTTCCCTTAAAATCTTAAGATAAAATCATTAAGTGAGATTTCATGAATCTGTTTCTAATCTTGTTTCAAAATTATCTTTATGTGAATTAATATTAACATCATCCCTCTTTCATGAAAGGGAATTAATTTACTTTCATGTTCTGATAAATGCATCGATTCAGTTTAGAGTTATTCCTCTTTCTACAGTGTGCAAATTCCCCAAAATAAAACAATAATTCACCATAAATATTGTGGGGGAGAGGCCATATGGTTACAATATACTAGTGCATCTAGGCTACCCTAATAACACTTCCTATCGCCTTGCCTTGAAATGAATGAAAATTGTCAGATGTATAGAATTTATAGAATTTTCAAGAAAATTGGAGTCACTGCCTGAAAGAATAAGGATCGGGGGGGGGGGGGTTCATACAAAATGTACATCACACATCCCTAATTACGCCGCGTTTACAAGTCTTTGAAGACATTTTACTTACAGTGCATCCTTTAACCAACTAAATCTACTTGTGTTTATCTGATATTTTCAGAACATATTTACAGACTTGGACTCCGATTCGGACAAAAAGGTGACAGAAGACGAATTTATTAGAGAAATGAGCAAAAGAGATAGAAAGTTAGTTTTATTTATCTATTTAATTAATGTTTAATAGGACATTATTAAGTACACTTACCATTTCTAGGTTTTCTGTTTCATACTTTGTTTAATTTATGAATAAACTAACTCAAAATGCATCAAAGATGCAAAGTGCCGAGTTGCCAAGGTTGAATGTAAGTATGAATATGCAGACTTACATGATTTGTGAATGGCCTGTGATACGTTCAAATTAAACTAGCGGTAAAACACCTTTCTAGATTATTGTTAAAGAGTCGTCCTTGACTTTCTGGTAACGCTGGCATTTCTGGCAAGTTTCATCATCTTAGGTGCAATACATGCCCTAATATGATCCGGGAAGTATTTTCAATCATCATGCAGAATCCCATGACTTGACCTTTGACCCTAGAATAAATAGGGGTCATCCTCAAGTCTTTGGAAACATCCCTGGCAAGTGTTATTATGATGTTTGTAGCAACACATGTTCTATATTAAATATGATCCGGACATCATTTTCAATCGTCAGAGTCCTATGACCTAACCTTTGACCTCTTGACCTCAAAATCAATTGGGGTCATCCTTGACTCATGATAAGTAAGGGTATAAAGTTTCATTGCACTAGCACTTACCCAAAGGGGCTCGATGCCAACAATCCTCAATCCTGACACCGGCCCCTTCCCTTCTCTCTCTATAGTCAAAGTATATATAAGGAAAGAAGGGGCGGTTATTCTTGTGGATCGTTAGCATCGAGTTCCTGTGCACTTATCATATTTGAATCATTGTCCAGAAACCATGCAATTGTTGACGCCTGCTCTTCACCCGTCTCGCTTCACATAAAAAACCGAGTTTTGCAACTCGGCTAAAATTCTCTCTCGTAACACTCCAATATCATCATTTTATTTCAATTGTATCTTAAAATGCTGAAGGACCTGATGGATTGAGGCAATTTATTGATTTAGAGATTCGCAATAGTTCTACATAATTATAGTTATATCACTATTTTGGAACAAGCACGAATCAGCTCACAGCGGAACTACAGAAATACTGTATTCCATTAAGTTGGATTAACTGAATAAATTGAACTTGAACTTGAAATTAACGTATGAGTGCCACTTACTTTTTTATTT
This sequence comes from Pinctada fucata, assembly GCA_028142955.1. Taxonomy (NCBI): domain Eukaryota; kingdom Metazoa; phylum Mollusca; class Bivalvia; order Pterioida; family Pteriidae; genus Pinctada; species Pinctada fucata. The sequence goes on from AP027114.1 coordinate 34,712,542, forward strand.
TCCTACTTTTAATCTTAAAATTTCCAAATTCAAAGTCGGAATTTCCAACTTTAATCTTGGAAAAATTATACCGTCCTAATGAAATTCCAAGACTAAAGTAGGAAGTTCCGACTTTAAAATTGAAAAAAAAAATGGTTACAAAATGGTTCCAAAAATGTACTTTTATCATTTTTTCGCTTTTCAACGTTTATTTGCAGCTTCAAAATTGCCTTGTTACAGTAACGACGTTGCTAAGCGCATACTTCCCAAGGGATCATATAATTTCCATTGATCCAAGAAACGAAAATTCTGATTGGCCGAAAACACATAAACCAGAAGTACGCGCGTAACAACGTCATAAGCAACGTCGTTAGCAACGCAATTTCAAAGCTGCAAATAAACGTTCAAAAGCGAATGAAATGATAAGTAATCATGTAATCATTGTAATACTTTTTTGCTTGGTCGCGCACTTTGCAGTTTTCTCTCAAATGTTGGTGCTAATTTAAGGAATCGATGTAATATTTTTTTTGGTTCATCGAGATATCAACACCAAAAATTGAGGGGAAGAAACTGCATCGCGCGCGAATCGCAAGATGTATAAGTTTCCCTCAATTTTTGGTGTTGATACCTTGATCGACCAAAAAGATATTACATTGATTTCTCGACCAATCAGAATCGTCGTTTCTTAATGATAACAATGGAAATTAAATGATACCTCGATCAACACATAAAATATGTACAAAATATGTACTGTAACAATGATTCCTTAAATGACGTTTACATACTGAAATGAAATTATTTCACTTTCAGGGAAGCCCTAAAAGAATTCTTCCGATCGCTTGACGTGGATGGTAATGGATCCGTCACCCTTGAGGAGGCAAAGAAGGCGAGTGTGGCGGGATTCGACTCTCCTGAACAGGTTGAGAGTTGTTTAAATATGTGCGATTGTAACGACGACGGAAGAGTCACAGAAGACGAGTTCTTGAGGGCGATGGATTCTTAAATGTGACAATCAATAATACATGTAATACATCACTTGCCTTTTATTATAGATTTATGGACTTATACATATTACTAATGCATGACAATGTTGCAGCTAAATTTAGATTCTTTCAATTCAATTCTTGCCGATATCCGTTATTCAACATCATTTTAATTTTTCATCCATTCCTTGAATGTGGCAAGCAAATTTAGATGCGTCTTCACTTGCAAGCTAACGTGCAAGACAGTTTCGAAGGAATATTTATGTGAATTTCTTGGCAAAAATGTACAAATATTATATAAAGCACAAGTGTGCTTATTCGATCTTCTGCATTTTTAAAAACCCATAAAAACCATTTGAATTCCTTATGCAACATCGAAATATCATCAAACCTTGTTATATTCTGTGACCATAGAACCAGAGCATGTTCATCAGTGTTTGTGTTGCCAGTGGCGTAGCGAAGGCAAAATTAAATGGATGCTTTTTACGATACAAGGGCTGCGAGGACCACGTTGGGGGCATTTCGGGGGGGGGGGGGGGGGGGTAGGATGCTGTTAAAGCATGCAAGGATTCATGGTATAATGTTTTTTACATCGATGACGTATATTAGAATTCGTAAAAAGATTTATTTTGATCCCAACGGATGTTTGCGACAGGCTTGTTGTTTTACATGCGCAACCAATGCACACATCATGACGTCAGAAACGGCAGGAACGAACCATCTGACCACAGGTTATGAATAACACAAAGCTCTTGGTAGTTTACCAGACATGGACTTTTTTAAATAAATATATTTTTCAAATATTTCATTAAAATTATTGCCAGTGATATCATGCTTTCAGCACTTCGTATATTTTTATAATTAAATTGCACACAAATTAGTAGTTTGGTCTCCATATCTTTGCTTCAAGTTGCTCATTGCTCATTTCAGAACATTCAATTTACTCATTCTTCTACGTTGTACCGGAAATCCGGAATCATTTTCGTTACATGATTTTCTTGGGGTTAACAATATAAAGCTTTTCTCATAGAGTGAATTTTTGCGCTTAATAAATGCTTTGTACACGAAGTCATGTATAAATCTGCAATTCTATATGTAAGCATACGTAGTTTTCTCTCTTCTCATTTTCCTTTTATTCATCTTATTTTTGACACAAATTTTAGTTCTCGTGTATATTAACCATGGAATTTCCGAATTGGCACATGTCCTTTTTCCTTGACAGCCATACATGTACGTACAGTTTCATTTGCGCATGACTCTGTCATATACACTGTAGACCCTTTAGAACACAGCTTTCGTTTCTTTAATCAGTCACAGAGGCTATGTTTGGATTTGGTCTGGAGCACACACCCGCTCTTTCCCCTGTAAAACAAACTAGATCCGCCCATGTTGTTCAAAGCCCTTGTTGCCCTAGCATTGCACAACTGAAATACATATGTAAACATAAACTTGTACAATGGAACATAGGAGAAAATTGATGCACTTTTCAATCAGCTGTCAAAGCGAGTGGTCTGTCTTGCATCCGGCGCTCTATTGTTGTCATGTCATAATGACATACCTAAGATATTACTTAAATTCTGAAAAAAAAACATAAGTTGAATTCTGATCTTCTTTCAAAGACAAGAATCGCTTTTTATCAATAAAAGTCTAAACTTCATGACAAGTTTAATTACTTTATTTTGAATATTAAACCTCTACACACCACAGGCACTGGGTATGGAAATAAAAATGAAAGTGTATACACAATATGTTCAGAATACCGTTTAACCAGCAGACCTTTCTCAAGTATCTAATTCACATTGTAACTTGTTCCTTTTACCCAAATCATTTTCTGTCTCCTATTGGTTTCATGTCTCCAGACCCCCCCTTTATTTTGTCTGCGCGTATCTAGAATGTCTTACTTTCATATGCCGTCCAAAGGAAAGGGAAACTATAAGGATGATCACGTGCAGATATTTTTAGGCACGGTCCATTTGATATTCTGAAGGGGGGGGCTTGGGTTTTTTTCGAAAAAAATAATTTTGCTCTGACTTTTGATGAAAAAAATAAATTTGCTTATGGTGTGACAGAAAAAAATAATCTTGCTCTTACAAGTAATCTGAATTTGAAGAATAACCATAAAATTCGCTTCAAATTTCTGAAAAATTTTCGGCTCGCTTCGCTCGCTACAAAAAAAATTTGGCTCGCTTCGCTCGCCTTAGTTTTCTTCTGTAATGGCAAGTTCATATTTGAAAATATTAAAAGTATGCATGTGACTGAAACAATAGAAAGGCTTAAATACATTATTAATATAATATATATACTATTAATAGATACATGTATCACCATAGTGTCTAATTTTATATACATGTACAAGCTTGGAAGGAGAATTTAAATAAGTTTTTCACTAGTTTACATTTCTACATGTAAAAACTTGAATGACAGGCCCTCTTACATGTTACATGACTTATATACATTTTGTTTACTGAAAATTATATATATATCTCATATTGCAAAAATCTTTTATATCTCTCAGGTTAGAAGTGAATACAAGTTTTACATAGAAATAAAGTAATGTTTTAAGTAAATTAAGTAAAAATAAAGAATTTCTATCGAAAAAACACAAACATTCTTAATATTCACATCAATTGTTATAAAAAAATTTCCTTGCTCCAACTTTGTAAGAAAAAAATAATTTTGCTCCGACAAAAAACCCAAGCCCCCCCCCCCCCCCCCCCCAGAATATCAAATGGACCGTGCCTTATCGAGAATTCAGTATTTGTTCGTATAGAGAATGACTTTTGTTTAGTCCTGCTTACAAGACTCCGGTATACTGCTAACGCACCGGAGTCTCGCAGCGAGGTTATATGTTATAGAACTAAGAGAATGTTCTGCTTTCATATGCAATTCAAAGGAAAAGTCACAGGGAAAATTGTCCTAGTATTCTTCGATTTTTAAGAGGCATGTGTAGTATTTGGTTGAACACATGTGAGATAAATAATACTAGGATGGTATCAGCTCACTCCTGGCTGTCTGTTAGTTGCCGGGGATCCACACAGTACATTATCTTCATTGGAGTTATCTTTCTTCAACTGATTTCAAAGTACTGCATCTTTGGTAAGCTGCGAAATGGTATACTACACATTCTAATAACACTTTAACCGTTTTATATACATAGATTTTCACACAGTATGTCTAAAAAGGCGATTTATTCTTTATTTGTTATTACCCCGTCAAACCTATGTAACTGGCAATAAACCATGTGAAATCGGCCTTTCTGGCGGCAATATTAATAAAGGATGCTTCGCATGTCGAGCTGCGTTATCGCAGTGTCAAGATGTCAAGGTTTCATTTGCGCCTGCGTGCACTTATTGGCCATTTTCACTTTCCGCCCCCTTAAACGATCACGAGGGAGATCCTTCCCTTATTGGACGCAGAAGTACCACGAACTTCATATTAACTTGTGCTTTTTTTTTTTCCTTTTTTCTTTTTGGAAATGATATCGTAACACTACAGAACTCGAGAGAATCTACGGAATCTACAGATATTAGACTTCTTGCTACCATCAATGAAACAACACGGTAATATAGAATTGAGGTCAAAATTTGTTGATCGAGCTTTAAAATACCCCGTACCGATTTTCGTTTGACTCCTAGAATTTCAAGTAGAGAAGAATATATGCCTATCCAACTACAGTGATTCTAATGAAATGTAGACTTCAGAACTACAATTTGGGGTTTTCTGCACAAAGAAGGATACGCTATTCTTTAAAAAGAAAACGTCCTCATTATTTTTATTACTATTTTACTTTACTTTGAAAAGTTCAAAATCTTAAAAAAGAGAAGGATGAACAAAAGATAAGGACGAAATAAAGGGGTGCATAAATACATTTGTATAGGAATTTTCTTGGTACGTTGATCTAAAACACAACACTTGTTTGTCTACATTGAGGATATTCTAGGCCCTGGCACTAAGAAAATTAGTCTGGAATATGACAAAGTTACCCAAATCACATACATTCATTCGTGATTTACTTGTCACAGAGTTCCAGCCAATCAGATCAGAGTCAGCTTACTTTGGCATTTCTTTCTCCGAAACCAAACAACGTCTGACGTTCCGTCTTGCATACTTTATATCTAATTTACAAAACCCATTGCCTGAGCATACAAGAGGATCAATTCTATATTTCAGATCCCATTTGGATCGAATAATGCCAATCTGAAAACATTTCCCATAATTGTTTCTTAATCAATCGACGAGTGTCCATTTCATGGCGTGATTTGACTGGAAATGGACATCACCGACGCGAGAGGAAACATCACGGGGACTTTCGCGCGCTGTGACGTCCGCGCTACATTGGCCCAATGTTTTTCGATACGGCCATGCAGCAAAAAGCACATGAATCATTTGATAGAAGATTGCCTTCGAAATTGACTACTTGACACATAATTTATTGCCAGTTACATCGGGTGAAATTGAACAAATAAGAAATATCTGATTGAATCTTGCTTTTTGGCGATCTTGCGTGAAAACCAAATCAGTCTTTTAATAAAAAGTAAAAGTGATTGCTTGAAACTCGATGGAGCCATTTAAGTCAATGGGTCGTGTATTGTCAGATAAAAGACCTGATTTTATTGAGGGAGAAAAGTCCGTTATGTAAGCTGTTAATTAAAGACAGGGAGATCGAGAGCGTGGTTGGGGCTTTAGTAGTGCCGAAGGGAAGATGTGGAATTTAGTATTATCCTTGGCTTTTATTGGGTAAGTTAATCACCTTTATAATTACAAAGTGATGGATGAGTTTTATTAGATAAAACGGAAGGATGCAATAAAAGATATAGATCAAAAGGATGTGTAGGAATATGAATTTTATAGTTTACATCCACGTTATAATATGAAAATACATTCATAGTATCTTTCATGGCAATGATAATTATGGAACGACTAGTATTCGTTGTTTATTAAAAAGACACTCTGCGGTAATCAAAAGAATAAAAGCAGATTTTTAAGTTTGCTTCCTTTTGGTGCTCTGTGAGGAGAATTCATATATCTAGTATTTCTCATCATGTTTTCATGACGCCATGTGTTTTTATTCGTTTGTAGTTTTTGTTTTGGTAGTTTTGCGTGTTGTCCTTTCCCTTTTGTGTGTGTGGTCTGCCGTGATCTCTGCAACGTCCTCTTTTTGGGGATTTCCACCTTTGCTTTTTTTTCTAGACATGATAAAAATACACTGCAAAAAAGTAACCCCCAAGACACAAAAGTCGGTCATGTATGGTTTTTTTATCACACGATACACCCGTTATGCAGTTTCATAAAGCCATTTCATAAATATATGAAATGATAACACGTGACATATCGCTTAGTCTAGTTTGGAACCTAATCACATTAACTTTGACAAGTGTGACCTTTCAAATATCGGTCGATTTTTGAATTCTGACGCGGATTCAATATCAATGATTAAAATTGTTGAAGAATTAATTATTGCATTAAAATACTAATCGAATTTGAAATATTTTTTCACTTACGCAAAGAATATATTTAAACGATGGGGTACTACTTCTCAAGGCGTATTAGATGACCGGTACAGGTCACGTCGTGCTTCGCCTCTCATTCTCAGAAAGGTTGATTTCACTTTAGAAATACACAGATTTAGACAATATCATGTGATAAAAAGAATCTCAAATGAATTTTCATTTCATACGATGTATTATGAAACTCGTTGGGCATTTTATATCCCCTCGCCAAGGCTCGGGATATGAAACCCACAACTCGTTTCATAATACATCGTATGAAATGAAAATTCATTTGAGATCCTATTTATACTGAATCTACACTAATTTAGTGGTACGTCAAGCAAATGTGCGAAACGTATTTTTTTCTTCTCTGTACTGAAATGCTGTTATAAGGCATGTATACTATATATGTCTATAATAGTAGAACCGTATAAATGAACTAGATTAAAATATTTCTTTCACAGGGAAGGGATGATACAAATAAATGTACAAACACTCAAATACACAAATTTGGTCTTTATCCAGTGTAAAAAACGATAATATTTTTTTCAATGAGCGCTAAAGAAGCAAAGGATTTGTGTTACTCAGTTGTCGTATACATTGTCGTTTTTTACACAAGACAAAGTCCAAGAGCCCGAGAATTTGTGAATATGTGTGTTTGTGTTTACTTTAGGCCATTCCAAGTTTTTTTTTCTGTTTAGCGTCCACCCGGATGACCAAAACCTACCTACCTATTCAATTAAAAAACAAAAGGACGTAAGAAAAAACGAAGCAATTTTCAACAAATTTATTGCATTTTTAATCATTTGATTATCTCTCAGTGTAAAAAAAATATGACGTTCAATAAGCTGACTAAACACATTTACATGTACATTGGTCCTGACAAGAGTAATCTTGACCTTAAAGTTCCATACGCTAAGAGCTAGGGTCCACCCATCTTCTATTTCTGAAGCTCCATCAGAAGCTTTTATAAAACATGATGAGTACGAGCGGTCTTTCATATCTATCTTTCTTTTAAATATACCTCTCTTTTGCTTCACATATGCATTCGAACAGGGAGGAAAATGTTTACACATCATTTACCTTCAACAAACGCAAACTAGTCTAGGACATTATCTTTATCTATATCCACTTTAACAGTACAGGCAGTACCCCCAGAACCACCCTGACAACTGATTTAGGTACTGCCCCTCACTAAACACCGACGAAAACGGATAAAAATGTAGTAAAAAGATGTCACTTGAGATCTTTTTTATTGCACAGGAAATGAAAAATATAAGAAAATCCGTAATGTACAAATTCGAAGTTCAGGAAATTGACCTTTTATGGTTTTTTTTTTCGTGACACATGCTGAAAACATACGCGCACGCGGACGCTAAACAGAAATAAAACTTGGAATGGCCTTATTTGTATAAATGACGTTTAGTACGGATTTAAACGGCCAATTGTGCCTCACATGAAATTCATATGAAATACGCATCATGTCACTTTCACATGAAAGTTCATGTGATATTTATATAAATTTCATCTAAGATGGCGGGTGTTGCATGCAAGCAGGAGATGCTTACTCTTCCTGGGCACCTGGTCTCACTCCCATATCGGGAGTTCGCTTCTTTTCATATGGTGGAGGTTTATGTTTGTTTGCTTTGGTTCCTGTTTGATCCTGATTTTGTATGCCTTCGGTTTCTGATTTTCATAATTATCGGTTTTGTGCTGTATACAGGGATATGGTCTTTATCCATATTTGTAATCAATGTGAAAAATATTTCACTTGAATTTCACATGAATTACTTCACATGAATTTTACATTAATTTTTCTATGTGATCTTCATGCGAAATTGAATTTATATGAAAGTCATGTCAAAAGCTTCACATGAATTTCATGTAAAATATTTCATGTCATGTTCGTGCTCGTTTCACATAAATTTCAAGTGAACTTTTATGTAAAGTTAATGTAAATTTCACATGAATTTCATATGAGACACAATGAGACACACAAAAGTAGGCTGTGTACCTACTTAAAGATAATTTCAAACCAATATCAATGCGCCAGACACTTGTTTCGGATAGTGAATCTTAACCAGTGATGTTTCCAACCAAAGTGAGTAGTTATATAAAGTTATAAAGAAAAAAGAAGTGAATTTCAAACAAATTTTAGTGAACCAGACACGTGTTTCGGATAGTAAATCCTTACCAGTGATGTTTCCAACCAAAGTGTGTAGTTATATAAAGTTATAAAGAAAACAGAGGGGTCACACTCTGCCACCAGAGAGAAGTATCCTGGATAGAAATACCCAAATAAGACGAACCAGCTATATATGCTTCGGATACAGCGTCCTCATTAGTGATACTAGGACTTAAGGATCCCGCACCCTAATAGAGTACTTCCGGTTAAAATTTATGCACATTTTTATAATTTCCCGACAAATGCCGATTATTCCATGATCGGGAATCTTCGGGGTGACAGAGTATAGCATGGTATGAAAAGTGTAACCTCTAATTTTAACTAGAATAGTATGTATAGCGTTCTTTTTGAAAAGATTGAAAATTCTTATTTCTTGTATTCATTATTGAAAATGCATTAGGGGTTGAATACCTTAAAGGCTAAATGAGTAAACGAAGAAACAAGAGGTAGTGCCCCAACTTTTAATTGCAGATTTGTTAGTAGTGAGAGGCTTCTAATTTTATGCATTCAGGAACAATTGTAGAGAGTAACAAGGGTGTTAATCATTGATACATGTTTTTCGATATCATTTTAGAAAGAAATGACAGACCTAATTAGACGAATTTACAAATATAACATTAAATTATTTGGTCGTCAATTTCTCTTGCACCAGCGTTGGAAAGTATGTGATTAAAAAAAAACCCTCTTCAAATACTCAGTTGCGGGACTCCACACTGTAAAAACAGATAAATGTGAATAAAAAAGAGAACGAAGTTATTATCCTTGCTGTCAGAGGGCAGCCTTCTAAAGTTAAAGCCAAAACCCTATATCTAAGAAATTTACTTTCTGAGTAAGACTGTTTTACATCAGTTTTTCGGATAACAACATGCATGATAATGACCATATCCCAATACACAGCTGAAAATCGATAATTCAGAAAATAATAAACCAAAGGCATACATGATCTGGATAAAACGGGAACAAAACAAATAAACAAAACTCTCCAATACAAGAAGGGAGCTCCCAAAATGGGAGTGAGACCAAGTGCCCAGGAAAAGTCAGCATATCCTGCTTTCATGCAACACCCGTTGCTTCAATTCGGTAGAATTGTCACATCTGGTTGATTTCATTTCGGAAGATACAAGAACATTCTGTGGTTTGATGATTCAAATGGTCTAAGACAGAATATCATTCACCATTCTTGACAATGGGACATCATAGTGTATAACGAGTTCCCCGTATCGACCGTAGAACTTCCTCGGTGACGATGTTAGCTGATCACAAACGTATCCCTGACTGAGAAGCTGATATCAGATGTTCTAAACTCCACATCTGATTCTCTCCTCGAGAACGTACGATCGAAGACGAAGAATATTTTGAAGTCAGGATTTGATTTCCGATAAAACTTTGGAGAGTAATGTTAAACATCTTCAAATTCAATAGCATCATTTAAGACCTGATAAATTTACAACATCGACCAGACATGCACGTTTCGGATATTAAACCCTCGTCAGTGATCCTCAGTCTAAACAATGCAAAATGGCCAAAAAGTATGAAAATTATGTCCAAAAATGTACCAAAAGACGTAGCAGAATGGATGGGATATGATGCTACAGGACCCACGTTTTAGAAATTTCAAGAAATTTTGTAACAGAAAATTTCAAATGCCTTAAAGAGACACGATCAACCGAAGTTGATCGAACTTGGCTACATATGCCCTCGGGGACTCTTGGTCCACCAGCAGTGACACTCACCAAGTAGTTCAAATGTTAAACGTCTTCAAATTCAATAGCATCATTTAAGACCTGATAAATTTACAGCATGGACCAGACATGCACGTTTCGGGTACTAAACCCCTGAAAATTATTATGTCCAAAAATATACCAAAAATCTAAATTGTTTTCAAATTCAAACCCAACTCTTTAACATGGCTGTCGAAATAGCGAAATGGTAGTTTTTGCAAGTTAATGTGTAATTATTTGAGGCTTTGTCTGCTGGTGTGATACTATTTTAAACTATCTTAAACATGTAAGATTGAAATAAATGAATGAAGGTCAAACACAAAACCTGAAATCAGATTCCAAAAGTTTCAGTCAAAGGCTTCTAAGTTCTTAATAAAAATATAAAAAGAACCCGCTCTCGAGAAAAGAAAAAATGAACAAACAGATGCAGACAAGAACAAAGCTGTATAGAGAGATACATAGGACGTTTCAAAGAAGAAGTTTTCTCATCTCTTTAGGCATCTTATCATTTGTGCCTCATCTTATGATTTTTTTGAAAGTGGTTAGTATTCTTTCTGGTTTTGTGTGACCTGAAATAAATTTTGTCGTCCCCCCTTTTCCCCCAAAAATTACATGCGCGGATCTACAGAATGCAAAGAGGATCATGACCACCGCGTCAATTTGTAACGTTGTAACTAGTATGTTGCATTGTGTATTCAATAGGAACATTTTTAAATATGCACCCATACAATGTAAGGATCGAGGGAATTGGAAGATGGGTATACAATGACCCTTCATCTCTTTCACTGTCGTACTTCTAGATAATTTCACCAGCTATGCCTTTTTTACCATTCATGTGGATTTTCATATCAATTTGTAAAATGAAGATGAATGACCATTACTTAAATCCTACGGCTAATTTCCTAGAAAGGAAGCGACGTCCGTATGATAAATGGTAAAGAGATAATCATTGAGATGGCCGAGAAACGCCGAGGATTGAAATCTTTTGGAAGAGGACACTGAACAGATAGGAACACTTTTTGTTCCGTTCTTTAACTTCTTCATTATCTGAATTAACATATGTCTTAATGAAATTGAACATAAAGAAATGGAATTTTTACGCATATTTTCTCATCAAGGATTAAAGAAAATATTCAATTATTTCTGTCTAGTAAACCAAAACAATTTCCAGTAATGTTTCATTTCAGGTTAGAATCGTGCACTTTTGAATGATGGAAATCTTCTTGATATTTTGTTGTTTTAGACTTTTGTCTGTACATCTTGATTAGATTTCCACCGTATTAAAGTTGTTCTGATCATTACTATAATTTATATATATTTCAATATTGACAATTGACCCTTTTGAACGCGGGGAAATTGTGAGAAATTCCATGAAGTCACAATGCAATTTCGATGTTTGACCGAGATTCGAAGCTTGTTTGTCCGAGGTAAAAGCATTGTGACGTCACGAATTTTGCATTTTTTTCCCGCAATCGGAAGGGTCAATTTCAGCCAGAGATTAGTATTTCTGCTGATGGATTCTATAGTCCCCGAGCATATTGTTCGCCTAGTTTCGAATTGTTTGGGCACTTGACTTGAAATATATTTGTAAATTCCCCGTCAAAAACGTTGATTAAAAAAATCTAAATCTAAAGGGTATATCCATGATGGCATAGATCTATCTGTCTTTAGCAGGTTCTTTGCCAAACATTTTAGGTCAGGTTAAAAATTGTGCTCTTCTTGTTTTCGTATAAATTGAATTTCCTCTTTTCCGGCCTCGAACATGACTGATGAGACAAAACTTTTTGAAATGCGCATATGGTGTACTAAAATTCAGTAGAAGCTCAACATATATTTCAATATTGACGTTTTTATTTCTGTCAAAATTTCTTTAGGAATACAATACCTGACACTTACCATCCTGTGGTTGTGGCCACATGTTTTATTTAATTTCGCTATTGACAGTAAGAGAAATATAAATTCGCTCTCTCTTCACAAAATTGAAGCTGATATTTAGACCCTCTCATTCTTTGAAAAAAATGAAGCTGAAATTTAGACCCTCTCATTCTTAACAAAATTGAAGCTAAAATTTAGACCTCTCATTTTTTAACAAAATTGAAGCTGATATTTTAAAATGAAACGAGGACCCCCACATTCAGTATTTTATTTCCAAGATCAAATTATTTGAAAGGACAACGGATGAGGATTCATTTTCTAAAACATGCTTGTCTGGTACCCCGCGTTTGGTGAGAGTTTTGTTAAATATGTGCTGTCCGTGACTTGATTTTTCTTAGCACTATGCCCAACAGCATTACAGTCTGGGATGACTCATTTCCAATAGGTGATCTTCCAGTAGATTCATTCGGTGGAAAGACAACAAACATCACAAAATTTCGCGATATTTTCATTGTGACGCCTAAATAAAAAGCATGACAACATATAAAGGTACTTCAAGACGGCGCGATCAGATGTGACGTCACAATGGAAAATTTTGCCAAATGTTGTGATGTCTGCATGGTGTCTGTGTGTATAAAATCAAGGCGAGGAACGGTCACATCTTTTATCTGGTAAATGGACTATTGAAAAGATTTTTCGCAATTATCGCTACAGAAAACAATCCTACATTAAGGACATCATATGTATCATGAACTACTTCTTGTTTGTTTTGAATTTTATCATAAATGAATATTTTCGAGGTCAGCCGTAGTGATCCGATGTTGGACGGAGTTGTAACCAAAAATATGTTGTCGAGTTGAAAGGCGATAGAGGAAAAACGTTAAATCACCCGAAAACTTCTGTTAGCTTTAAATACAGTTTTCTGTGCTTTCGATGTAATTTTTTCTGCGCCTATCAAATGCATAATTCTGTTGTTGTTTTTTTTAATGAGACACACGTATGCCAGCCATGCAAACCTACTTGTGCCTTTTATCTTGTTAATGATTTCTTTTCAGGTATGTTATTACATATTTCTTTTCAGGTATGTTATTACATATTTCTTTTCAGGTATGTTATTACATTTTCTTTTCAGGTATGTTATTACATATTGCTTCGCCCTGTCTCCAATGGAGAATGTTACACGTCTCCTGAACGAGCTGCTGAGGGACTATAAGAAGGAAGTTAGGCCAGGTTTAGGAGGTAAGGAGATCTAATACTTTATGTTTGAAAATAGGTTAGGCCAGGTTTAGGGGGTAAGGAGATCTGATAGTTTATGTATGAAAAAAGGGTTGGGCCAGGTTTAGGAGGTAAGATCTAATACTTTAAGTTTGAAAGTAGGTTAGGCCAGGTTTAGGAGGTAAGGAGATCTGATACTTTATGTATGAAAATAGGTTGGGCAAGGTTTAGGAGGTAAGGAGATCTGATACTTTATCTATGAAAATAGGTTGGGCCAGGTTTAGGAGGTAAGGAGATCTGATACTTTATGTTTGAAAATAGATTGGGCCAGGTTTAGGAGGTAAGGAGATCTGATACTTTTAAAAATGTTTGAAAATACATGTAGGTTAGGCCAGGTTTAGGAGGTAAGGAGATCTGATACTTTATGAATGAAAATAAGTTGGGCCAGGTTTAGGGGGTAAGGAGATCTGATACTTAATGTTTGAAAATAGTTAGCCAGGTTTAGAAGGTAAGGAGATCTCATACTTCATGTTTGAAAATAGGTGAGGCCAGGTTTAGGAGGTAAGGAGATCTGATATTTTATGTTTGAAAATAGGTTTGGCCAGGTTTAGGAGGTAAGGAGATCTGATACTTTATGTTTGAAAATAGGTTAGGCCAGGTTTAGGAGGTAAGGAGATCTGATATTTTATGATGAAAATAGGTTATAGTATAACGTTTCGAAAAAGAGAAATCGTGTTTTCCTTTGCATTACAGAAGGTAAAGATTATAATAAGATCAAGGTATTAAGCGCTTTATATGTAAGAGGAAACTGACTGCTCGTCGTGATGATACACAACAGAGTCCAGAATGAACCCGGTACACTAGATATATTACTACCATTTTTATAGGGATTCGTGATCAATTAATAATAGACGAAGTTTTGAATCTGAAAATATTAAAATTTAACAAACATGATTTAGCAAGCTGGAGATGCCGGCTTGGGGTTTCATTTACAGTCGTAGACAATATAGTCTTTCATATTCACTTCAAATATTAAGCATCCTTGTGGTTGAACTTTTTACATGTAATCGATTATAAACAGATCGCATATTCAGCCTTTGTTGATAGATACACTTACAGAATTTAAGGTCAGTTAGCTTTGAAGAAATGAGGAAAAGGAAGAAGTTTACACTGAGATGGGCGTAATTGTTTCTCGTCTGAATACCAAAGATTTGTTTGATAACAAATCCCTCATCTTTTACTATTTAGCATCTTGTTAAATTCTGTTTCAGAGAATTTTCATTAGACTTAGGGTAAAGTTTCAAAGTAATTAATAATTAGCAGCTTAATTATTTTGAGACAAATTATAAAAATACGTTACGATTCCTAACAGGATTAAACTCTTGTTTGGACTCTATCTCATTGTCTATATGATTCTCCTTACCTCTCTCAATCAACAAAAGGCCGTTTATGTGGAAAAGTAAATTTAGTCTTTCCACCTAAATTTTTTTTACCAAGTACAACGACAACTATGTGCCATGAATGAAAAGTAACATCAAGAGAAAAACGTATTGAATTTGTTTATGGTTTATACAGCTACTATGCTTATAAGGATGATAATGCTAATGTCTTGGGTAGAAAAAAAAAATACGCAGGTAGTCTGGATAAACATACCACATACTATGAATATAGCAAGTGACCAACCAAGATCGGCGCGAGGTGTTCATTAGTTTAGAGTGATTATATTGTCGTTGTTTGGTGTGTGAGGGTTTTTTTGGCTTTGACTGTGCGTGTATGTTCCACGAACAGTGACGTTTTCGGCAATCTCTTCAATAATCCTATCCTTACCTTTACTAGTAATTTCACTATCTGGATTGGACCCCATGAAATACTTTCATCACACAAACATCGTTTTCTTTTTTTAATGCTTTAATGAATAAACCCTGTTGAAGTCGATCCTAAGGTCATTGGCAAAAAAATAAATAGTGCCGAATTCTCCTTCGATGATAATGTCATAGGTCAAGACGCTGATAGGAATCTCATGTTTATTGCCTTTTCTCCATAAAATGTTTGAGAACACTCATCACATTCCCTGTAGCCCAGTAAAGTATTTGCTAATTGGGCAAAAAGAAAGGTAATTGACATTTTAACCATAATCTATAAAAAGACAATTCTCCCAGGAGCACATACCAGGAGAAGAAATCAAGATTACCATAAGAGAACAAGCACTTATTGGTGACCTGAGGGAATAACAACACTTGAATTAAGGCACTTTGTCTTTGTCCATTAGACCTGGTGTTGACAGCTAACGTAGCCAAAACAATGGTTTGTCTCACTTCATACTGTATCCAAATTAGCCTTGATGTACAGAGTGAGTTATGGATGTGCACAAAATCGATAGGTTCTTATTCATTGTCGATTATTTGTTCAAATGAACTAATGAAATCATTGAATAACTCGAATATTTCGGTGTTTATGAATTAAAATTTGTAGTACTGTATTACCTTATCTTATAATTTACATGTATGTAAATGAGAATGATCTAAGTATCAATTCAATAAGTTTTTTAACAACTTGAACCTATTTGCAATTTTGTACCAGAGCATTTAACAATAGAGCCATGTTGGAGATACTCTCTTTCATCATCATAGTAATTTCAACTTCACAAGATAGAGTCACTGAGATAGAAGCATAATGATAAAAGACCAAGTCATACAATATAAACGTTCACCGTTGATCAAAGAATTGAGTATGAAATGTCAAGACAAACTTTCAGAGAGGAAGGGTGATTTGGGCCCGGTCTTCTCAAACGAGTTTTGGGCCGGGCTCGTCATGGAGTCACGTCGTCACAATCAGTCAGTATGCAATTCTCAAGAAAAGCGTTTGTACACGGCTGTACATAGGTGAAATGAGTTACTGTCCTGTTCACTAATTCCAGGACACCCTGTTTTACTGGTTATCTCTAAAATATGATAATGTTATCTTCCAAAAAGATATCAATTTTATAGTACTCCTTTAGTCGTAACAGAAAATACCATTGTTTTGGCTGTGCGTCAGTTAAGTTAGAAATAGGGAGGAAAATAAAAAGTCTACGGGGATTTTCTATAGTAAAATCGCTGAAAATGTGTGACGTCGGAGGCTTTGACGTCACTGCTTACTATTGTTGACACGGAGAACAAAATGGCGGCGGCTTGAAATTAACAAAGAAATTTCCCGTAGACATTTTGTTTTTCATATTGCGGTTTGAAGGCAGCTGATAGGGTGAAGTTGAAGTTAATTTCCAGTTACGACTAAAGGAGGTCAATGCTCGGAAACAATAATTTATAGCAAAATTCTTCAGACGACATGATATATATAAATCGCCATAACAGGGTGCTCTGGATTTAGTTAACAGGACAGTAAAGTAGATCCTGACGATAATCTCAACAGCACTCACAAAAGAGCACCACGTTGAGCATCGACGGACCCCTAGCAAGCTAGTGGTAGGACCAGGTGCCCGGGAGGAGAAAGCATCCCCTGTTGGCTAGCCGCAACTGCCGTCAAGTACCATGCAAAGTGTTCTTCTGGTGTCATCAGGATCTTGTCTACGATTTATAAGGTGATAGTGATTCTGATGCATTTTCTCTGAGCAGTCTAACTTTGATCTTCCTTATTTGTTTTTATTCAGTCACCACATATGGAAGTTTGTGAAATTCCGAAAGTTATACATTCAAACAAATATGAGTAAATTCAGCTTTAACAAAATCAATCCGTTCGATCCTGTCATATTAGTTTTAAATTGTCAATATTGAAATATATGTTCTATAGTACCAATTTTGCTGTACTAGACACGTGTTTCGGATATTTTAATCCTCGTCAGTATTACTTCATGCCAAACAGTTTAAATAAAGCCAAAGAGAATTTTCCTGGCGCCATCATATTCTTCGATTAACAAATAACCATGATTTGACAATTTCGAAACGGTAAACAACTGCATTTTGAGTAAGAGTATGCAATTACAGACGATAGACTTTGATTTAAAGCAATCATCAAACTTCATCGAAATTTAGCCTCTTCATGGAAGTGTTTGTTTTACCAATCAAGCTTTATTACACTCACATTATTGACATGGGGACTTTTCAAGTGGCGTCTGAATAATGAAAGCGTAAACCCTCTGACTTGCGTCAATCAGTTGTCACGTAAACTGCAAGACGCCTGCCTGACTGTCTGACATTTCGCTCCAGAACCGCTTCGTGGGGTCTTCGAAGATCAATACCGAGTTTCCTCTGTTACGTTATCCAATCATCTTCTAAACCATGACATGTATTTGATCGGAGAAGAATTCAATAATGATCAAATTAGACCTAGTGTATTTCTCATTTGTGGCAAAGAAGAGGTTTTTTCTCTAATTTTCCCTCACTGATTGAATCAAGGAACGGAATGAATATGAGAAAATGATTCAGCTGGAAGAAAATTGAGCGTTAAGAAATATGACAGGCGAAAAACTTATTCTAGGATCGATACATTGAATTATTTATTTCATCTGAATGATGAAACACCAAAACATGTTTAGCAACGCTTTTGGGAAATGATGGAGAGAATAACCTTTAATTTGATTGGCGACATATCCCGGGCGTCGATAAGCTGTAGTGATGATTTCTCTTTATGCTACTTTTTCTTTCGGTCTTTATAATTTGAAGATTTAACAACGCCAGCTACAATGCATTATACGTTTTCTTCCGCACTTGCAATGGAGAAGGTTAATTACATATATAAGTTATCCTTCGTGTTGGTGAGGAACTTGGGGCATTAATTGTCTCCGTCTGTTTGTCCTATTTACTCTTCTCATTAG
Organism: Pinctada fucata; assembly: GCA_028142955.1. NCBI lineage: Eukaryota > Metazoa > Mollusca > Bivalvia > Pterioida > Pteriidae > Pinctada > Pinctada fucata. Next base: position 34,730,799 of record AP027114.1, read on the forward strand.
AAAGGTCTGTTTTGTATTTTTCCCTGCATTCGAAAACCTTTCGATTGTGGTTTTTGGAATATTGTTTCGGCTTCTATATTTGAATTTCTTCCGCTGATCGTCCATAGTAGATTCAATAAATATATTGACTGCTTATTATTCCCTCGCATCATAGTTGCTGGGGGATATAATAATATAGACGTTCGTGTGTGCGTCACGAAATTCTTGTATACAGCCTAGAAGTTTTGTTTGGATCTTAATCAAACTTCATACACTGAAAGTTTATGACAAGAGGAAGAATCTTATTGATTTTCAAAGTTATAGGTCTAAGGTCAATATCATAGATTGGAAAAAGGTTAAAATCCTTGTATACAGCCTAGAGGATGATACAGCCTAGAGGGTACAGTTTTATTGGATCTTAACCAAATTTCATACACTTATGGCTTATGACAACAGAAAGAACCCTATTGATTTTCAACGTCATATGTCAAATGTTAAGGTCACAGATTGGGAAAAGGTCAAAATCCTTGTATACAGCCTAGATGGTGCAGTCACAGATGAGAAATGGTCATAATCGTTGTACTATACAGACTAGATAGATCCCCACGCCATGCGAGGGGATGCTACGCTTTGCGTTGTCTAGATTAAATTATATTCCAGATAAAAATATTTCTGAATTCTTAAACGCCGTGCTCTCCTTTTCATAAGGGTGAATTTAGAAAGAGCCATTTTTTGAATCGGTTAATGAAAAGAAAGAAAGAGATTTTCAGTAAAACTTGGTTGCAGAGCCCATAACAACACATCGAAACATCCAAAGTGAAAACACGGAGTAGACATATACAGTAAGAGACGCAAATTGGACGACAATGAACACAAACGACATCAAAACACTTAACACAAAAAAAAAACACTAAATACAGAAACAAACGAGATCAATACGTGCCGACAAAGAGGATATCTGTCATATAAGTAACAAATGGTGTCATCCGGATTACGAGCGCACAAGCTTCCCACTTTTATTGTGTCGAAGAGGGCGCAATCGAAAAGAATCCGAACCGATGACAAATGGAATCATTCTTTAAATAGCGTATTTACAAAATGGATCTCCGCTGATCCAGTTGAACACGGGTAATAACTTTACACAAACTTTAAATAAAACATGAAATAGCATAATGATCTTACAAGCTCTGATGAACGGATTCAACTCAACTTTTTCAAATGATGTCATGTCAATGATTTTTCTTTTACAGTTTAATTGTTGCTACTAATGTAATTTTATAAAAGATATAAATGGAATAAGACGTGTTTTAACACATGTTAATACACTTTTTTATATTTCTTCTATTTCAATCATTCAAGGTCCACCTTTGCGCATCCAAACAAACATTTTAGTAAGAAGTATGGGTCCCGTAGAAGAAAATGAATTGGTAAGACCTTCATTTCAAAACAATTCATTAGTAGTAACTTAATACAGAGTAGATTTTCTCCGAAAATAATAAAGTTCTGACACTTACTTTTATGAAACTCTCCAATTTTAATTAAAAGAAGATCATTTCTCCATTTCAGTCATATTCAATGCAGTGTTACCTACGCCAGAGCTGGTACGATGATCGTCTAAAATTTGACCTTGAAAATTTGACTCAGGTCACACTCAGTAACAGTTTTCTCAAAGACATTTGGAAACCAAACACGTACTTTCTGAATGGTAGACGATCTATTCAGCCGAATATCACAGTGCCTAACGTCTTTGTTAGGATAAGTAGTAATGGCAGCGTTTATATGTCCAGAAGGTAGGGAGTGTTTTTTTAAAGGAGGGAAACATTTTAAGAACAGAACTCTTTTCGTGCATGAACATCGACGGCAGGTGCGGCTAGCCAACAGGGGATGTTTACTCCTCCCGGACACCTGGTCCCACCTCTATCTTGCTAGGGGTCCGTCGATGCTAAATTTGGTGCTCTATTGTGAGCGCTGTTGAGATTTTCGTCAGGATCTTCTTTATCTCTCATGTACTGATAACATCTATACATACATACAATAACATACATACATACATCTATACATACATACATAGACCACATTCATATAGCAATCGATGCGATATTCCAGACCAAGCTCAAACTACAACGACTGCGTTCTAAGTGGAAGGTGACTAACCAATAGACTGCTGAATTAATAATATGTTTGTAAGTTAAAGAAGATCCTGACGATAATCTAAACAGCACTCACAATAGAGCACCAAATTGAGCATCGACGGACCCCTATCAAACCAGAGGTGGGACCAGGTGCCCGGGAGGAGTAAGCATCCCCTGTTGGCTAGCCGCATCCGCCGTCGTAGTCCATGCACGAAAATGAAAACAATAAAAAACATGAACTGCACTGTCTGAGGCCATTTCTATGTAGAAAGTGCTATGGCGATCGTGTCAGGGAAAGTATTCAAAACACTTACTGTCAAGTGTGAGTGAGTGACATTTTTGACGATACAATAATGATATGAGAAATCGAAACATTAGTTTGCTATCGACACCCATTTTCTTGTAATCACAAAACCGGGAACGCGGCAATATGACCGGAAGCGGTTCAAAACGACGATAAATCGCATTGCACGTGACCGCTTTTGGCCCAATGGGAAATCATGTAAACGGTAATGTAAATTAGAGTGTATGATAATGTCTTTTAGTGGAATGTTTTAGTTATTTGTTAGGTTTTTGTATTGAAAATAATTTTTGAAATAGGTTTTTTTGCTTTGTATTTGACGTTCAATCACCGATGACAAAAATATCTAAATTCTGTATAATTATGATTGCATCGCCCTATCTCGAGTCTTATGATCGTTTACCTTTCTTCCCCACCCGATGTCATGCAAACACCACGCCCTCCTCTCAAGCCATAGAGTTAACCCATTGGAATGTTATAAGTAATTGACCCTTCCGAACGCGGGAAAATTTTGAGAAATTCCAATCACAATGCAATTTCGATGTTTGACCGAGGTTCGAAGCTTGTTTGTCCGAGGTAAACACATGGTAAAAGCATTGTGACGTCACGAAATTTTACATTTTTTCCCGCAATCGGAAGGGTCAATTAAATATAATGGAAGTGTTCTAATTCATACCCCTCGAGAAGAAATGCCAATCTAATTCGGTCTTTTCGAAATACATAGTTACTTCCCATTTGTGCAGGTATCTGACGTCAACGCATTGTGACGTCATCAAATTCTATGGAAACCAGCATGAAATTCAGGGAAACAGGGTTACAAATATGACGTTTTCAAAGGAATTCAATGACGTCACAATACTTTTACGTCAGATACCTGCACAAATCGAACATAGGCCTGTAAAATCGAAAAGACAGAATTTCAATAAAGGCGCAATTATATACAAGTTCACTGGGTATCGCTTGAGGCGAAAAGGCAGAGCAGTTGTTCTTCAAAACATATAGTAAAAGTTTTTTTTCCAGGATAAATAAGACGAAAGCCTTTGAGTTGTCAGTTTTATTCGATTTACCCAATGCTATTATCAGGACAATTCCAGAATCTTGAAACATAAGGTGATAAAATTGGTCAATACGTTAGTGAGATCGGTCTTCACTGAACGTCTCTTACCAGATCTATCTATCACACGGCAAGGAGGCTTATCACTCTGTTTTTCTTGACGTCTATAATGGTCAAATGTTTTCTGTAACATATTTGCATTGTGCAGATAATGAAAATAAGTAGACAGATAATTAGAAAATCCTTCAGTTTTCCGGATAAGAGCGCAAATAGAAAGATAAAGAAATAATGTCATTTTTTCTGAGGACCGCCAACACGCAAGTTATGAGGTATTGTTGGTCAGGAGTCCTCCGTGAAAAAAATCAAATATTAACTATGAAACATACTACTCCCATAAGTAGAACTTCAAGGGACCATGGACTAACTGAGTACATGACTGCTAATCAATATTCTCCTTCCACTATAACCACTCACAAACGTGTGTATTGCCTATTTTTAATGATCAAGCTACACTTTCTGACATTATATGCAACTTCATAGGAAGAAAGTATTAATTATACGTCCATTGATCTCCTTTAAATCAAACGGTTTTGTTTAAGAATTGAAAGTTATGGTGTGGTTTGACTGATTGAGGTAGATTTTCAATGCAAAATGAGTTATGGTATCTAACTATTAGTTCGACATACCGAAAAGGTCGAGTTATCGGAATTCGAGTCATCAGGAGTAAACATGCATATAGAATCAGGACGTTTAAAAACAGTTCGAGTTATGCGGACATTACAATTAACCGAGGTTGATTAATCGAGATTAAACACTGACAGAATATTTTTAATTCTTATACAACGTCGCTATAATGTCGATTTTCATTGGTTGTTTGCTCCTTAGTTACAGCTGTAAAACGAGAACACACTACGCTTTGACGTTGCTTACGTCACATTTCGCCTTATGTTCAGAAAAATATAGATTGTATTGGAATGGGAATAACTAGATACTGGCGTTATGTTTGCGGACGGTAAATGCCGATTTTACGGTGCAAACATCCGTACTTTGCGACTCAATTTGCGCTCGTAATATCAGCATTTACTGTCCGCAAACATAACCTTAGTATCTAGTTATTCCCTGATCAATATTTTGGAAAGGGTATTACTAAAACTTTACTATAGCGGCTATCTAGACAAAGACCCCTATGAAAATTCGGAATTCGGGAACATTTTATTTTCATTCTATGAATCTAGATCCGTTATTCACATAATATACACGATAAAATGCACATCACATTTATTTGTTTAAATGACATTGCAAGAAACTGCTAAACAAGCACAAAAACGACTTCATTGTACAAAATACACAAATATTCAAATACACAAATCTCCGGCCCCTTGGCCTTTATTAAGGTAGAGCATCCCTCAGGTCAGAATTCTGGAAATGTTTTGTCTGGATACCCTATTTTTTCTCTTCAGAATATTGCTCAGAATATCAAACTAATATGGTTTTGGGAAAAGAAACTTTTATTGTTACATTTCATGACCCCAAAAAAAGGGGATTTTTCTTACTTTTCCCGTAGGGTCCATTGTTAAAGTTCAAACGGCTACAATCTCGGTATAATCATGAAACCAAGAGTCATATTTTGTTTGTATATCATGTTTATATTGTAAAAGTTGCTATTTAGGAAATATGAGCATCTGATACCTGAGGGAAGCTCTATCTTAAGTGAAAAAGCTTGTACAAGGGGCCGATAATTTGTGTATTTGAGTGTTTGTGGTTTTATTTGATAAAAGAATACATTATGATGTTGTAATACAAACTGGTCTTAATGTACGTGTAGAATGTATGTATCATGAAGAATAATTCTTTATATAGATCCCTATAGAAATAGATGAGTAGAAAATAAACGCAAAGACATATGGAGGTCTTAATTTCATTCAAATATGAACAAGCATTCACAATTTTCATCTCTTCGTGTACTAACAATTACTTCTTTTATTTAATAACTTATGTTTTCAGATTGACTATCCAAGCAATATGTCCTATGCAACTTATGGATTACCCAATGGATAGACCGGTTTGTCCATTGAAACTCGGAGGATGTAAGTAAAACATAATTTGATCTGATGTAATTAGAAATTACCTTGTCTTCGCATTGGTTATTCTTACCCTAGTTAGGACACTTCAGGAATATCATACATTACATACTAGCGCCATATTTAGCATTTACACGTCTGCAAATTCATATATGAGAGGTTATCGATCTGACATGGACAACGATTGATAATGTACTCTGTATAAAAAATCCTTAAATTTAATATTAAGTATGCTTTTAGGTGGAAATTGCACCTTTGCACTTTCAAAGAATCGATTGCAAGCGTAAAATAAATGATCATAAATGAATTTATTTCACTAATTCAAAACAAATTGTAAGAAAAAAGAAAAAAATAATCCAGAAACTTGTGATGTTTCCTTTCCTTTTGAAGAGAACATTTGAATCAAAAGACTTATTTACAGGTTTCATATTTTAGATGGTTACACGACACGGGATATCATCTACGAATGGGCGCACGGAAATGACCACTCAGTCGACGTATATGATGACGTCACCATGTCACAGTTTGATATCGATGTCATAAGGGCAAATAACAAAACAAAGATTGATCAGTTCGGTAATTATTACCATCCAATTAATGGAACTGCTTTTTTTTATCTTTTTATGTCTCGATGTCTGTTTGTGTGTCTGTGCGTATGTGATTTTATGTACATTTGTACGTCTTCATTTCTTGTCGATCTTTATCGGCGCACAATGATGTATGAATGTCTTTGCAGAAATGATATTACCTAATAACGTCTGAAAACTAAGAAAACATTTATATTGAAGACAACATTTGTTAAACAGCGCTATTGATTTTTTTAAATTATACGAACGTGAAGACAACACAAACAAAAGTGAAGACAATCTTTGGAATCCCATGGATATGCATTTGAACACTCAAATGTTGCAAAATGCCCTTATTCAACAAATTCTGTAATCATCTCTAATCTAGTTATCTCCCTGGTGAAACTGCGTCATTATTTGGTTTGAATTTCTTGATTTATGCTAATATTATTATTCATTTAATCCTAGTTTTGCTAGCGACGTAATGATTACGTAATTACTATTGATTTTACTTTCATCAACAGGAGAATTTGCCACTTTGGAGGTTTACTTCCACTTGAAACGTCATATTGGATTTTTCCTTCTGCAGACTTATCTCCCTTGTACACTGATAGTTTGCCTGTCTTGGGTATCATTTTGGATTAATAGAGACGCTGCCCCTGCAAGGGTGTTGCTCGGTATGTATATCAGTGCTTCATACTAAGAATGAGTTAAAGAAGATCCTGAAGATAATCTCTGTAGCACTCCCAATAGAACATAAAATTGAGCATCGACGAACCCCTGGCAAGCCAGAAGTGGGATCAGGTGCCCGGGAGGAGTAAGCATCCCCTGTTGGCTAGCCGTACCCACTGTTGATGTTCATGCACGGAAATGAAAACAATATAAAAGATACATGCAATGTCTGAGGTTATATCTATATAGAAAGTATTATGGCGACCATGTCAGGGAAATATATATATTCAAAACACTGTCAAATCCTTTGCGGGGGCATTTTTTACGAGCTCCACACGGCAAAGGGCATAAGTGTGACACAAATGAGTTAAAAACGATCCTGAGGATAATCTCAACAGCACTCCCGATAGAACACAAAATTGAGCATCAACGGACTTATAAAGAAGTAAATTAAGAAATCTTGTTTGGTAGATGTCCGGTGTTACATGATAACAATTTCTTTTCCATCTATTTCATTTTCATTCATTACATCTAATAAATACTCTTCAACGTGGTCAAAGAAGATAATTATTCTTCTATGGCTATAAATAGAAAACAAGAGAAAATCTTTTATTCTATGGAAATGAGTTAAAACATGGTCAAAGAAGATAATTATTCTTCTATGGCTATAAATAGAAAACAAGAGAAAATCTTTTATTCTATGGAAATGAGTTAAAGAAGATCCTGACGATAATCTCAACAGCACCCACAATAGAGCACAAAAATGAACATCGACGGACCCCTAGGAAGCTAGAGGTGGGACCAGGTGCCCGGGAGGAGTAAGCATCCCCTGTTGGCTAGCCGCACCCGCCGTCGATGTTCATGAAGCACGGAAATAAAAATATATAAAATTCATGCAGTGTCTGACATTATGTCTATATAGAAAGTGCTATGGCGACAATGTCAGGGAAGTATATTCAAAACACTTACTGTCAAACCCCTCGCGGGGAAAGATACTACAAATGATAAATATTCTGTCATTATACTCAATATTTATATTACCATCACCAATTGCTTATATCTTTATGATTAAATCGTACATGAATGAGATAAACATTACAGAAGAAGGGAGGAGATCTCCAACAAGACCCCGTTGCAGCATCAACAGCAAAACACCAAACACCCGATGCAAAAACACAAAAGACGAGTACAGCACGAGACGGAAAAGAGACAAACGACATGTAAACATCAAACACAAAAGACTACACATAAACCGACGAGACCAATGGGCAACCGGTGCCGACTTTGGACGGCCACTTGTCACGCAAGAAGCAAATGGTGTGGTTATCCTGGATTACGTGCGCACAAGCCTTTCACTTCTCCAATTACCCAGAGGTCTCGAAGAACGTACAGTTGTGGTGTAAAACAACCTCCTCACTGTAAGATGACCTCACACAAACAAGACCGCGAAACGTAGAGGCCCCAGAGACACAGATGAATATGTAAATGGATATAAAGTACCCATCAGTTATTCAGTCTCATAGTCAAGAAGGCAAGGCAAAATCATTAGATTTTCCACAGAAACGGTTGCGAACCTAGGAATGAACAACATTCCGAAGTGAGACCAGGTTACCGGGGAGAGACACATTTATGCGTTTAAGAAATAGTTTCTCCGTTTTGCTTTTCTGTTTAGGAGTGACAACTATTTTGTCCACGGCTGCTATTGGACTGATACAGCGTGACGGACTACCACGTGTACCGTACGCAACGGCGCTTGATGTTTACCTTAATGTATGTATTGTTTATAATCTGGCCGCCATGATACAATACGCAGCTGTAAACTACTTCACCAAAATCATGGCAAAGGAAGGTGGGAAGGAAACAGCAGAAGATAGCCAAGAACAATCGGTATGTATATACTTAAAGGAATGCTCGTGTGTCATGAAATAAAAACAAGATTCAGCCTCGAGCATCAACGTTGTGACATTACTTGTTGAAATGTACATATGATGAGGGTGAACAGGGGGGGGGGGCTCTCCCCCTTCCCGCCCTTCCTCCCCCTCTCACACCTTTACCTCCTTCTCCCGCCCCTTCTTCCCCTCCCTTTCACCTTTCCCCCTTCTTCCTCCTCCCGCCCCTTCCCTTTTCACCATGCACACCCCGCATATAATGCACTGAAATATTTAATGAGACGATATACTTCAATCGTGATAATAACATTTTTATCATGACGTATCGAAGCATTTACGATTCAATAAGGAGGCAATGAAATGCTTATACTATTGCGACTATCAATATTTAAATATGATGATTGTATTCTGTTATAAAAACAAATTCAGTGAGTCATGAGCTCTTTTCAAAATGTGATGCATCATTAGTGATGCTCGAAAAGAAGAAATCTATATAATGAATATTGTAAGACCAAAATTGTAAACATGAAATAAAATGTATGAAAAGAACAGTAGCTAGTTAAAATTCTTAAAAGAAGCATGCATTAATGGTCAGTTTTATCTTGCGTCAGGAACTTTGACTTGATTTCGACTTGATTTCGATCATTTTTTATGATGGAACGCAATCTCGTAATTTTAGTATTTTTTTTTTCAGCCAATGCTCCTAGCCCCTCATACGCTAGTTATCCCAGACCCTCGTGGCAAATCGGACTCTCTTAATTCCCGCCAAAGACGACAAAGATGTGGTAACTTGTTTTGGAAGTGTCTAGTGGGTAACTTCCGGTACAGACAAGACCGGATACAGAATGCAGACGTAGAAGCGGGAAATAGTGTTAGCAAAATTGACATCACCTCAAGATATCTTTTCCCAGCATCCTTTGCACTCTTTCATATTGTTTATTGGTCATGGTACTTAGCGTTCCATTAACAATATTTGAGAGGAGGTTATATGCGAACCTTCATCGTCATTTTAAAAATACTTATTTGGAAAGTTATCAAATACTAACTGTTTTACGTCTAGGATGTCTCAATTCTAATTCTGCTTCTATTGATTTCGGAATAATATAATGCGTCGCTCATCTGGACAATCACGTCGTTGGCACATACGATCCATGGCAACGATTTTACACTCTGGTAGTTAAATTGGCGATGACCAACATATCTCAACATATCTTCAAGACGGCCCACATATTGGTACAAATGACTTAAACTGAAGAAAATACAATAAGCTTAGTTCCATACTGAATTCTGGTATGAAACACCTGGCAGCGATGGATATTTATCTGAGTTTTTGATTTTTTAATTTTGGTTTTTGCCAGATCTCGAATATTTCATCACCAGAGCTGTAAATGACTTTTTCTTTCAAAATAATCTTCCTTTCTCTCTTCGCTTATGCATTATCTCCAGTATTCCTAACACAGACAAATTCTCAAACTCAAACTCGCACTATTACTTTACTGAATGTCATTTACAAAACTATTTCAGGCTGTGTAAGTAAACAAATTAAAACTTATCTTCATTATCTAATATCAACTACTCAAACTGGTGCTCTTAGGAGTAGTTATATTGGCGAAAATACAAGATACATATTTCATACCAGAATTCAGTCAAGACCAGACTTGTGGTTGTATTCGGACTACTTTACTCCCCGTTACTAAGCATAAACTAACCGAGACATTTTCTTGTCTTTCATTTGTTCAGTTTATAGACTTCCAATTTTTATTGTACCTTATCTTCTATTAATATACATGTGCATTCGATTGTAAGCTTCAAATAATCGTTGTTATAAATTATTCACATTGCTGTTATCATGTTGTTATGACATATTAAGTATTTCAATAAAATGATCTAACTTTTGCTTTTCTTTTAATATATCGGATATCAAAATGCTTAATAAATTGTATATTTACGGAGATGAAAGATCTCTTTATTTACTTGAGAAAATGGCCTATGAGAAAATATCCTTTTAGGAAGGTTCTTATTCAAATGAACATTGAACCTGCATCTTTAATAGGCCATAGTAAGGAATGATTTTTTTACCTCCCCTAGATGTTACCTTTTAGGAGAATGATTCAGAGAGAACTCACACAAACACGAATTTTGATAATTTAAGAAAAACTCAAAAATTTCATTTTAAATCGAACCAAATCCTTTAAGAGTACTTGTAGTCATATAGAACCAAATTCTTAAAGACCAGAATTTTCAAAATTCGCAACATATCAATATATATTATTTGTGAGAATAAGTTTAACAACATCAAGCCCTTAAAAAGACTCCATTTTTTGTATTTTTAAATTCGTAAATTCGAATGATGCATGTGCGTGTGGTTTCTTGACCGATGGGAGGGTACCTTTCAGAAAATCATGGGGACATAAAACACAATATATAATAAATGTGGCCTAATGAGAATATCCTCACCAATACATGAAGTGCATAATGCTCGGTTCCCAAGGTACAATCTGGATGCAAATCATTAATTTCTATTTTTGTTTCGTTCATTATCTGAACATTGTACTTTGAAAGACTTATTTATCATATGTCTTCATTAACATGACCGCTAAGATTAAGAGATAGAAAGAGAAATTCGAAAAATCCAGGAATTCTTCAGAATAGGGCTTTTGATAGATTAAAAATCGAAATTCAATTTTGATATTACATGATAGAAAGGAGGGAATTCCAACAACATATGGTTGCAACACCCACAACAAAACACCATAACACCCCATACAAAAACACAGAAAAGACGTGCACAGCAAGAGGCGTAAAAGGGACAAGAAACAATCACGTACCAAAATTGAGACCTTGATCTGGAAAATTTATCGGTACATTCATTTGTATGCATTATATCTTGATTTATGCTGGTAAATGCTTATCAATATGTCGTTCATTGAGTTTACATGTCTCCAACTCACTCAAGAAAGGAGGGGATCTCCAAGAACACCTAGTTGCAGCACAACAGCACCCCCCCCCCAAACAAAAAACCACCCGCTGTAAACCACAAAGAAGACACACACAGAAAGAGACGCAGTGGTATAATGAACATGAAAACACAGAAAAACATAAAACACAAATGACTACACATAAACCAACGAGACCAATTGGCAAACGGTGCCGACTTAAGATGGCCATTTGCCACGTCAGTAGCAGACGTTGTAGTTATCCTGGATTACGTGCGCACAACCCTCCCACTTTTCCGATTACCAAGAGGTCTCGAAGAACGTACAATTGTGGTGTAAAACAACCTCCTGACTGTCAGATAACCGCACACAAACAAGACCGCAAAACACAGCTGCCCGAGCAACACAGATGAATAATATTATGTAAATTGATATAAAAAGAGGGCATGCGTAATACAATCTGTGCTCTGCCGGCTGTAGCGAGCTCATGTATGTTATCGCCCGAGGAGTCCGACTGACATTCAGAGAGAACATGTGTTCGGGGCCCTGTCTTCTCTAAACAGGTTTTGACAGTCCCGTCGTCACAGTCAGTCAGAGTGCAAGTATTAAGGGTGCGCTAGTACAAGACTGTATATTGGTCAAGTACCATGTCCAGTGTCCGTTTGGTGAAATTAGGTTTATACCCACGGTATAAAAGGCGTTTGATGATTCTGACGCATTTTTATGGTAATTCTGTCTACCTTTGATCCTTCTTATTTTGTAGATCATGTCACCATAAAATGCCGGTTGCGAAATACCCAAAGTAATATACTTTGTTGCTTGCATGGGTCCGAATTTCAAAAGTAGTTGACAATATTTTTGTAAAATTTTCAGAATGCTCTTGTCCTAAAATGTTTTTGGTTATTTGTAAATTTCTATAATGAAAATCCAAAACAGTAGTACATGCTCTAGTATACCGGATGAGCTGCGAAATGTAGATACCATAAGACGGTAATCTAGGAACATCATCGTCAAGCCAGGGAAAATTTACTATGTTGAATCCAAAGTCATCTCTTTTGTCATACACACTTGTATGAATCTCTCCATTTGCAATTTTGATATTCAGGTCAAAAAATGTTGTTTCTGTGTTTGTAACGTACGCCTTGTTTAGAGTCAGTGGATAAATAACACTTTTATACTTTTCAAAAAGAGAATTGTCGATAGAAAGTATATCATCCAGGTGCCTAGAAGTACCATTGAAACATTTCACATCATCATGGTTTCTTTGATTTTGAAGTTTTTTGATAAATTCTCTTTCATACGTGTATAAAAATAAATCTGCAGCAAGGTGCACAATTAGTACCCATAGGGATCCCTACAATCTGCTTGTAGAGATTCTCTCCAAATCTTACATAAATGTTGTCCAAAAGAAAGGACAAGGCAATACAAAGGTCATTACATGTCCATGATTTATATGATTTGTATTCTGTATTGGAAAAGAAACACTTTGATTCAGATGTACAAATATAACTTTTTCCCCTGTCGGTTAGAGCACCATTTAATGAGTTTGGACAATTGATCATTAATATTTTATCGCGAGGAAGCGTGGTGTACATATTTGAAAAGTCGTATGAAGGAATCGAATTGGCATGAAAATTTCTAGATTTCATTTTGTCAATCACATACCCTGAATTCTTAATAGACCAAAATAAGTTTACATCATTCCTGTTTAGAACAGTTTCACAATATTTTGCTACGTGTTCCTTTATCACCGTGAGTGCTGACGTCAGATTTCTAGACAAAATTGTATTTAAGCAGTTCCTAGAATTAGCAATGTATCGAATTTGTAAGGAGACTTGTGCAGTTTTGGTATGCAGTATAGTGTAGGAAGATCCAATTAAGAAATAGGGATGTTGAATGATGAAATTTCTTGTTTGTTCAAAATGTCAGGAACATTTTCATTGCTTTTGATATAAGTATTCGTAGAAGTTCCGAAACCAAAGTTGATATGTAATAACGTTTTCAAATGATTATGGTGTTGTTGGCTGCTTTGTCTGCAGGAGCGAAGACATATTTTCGTGTAACTTGCGTTATTTGGGTTTGAAATCACTTTCAGATTTAGAACTTGGATTTTCAAAAAGATGAGGATATTGTGTTAGTTATCTATTCGAATATCAGTAAAATCCAATATGAAGTTTTTCCAGTCATTCAGAGAATGTGATTCGACCCCTTCCGATTTACACCATCAAACACTCGAGCGGCTCAAAATGTTTCTATCGCTGCATAAAACACAGTGATGCTCATTGGTTCCTGCTTTTAATGTCAAACGTCTTCGAATCCAATAGCATTATGTAGGAACAGATAAATTTGCAGTATGAACCAGACATGCACGTTTCGGATACTTAACCCTCGTCAGTGATCCTCAATCTATACAATTAAATAAAGAGGTTGAAAGTTATTATATCTAAATAATGTACCGAAAGGCAAAACAGGATAGATGGGATATAATGCTATAGGACACACGTTTTAGAAGTTCCAAGAAATTTTGATAATAGACATTTTTGAATGTATTAAAAGATTTGGATCAACTTAAAGAGATAAGAAATATTTTAACAGACCACAAACGAGATCTTGTTGTATTGACACTTCACAAAACAGCCACAAGAAAGACCAACAGAGTAAAACGAAACATAAAAGAACTCTCACTCAAGTAAGAACCGACCTTTAAACAATCTAAGGTAAGACAACATGATAATACGTAAAACAAAGGACAAGACCAAGAATTTGACTTTATGTACATCTGTAGATGACTTGATATATCCTACCATAATTGAAGCAAAGAGTATGGTCATCAAGATAACGCGAGCACAATACGGTACTCCTTCTAAAGGGCAGTAGGTGTATTAACACAAAGGAATTCCATATAAAAGAAAGGAGGGGATCTCCAACATCACTCGGTTGCAGCCCCACAGCAACATTTCAAACAAACCTTGCGAAACACTGAGTTGAGACGCATAGCAAGATTAAGAAAATTACTTTATGAAGACGTAATTTCATAACTTTCGAAAATTAATTTAAGATTTCCAAAAAAAAGGAAAGATAGATATCAAACTCAGATTTATACAAAATACAAAGAATAATGTTTTTTCCAAATTCGGCTTATAATTACTGTCCTGTTCACTAATTCCAGAGCAACCTGTTTTCCCGGTTTTCTCTGAAATATAATAACGTCATCTTCCAGAAAGATGTCAATTTTATAGTACTCCTTTAGTCGTATCAGAAAATACCTTTGTTTTGGCTGTGCGTCAGTTAAGTTAGAAATAGGACGGAAAACAAAAAGTCTACGGGGATTTTCTATAGTAAAATCGCTGAAAATGTGTGACGTCGAAGGCTTTGACGTCACTGTTTACTATTGTTGACACGGAGAACATTATGGCTGCTGCTTGAAATTAACATTGGAATTTCCCGTAGACATTTTATTTTTCATATTACGGTTTGAAGGCAGCTGATTTAGTAAGTTGATGTTAATTTCCAGTTACGACTAAAGGAGGTCATTTCTCAGAAACAATGCTTTAAAGCAAAATTCTTCAGACGACAGAATAAATCGCCGAAACAGGGTGCTCTTGATTTAGTGAACAGGACAGTAGTCTTCCTCGGGTAATGTGTTATTGTCCATGCCTATTTCTTGTATGTAAGGATACTTTATTATGGGTGTAAGTGTGATTGTCACTATTGAAATATATGATCTATTGTAAACGACTTTTTTCATTAGCGAAATTTCGCGAGCATGATCAAACGCTAAAATGAATCCTCGCTTACAAAATGTCCGTTCAAAAGATAAAAAGTAGATAAAAAATTGACAAAATTCAAAAGCTTCTTATTTTCCCTTTCCATTAGAATTAATTACTCTCATTAGACAACGGACGATCATTCACGTCGATGTTAGTGATGTTTAAATTACAAACTTAGTGGTTACTGTAAACCGTCTTTAATTCGCGGCGTTTTTTATTCGCGAATCCGATAATACTGAC
Organism: Pinctada fucata; assembly: GCA_028142955.1. NCBI lineage: Eukaryota > Metazoa > Mollusca > Bivalvia > Pterioida > Pteriidae > Pinctada > Pinctada fucata. The sequence goes on from AP027114.1 coordinate 34,746,419, forward strand.
CTATCCGCGGCGTTTTATGTTCGCGATTATTGAGGTTATATGGCAATAATGTTCGTGAAACAAGCTGACTTGCGAATATGGCGAAAATAAAACGCTCGCGAATGCGAATAAAAGATGGTTTACAGTAATCATTTGGCCTTAACTACCCAGACAAGCAACATACTAAAGGAATGTAAAACATTTAGAGGAGATATTGCGCATTTCTTTAAATATAAATTTGCAGCATGGGTCAGACAGACATGCACGTTTCGGGTACTTAACCCTTGTCAGTGATCCTCTATACAATGAAATATGGCCAAAGAGTGTGGAAGTTACTAATTAAAGTCATCTTCTTTTAAAAATCGGATCTTTATCTATTTACGCAACAGAGTACAGTACTTTGGGTATTACACAACCTGTCTTTTATGGAGATATGATATACAAAATTAGAAGGATCAAAGGTAGGCAGCATAACCACCGAAAATGCGTTAGAATCATCAAACGCCTTTTATACAGTAGATATGATCCTCATGTCACCAGACGGACACTCGGCTTGGTACTTGACCAATCTACAGTCTTGAACTAGCGCATCCTTGAGACCTGCACTCTGACTGACTGTGACGACGGGACTCGGGACATGATGAGCCCTGTCCAAACCTCTTTAGAGAAGACAGGGCCCCGACCACCTGTCCTCTCTGAATGTCAGTCGGACTCCTCGGGTGATTACATACATGAGCTCGCTACAGCCCGCAGAGCACAAAATGTATTGCGCACGCCCTCTTTTTATATCCATTTACATATTCAGCTGTGTTTCTGGGGCATCTACGTTTTGCGGGCTTGTTTGTGTGAAGTCAACTAACAGAGAGGAGGTTGTTTTACACCACAATTGTATGTTCTTCGAGACCTCTGGGTAATTGGAGAAGTTAGAGGGTTGTGCGCGCGTAATTCAGAATAACCACTCTATTTGCTACTTACGTGGCAAATGGCCGTCCAAAGTCGGCAACGATTACCCATTGGTATCATCGGTTTATGTGTAGTATTTTGTGTTTGATGTTTACATGTCGTATATCTCTTTTCCGTCACATAGTATGCTCGACTTTTGTGTTTTTGTTTCGGGTGTTTTGGTGTTTTGCCGTTGGTGCTGCAACAGGGTCTTGTTGGAGATCCCCTCCCTTCTCTTACTATGTCCAAAATGTACCAAAAGACGTACCAGGATGGATTGAATGTGATGCTACAGGACCCACGTTTTAGAAATTAAAAAAATTATTACAGATATTTTCGAATGCGTCGAAGAAACGATCAACCGAAATTGATCGAACTTAGCTACATGTGCCCTCTGGGACTCCTGGCCCACCAGCAGTTACACTCACCAAGTGGAACAAATGTTTAACTTCTTCAGATTCAACAGCATCATTTGAAATATTAAATATTGATATAAGAATGAAATAAAGACGAAAACAGACATATTATTTCTTCACATCTTCATGTCATTTCTTCATTGATAATTTATTTGCTAGATACTAAAAGATTTTTCGTGTCATTAAAGCAAAGGGGTTTAGCAGTACTTTAAAAATTATGTTTGTTTTCAAAAGACGAACCAGACGTTTGCGTTGCTTTGTGTCAAAGTTAATATAGGGAAATTACCGCGAGATGCCAACTTCAAAGAAGATCTGTTTTTCAAAAAGACAGAATGAAGCGCTTGATTGGGTTGTTTACATTCGAATCTTATCATTATGTTAATTCAATACAAAATCAGAGATTGTCGTCAAGTTTTAGATAATTATAGAGTGCTGGATATAACGATGTAAGCATTTGCATTTCTTGAATTTCTTTTCATTGTCATTTGTGCATTTTTTCTTCTGATCATAAAAAAACATTAAGGATTTATTCTCTTCAAAACCATCGAAGCGCGTAATTATTGATCCATTTAGCAAATATAAGGGATGAAATGTAAATTCTTGGTATAATATTGTTTCAATTATTCAAAATGGTTATATAGCGAATAATGCTTTAAGAGAATATTTGAGTACATCACGCTTATATTGGCTGCATTGAGCATAACCAGAGTGTACTCATTACAAGCATAATTCTTAATATTCGTAAATGGTGCCTTGTATCTTCTCAGCTGTTGTGTTATTAACCGTTTGTCCATATTATCTATCATCTAACAATAGCACAAAAATAATAGAATTTATTCAAGTGGAAGGATTTATCAACAGAATTAGCATTGAAAGGGGAACAGTTTTGCAAAATACAAGTAACCTATATTGCAGTGCCATTTGCGTATTATCAAATGAGGATTGCGTTTCTTTCTTTTTCAATGATAAAGAGGGCAGTTGTGATCAATTTCCAGTTTTGAAAAGGCTTGAAGAAACAATCGAAAAATCGGGATGGATTTACTATCAAAAACTTGTTACAGGTAAATTGTCAAGTATAAAAATGTGCAAACAAATATCTTTTTTCAATTGCATCTTATTTTGATTGAAAATATTCGGAAAAAAAATGAATCGGCACATAATCATCGACCAGAGATCAACTCGTGAACTGCACAAACAAGACATCGGAGACAAAAAAGTACTTTCACAACAAATAAACATTAAAGAATTACCTATCAGTTATTCAGTCTCAAAGTCGAGAAGGCAAGACAAAATCTGTGGAATTTACATAGGAACGGTTGCGAACCACGAAATGAATAACATTCCAATTTGTAACCAGATGTTCGGGGAGAGTCAGCATCTTCTCATTGCATGCATTAACTGTTGCAACACCTACATGAAAATTTGTCAATTTGGTGTTTGTCTCGATTTTGTTTTTCTAGATTCCCCGTCAACAATTTAAAAAAAAATTATTCTAAAACTGGATCTTATTTGAATTCCTTATCAAAATACAGGTCCTGGATATCTAGAAAGAAACGTGATATCTTCATTTTTGTATTTTTGTTATTCTTCGAGGAAAAATGTTCTGGCTACCTACTGCTTCGGGCTAGATTGTGGTCTTTTTTAATTTATGTACTTTTATTCTCGTGCCAAATTTGATTGGTCATGGCATCGCTCTGTGTATGTGTTTTTGTGACTCGATACCCCTGTTTAATGTTGCAGTTGTTTTGTCTAAATTCTTTGAATTTTTTTTATCCTGCGGGTATGTTCCGCTGTTGATAGTCCAAGTTGGAGATCACCTCCGTATTGTAACAGTCAGAAATAAGTAAGGAAATAATACAATCTAGTTAATGGAAGAAATCACCTTCGCCTTTTACAAATATGTAAGTAATTTGATGACATCTTCATGAAAATCCAACACATAACCTGAGAGGAGAAGGGAGGAGATCTCCAAGAAGACCCCGCCGCAGCATCAACAGCAAAACACCACAACACCCGATGCAAAAACAGAAAAGACGAGTACAGCACGAGACGGAAAAGAGACACAAGACATGTAAACATCAAACACAAAAGACTACACATAAACCGACGAGACCAATGGGCAACCGGTGCCGACTTTGGACGGCCATTTGTCACGCAAGTTGCAAATGGTGTGGTGATGTGAGGCAATCTCATTACTTTTTTGTTTTATTTTATTTCGATTTTTGTTTGCCTTTTTAAATTTTTTAAAGTGAAAGGATATGTACATACTCCAGCGAAATTCATGTATTTAACATATAATGATTGTTCAGCAGAGATTGATTTATGAATTGCTTATTTGAGGTTAGCGTATAACAAGAAATTTTCGCGATTCCTAAATTACAGACAAATATGTACATATGATGTACATATGATGTAACTATTTTGTACCTTTCATTATTGAAGTTTTCGTTATTGCTATCGTGTGGACTCACTTTTCTTAACGTCCAATAATGAAAAATGAACAATGACACTTGTACAATATGAAGAAATGTAACGGATATACCAATTTATGGTGAGCTTTATCAAACACAGTTTTCGCGAGAATGATTGTTCGCAATTCTAAATCACTCGCGAATATAGCGAAAATTAGTATCTTGCGAAAATTTCTGGTTATACGGTATGAAGAAATGTAACGGATATACCAATTTATAGTGAAACTTATCAAACACAATTTTTCGCGAGAGTAATTTTTTTGCGATTCTAAATCATTCGAAAATACAGCGAAAATGAGTATCTCGCGAAAATTCCTGGTTATTCGGGATCTTGGACACTGGTACTTATGAAAAGCACTTTGGCTTGTAGCATCACTGATGTGAATTTGATATTAGAAACACGTGTCTGGTGCATTATAAATTGCTTTGAAATTTTCTTCACGAAGGAATAGAGTTGGAACCCTTCCGCATTTTTACAACTCATCTCATTCTAAGACGAGATGATGACTTTTAGTCAAAGAGTATTTTCAAACATACTATTTTTCTCCTACGATTAATTTATCAATATGTCAAATCGATTTTTTTTATAGATTTTGTTTGTTATGAATATTCATTAAACGTCTTCAAATTCAATAGCATCATTAAAGAACAGATAAATTGGCAGCATGGACCAGACATGAAGTTTGATCATTCATACCATAGGAACCAAATTCATCGATCATTTAAAATTTTCTCCATTGTACATTAAAAATAACGAAAGTTAACATAAAGGAGAGGATCTCCAACCAGACTAGGTTGTAGCACCCATAGTAAAGCATCAAAACACATGATGGGAAAACACAGAGTAGACAAGTACGACAAGAGAAGTAAAAGAGACATACGACATAGAAACACGAAACAACAGGTCTTGGAATGTTGTTCATTCCGGGGTTCGCAGCCGTTTTTATGGGAATTCTTACGATTTTGCTTTGCCTTCTCGACTTTGAGACTAAATAATGGTTAGGTTCTTCTTTATTTTTCTTTTGTTTATTTAAACAAAAGACTATACATAAACCAACGAGATATGTAGGCAACCGGTGCCGATTTAGAACGGCCATCTTCCATGCAATGTCAAAATATCAGAGATACTGAATATTAACTTTTTGTTCAAACACACAGCAAACACACAGCAAAATTTTTTTTAGATTTTTCAGAATATTGAAGGTATGGAAGATTGTGTCTGTGTAGAAATCAGAAAGAACAAAGGCTTGCTAATAATGCCATTTTGTGGTTTGTATTGAAAAAGTGTCAGCTTAATAACATATTACTTATTTTGGGTGAAATTTTAAAAACAATTATGATTTTATAAAACAGTTGATGTCAATATTTCATACGTAATCAAACTTCATGGGATATTACTTATGTAAGAGAAATCCGTACAGGACAAAGCAGCTCACTTCAGAAATCGGAAAATTGACGTTTTTCTCTACTTTGTCGGTATATTTTCCGTTCAAAATTTATATAGGGGGGACAAATATCAAACTCTCATAACTAACGGTGTATGATATAAGGTTATTCTACCAACACTATGCTCAAAGTGAAAGAAAATGATTTTAGATAGGGAGATATCTATTTAGCGTGACGTCGCCTACGTTCTCCATAGACTCAGTGTTAAACATCGCCGACGCCGCGCTAAAATTAACACAGAAAACTCACAATCTAAAACTATTTTCTTTCACTGTGAGCGTAGTATTAGTCATAGGTACATATATCATAAATCCTTAGTTATGAGAATTCGAGATCCTTTCCCCTAACTATATTTCAATCGCAAAATTTGCCGACAAAGTAGAGAAAACTTCAATTTTCCTATTTTGAAGACTACTCTCTTATGCACATAGCATACCTTGGGTGTGAATACTTTTACCTCCTAAGGTCTTAACACTGGTACATTCATGCATATTTGATTTAGTCCCAGTCCTAAATAGACATTTCTTTTCATAACTCTGAAGTTTTAAGACCTTAAGAAGAAAAATAATCTATGCCTAGGTTATGTTAAGTGCATACATGTAAAAGAGTCGTCTTGAAGCAATTGAGATGTATTAAATTTTCACATGGGAAATATTTTTGTGCATATACACGTCTGCTCTCACCTTCCGATGGATATTACCGTTTGTACTAAAGCGATGATATAATACATCGCTTTTGCATCTAAAGCTACGGGGACAGTAGCTTATAATTTCTATAACATTTCTGCAAAGCAATGTCGTACGAGTATTTCATTGCGTTTGGATCAAATTTTCAAACTTATGTATTATCCTCTCTTAAGTGTGTAATGAATTAAGTTCAATATAGTTAGAAATGATACACTGACCATATTAAATCTAAATATCTGTATTATTCAAGCTCAGTGAGTGCTAAAATAGAAAATGATCGAGAATGATCCAAAATCACGAACAATGACGTACCTTAAGTCATGTTATGTTAAGTTGAATTACATCTTTTTTTATTTTCTAATCTTTCTTATATTGCCAAAAAGGAAATAGATCAATCTCATTAATAAATAATTCTAATATGCTGTCATATCTCAAAAACGAAATGCAACGTACATGTAGCTCAAACATTAAATAATGTATCATTAATATTTGCCTTTTTTAGGAGGATCTGCGCCTACAGAATCTGTGCCATCAGTATATGAACTAACAACATCTGACTCGACAGCATCTGGGCATTCAGCATCAGTCTCAACAGCATCTGAGCCTAGAAGATCTGTGTCAACAGCATCTTTGTCAACAGCATCTGTGTCAACAGCATCTGTGTCAACAGCACCTGTGTCAACAGCATCTGAGCCAACAGCATCTGTGACAACAGCATCTGTGTCAACAGCACCTGTGTCAACAGCATCTGAGCCAACAGCATCAGTATCAACAGCATCTAAGCCAACAGCACCTGTATTAACAGCATCTAAGCCACCAGTACCTGTGTCAACAACTTCTGAGCCAACAGCACCTGTGTCAACAGCATCTGAGCCAACAGCATTTACATGTCCAACAATATTTGGTTACTACTCGGATCCTGAGGGATGTACTTCGTTTTATCAATGTGACAACTGGGTTGCAAAAAAACATGATTGTCCTGAAAGTCAAGGATTTGATCCCTCTATCTCAGTCTGTACTTGGAAAACATCAATCCCTGGTTGTACTTAAGATGTGCATATGTAAGTTAAGCTCCTGATGACAGCAAAATCATGGTGTTGTAAATTGGTTGAAAATGTGATAATTTAGTGTTTTTCCTCGATTTTACCACGATTATTCAATAGAATGTCAAATAGAACTTTTGGATCGTCCTCTATATTGAACACAATCACAAACCTTTTACAAAATAGAATTTATATGTCAATATTTTGAAGACGTTTACATTTATACCACTTGGTGGGTTCACTGCTGGTGGACCAGGAGTCCCCGAGGGCACATGTAGCCAAGTTCGATCAATTTTGGTTGATCGTTTCTTCAACGCAATATAAATTTCTGTTTTCAAAATTTCTTGAAATTTCTAAAAAGTGGGTCCTGTAGCATCATATCCCACCCATCCTGCTACGTCTTTCGGTACCCTTTTTCGACATAGTAACTTTCATACTTTTTGGCATATTACATTGTTTAGATTTAGGATTAAGGATCACTGATGAGGGTTAAGTACCCGAAACGTGCATGTCTGGTCCACGTTGCCAATTTATCTGTTTTTAAATGATGCTATTCAATTTGAAGACGTTTACAATGATAATTTCAACCACTATGTTGGTATCTCTGCTTCGTTCCCCTAGATTAATGTGCTGCTGTACATATGATACCAAATTTGATCTCCTCGATGACAGAACCCTATCGCTTGTTGTCTCTTTGGCATACATTTTAGGTAATCTATATCATGTATATAGACCCTTTCGCGTTAAGGTCCGTTCGGTTCACTTTCGTCGCGTCGTAGGTCGACTTATACCCACCAGAACAATCAAATGACGTCGTCCTTGGCAGTGCGTCCTATATATTTGGAGCGAAGTGACGTTTTTGATGGTTCTGGTGGGTCTTTTAGCTATTTTTATGCCCTCTTTTTGGGCCCAGGGTATCACTGCCGATTACTAATATATTGAAATGTGCATATGGTGCACTCAATTATCAAGATGGGATATATTACGGTATTTCAATATTGACAAGGAATTTTTGATCAGGTAACAGAAATACATTTAACTTTACGTCACTCTTTCAAAAATACTTTTCGTTGCGTCCGATATACCAATATGCCTTCTCAAGTATACCTTGATTCTATACACTTATGACAATGTATGACAATGCTAAGAATAAGTAGCTCGATAGACCTAAAAAATGTTTCCTTTTTATTGATTTTTTCTGCATTGAAGTTATCTGAGTGAATAACCCACGATTCCATGATAAAATAGACTCAAAATACCGTATAAATTTGTACCTACAAGAATTTGTTCATTTGACAAAACAGATGAATATGGCTCGCAGTAAAGAATCAAATCACTTTTATCTAATCAGAATATATTATCAACTACATGAATTCGTCCCTATTAGTCTGGGATGTATCACTGGGTTGGATGCAACCGCCCCCCCCCCCTTGATACTCCAAAACCGGCCTAACTTTGTAGCATTTTTGGCGCCCTAGCAGATGAAAAATTATCTCATGGAAATTTCCATTGCAAAAGTGGTGGGGGGGGGGGGTTGAAAAAAAATGTTTCTTTAGTCAAAAATCACTGAAAATATGAAAAATATTATAACTTTTATATGATTGATGCTTTCAAAAATTGAAAAAAGTGAATATATAGTATTTTTGATGCTCTTTCAGATTAAATAAGTTGCAAGTTCCAATAGGAACTGTGTGTTTTGGGGATAAAAAGGTGGAATTTTTGCCGAAATTCACAGAAATTTGAGGAAATTTTAATATATTCCTGCTTCTCAGCTCCTCAATATTACGTTCAATGATGATTTAAAAAAAAACATCTTTAAAGTCTTCTCTTTCATTGACATATATTTTATATTCTTTTTTTTTTGCAAAATCCTCGAAATTAACTATTTTATACAGAAAACTATATTTTCAATTAGAAATCTCAGATTTCTGTATGTTTATTCAAAGAACCCTTATTACATGTAATTATGAAAGCAATGATTGAAAGCTGTTTTCTAGAGTAACTTTTCACTCTTTCATATTATTTATGTTTTTCTAATATTTCATTCAAAATCAAGGTGTTTTTGGTGAAAAACATATTTTTTCATTTAAAAAAAACTGATTTCTGGATAATTATTATTGAATCAATAAAATTTCTTGAAATGATAGTAGGAATGTTTTTCTCTACCAATGAAGTGATTCAATTCAACATGCTACGGCAAGTATTGAATATTTACCATGGAAGATAGTCAGGCAGTCGTTTTGGAAATGCTCCGTTCTTGTAACGAAAATGTTGGGTAAAATCTAGACTATCGTCAAACTTATTTTACGAGCGCAATCGGAAAGTGCATTAACGTATGAGTAACGTTCATATAAGGTGAGACAGCATGTGCATAACGACGGTGGACTGCATTGTGTTTGAGTAACGATCGCGCAGCGTGGAACAAATACGTTCGGCACATACTGCCAATAGCGTTCGACCAAATATAGCTCCGTTTAAAAACGTTCCCTATGGAACGTGTACGACGATCATCCAGCAAGTTAGCCAGAGACTTCATATGCTGGCACACGCTGTTGTATGACAGGGTCATAAGTTTATGTGTCGTCTACGTTTGTGTGTCATATTTCACTGCTGGCTTCACTTTTCTGCTCGGCGTAGTGGACCATTGTCGTATATGTGTACATCTTTTTCATCTATTATTTGTTAAAGTTCTGAGGATACTATTTGTTGAATCCCATGGCATTGTTCCTCTGTGAATGGTAATATAAGGTAGTCTTGTTGGAGATCTACTCCATATCTACTCCATATCCTACACTTTCAAACACTAAGACAGATCCGCTTCGTACTTGGATATACATGTACTTCTATCTTTCGACGCAAACGGCCATTTGATCACCTCACTGTATGACAAGCGTGATGATTTCAGCTTCCATATTCATGCGTCTTATCCTGGAGTTTTTGTTTCCTAACTTATACGGTACGCCAGGGCATGTTCCATTTTCGGGCTTGAACATCGACGGCGGGTGCGGCTAGCCAAACAGGGGATGCTTACTCCTCCCTGGTACCTGCTCCCACCTCTAGGGGTCCGTCGATGCTCAATTTGTGCTGTATTGTGAGTGCTGTTGAGATTATCGTCAGGATCTCCTTTGACTCATTATAATCAGTTTAATTTTCTGTGCTCATCAAAATATGGACAAATACATTAAGCTACGAGATATTTAATGAGTTTAAAATGGAACCGATATATTCCTTAGAATTGGTGTTCTTTATATTGTATAAAATGAATTAAATTCTTTCCTCAAGAATGAAAATGAATTAGCTATCATAATTTTACGAAAGTTATTCAAAATATAACCCTCGTTACACCAATTGTAACACCAATGACAATTTTGTTACTCCACTGACATCGAAAAATATCATATGTTTTCTATGCCCATCAATACAAAAAGGACATATCACATTAGTTCATTAAGTAAAAAATGTCCCTTTAAAAAAGAATTTTGCAATTAAATGGATGAATGTGATTTGTAGTAATCTTTTATTTTTATCTTATGAAGCAGTGTAACACCAATTACATGAAATATAACACCACTGACAAAATCATATCAAAGATAGAAGATATTCGAGTTAAAGAAAGGAAATGACACAAGTGTTGGTTTGAGGTTAAAGAAACAATTCAATTGTTGTATTTTTTAATCCTGAGTAATGTTTACATGAGACTATAAATTTTCAAATACTGAAATTAGTGACACAAATGATTCAAATTGTTACATCATTGACTTATATATACAGGTGTTCTTTTTACCAAAAATTTTTCCTGATATTTTTAGTTATAAATTTAGAATGTATCATTTTCAATTAGGAAACAGTTATAATTAATAAGCCTCCATTAAGCTCCCTCTTTGTATGTCAATCTCTCCATCATTTTAGCTATTTTAGCCAAGACCTGGGTCCTGTAGCATCATATCCCAGCCATCTTGCTACCTATTTCGGTATATTTAGGACATAACTCACAGATTTTGGTCATATTACATTGCTTCGATTGAGGATCACTGACGAGGGTTAAATAGCCGAAACGTGCATGTCTGATCCATGTTGTAAATGTATCTGCTCTTAAATGATGCTAATGAATTTGAAGACGTTAAACATTTCAATACTTTTTTCTGCAATGGACTGAAATAGCGAGCAATAATATAACACAATGTACCTGTTTTCGTTTTTGGTAAAAACACTTGAAGTTTTAGTAGGGTAAGAGTGGGCTACCACTTTTGGAAAAGTATAATTACCCCCAATACAAAGTATTTTTGCTGCAATATGTAATAGAATATTTTTTTATTTGGTTTTTTTTGGTTTTTTTTTTTTTTTTTGCATTTTCATATCAGTTATTTACTTGGCTTGAGAACATAGAATTCTTTATAAAAATAATCGAAACAAAAGCTGTCTGGAATTATTTGAATTGAGAAACACTTAAAAGTATTTGATATTCTGGATGTGCACGTCTGATTTACCGAGGTCATAGAAGTCACTAGTATCTGGTCTTTTATCATGTTTATTTTTCTTCTGTCAACATTAAGAAAGATTCAAAGAGTCAAAATGGCTAAGACAATAATTGTTATAAACTTCAGATTCCAAAGAGTGAAAATACTAACTTAAAGGTATTTATGTTGTGTAGATTATATTAACCGTTCTGTTCGATGCTCTCATACTTATTCTGTCGTATTACTTTCTTTGAATTTAGATTACAAAACCGCAAGATACAACATTCTTTATTCGTATAACACCACGTCACGGGTATAACACCGGTGCAAACATATTAACTGGAACTTGCTTTTTTGTCCACCATGGTCATTTACATGTATGTTTGATATGTGTGATATTGCCAGTCTATATTAAACCTTTATTTTATTGATGTTTAGTTTCATAAATCATTTGTCTTTCTTTTTCTTCTATTTTCATCATTTGTATGTTTGTTTGTCCCTTGTGTGCCGTCACATTTGAGTGTTAACGTGTTTATTTTTTGTGGGTGTTACGAAGGGGTTTTTGTGAAGATAACCTTCTCCCTAAATAATTATTCTTCCTGCGATTTCATTCCACCAATCTCACAGTCATTTCTTATTCTCGAATGATGTGATAGTCATTGATGTAACATTATTCAGAACATAATACTTTTCAGAAGTTAAATTCTCGGCAACTTTGATATTGATACTTTGATGAACATATAATATACTACTGATCGTATTTCACTTAAACTATATTTTCATTTATGACATGGAAGACAAAATCCAGAAAAAAACACAATATGTCAATGGTGTTACTCGGTCTGTCAGTGGTATAACACAACTAGCATTCTCGTGCAATTGGCTCTCTTTAAAAAGATATAACCTACATACGTTTAATGCTAAACACAACTTTAGGACATTTACATCCTTTAAATACTTCATTTCCAAAACACAATAATGATCGAATCATATTTAGACTGTATTTATCACTGGTGTAACGGAGATTGTAAATGGTGTAACTATAATGCCACTGATCGATTCACCAATGATGTATTCATCATTAATTTACAATAACCTCCATAAAGTGTTGCCCCTGGACTTCCATATACATTATGTTTTATCAACGTTTGAAAGGAAAAAGTACATCATGCTAAGTATCATACAATTGATAAAAATAAATCTAACACTACTGACGTGAAACAAATGTACGGTTCAACTAACCCTTCACTGAACCGTATAAACTTTGTTTCAAATTATTTTGAAAAGAGTGGACTTGAGAAAATATATGACAAGATATTTTAAAAGTAGATAAGGAGTAGGTCTTTGAATACTTTGAATAAGCAGAAAGCGTCAATATATGACTAATAATGCGTTTGACGAATCTTTTTTCGTGGTACACAGTCAGGCTTATTTCAAGCAAATTTATGATAAGGCAACTAGTATTTATAATATTTCTTACGTACTTGTTCAATCTTTTACATGTTACTTATAATAGACTCATAATATCTCAATCTCAGTTAACTATTTTGACAATACTGTATCGCAAAGAAGTAAGTCAGAAAATTCTTATGCAAGTTGACATCAAAATTTGCCATAAAATGGCCATTCTATAGCACGGAATGAAATGATTTCATAATTATTAAACAAATAAAGTGTGCTCATACGATAGATTCCATTGTGAACAATATCATAAAACATCATTTTGGTCATATAACTTATGTAGAAGTATAGCAATAGACCATTTTCCGATTTTGTTAGAAAGAACAAAATGCCCGAGTTAACATATTTTGGCGTTTTTTTACATCATGACGTCACTGTTAAAAGACGCAATTCTATTGTGACGTAGCAACGAAAAAGTGCGTAAAAATTGCTTACCTCGGACATTTTTCGTCATTTTGTCAGCCACTATGAATTTCGGCAGGTGGCGTATTGTCTACTGACAGAAAAAGCTGCAATTTTTGATATTGACTCATATCTGTGTGTTGCTTTTGTACCTGCGTTTTGTTATCTTGCTTGTGTGGTCATTTACAGTGAGATGTTTATTATTCAAAACACAATTGTGCGGTCTTGGTAACCCGAGAAACCTGGGAGGGCTGCATACACGTAATCCGGATTAAACACCATTGGCTAATAATGTGGTAGACGGACGTTCTTAGTGTTTGTGCTTTATGTATACATGTATATTCATTTTAGTACTGCATTGCCCCTTGGGTAATCTGCCCTTTAGTTTAAAGGGTAAATCCCGATAGACATCCACACCGAATGATCACGAGTCCGATACAATAAATCCATACCTTTAGAAATTCAATTTGTAAAGTCGAGATGGTGAAGTGGATAGGGTGCCGGACTCTTGTTGCCAGGCAGAAGGTGGGTTCAAATGCCATGTTGTATGCTGGGAAAATAAGGTATCTTGTAAATCTTTTTATATTCTTTTTTATGTTCTTTTTGTACAATAAAATGCAATCAAATTCTGTATGATTGCACAATATTTCTGTGAGGCAAAAGAAACAGGTGAGCGTATCCTTTATTCTCAAAATGTTAGCTCAAATATAAAGACTTAGTTCCTAATGTCAAACATTTAGGTACCAATGGAAAGGTCTTGTCAGAAGAATTCATGATATATATCAAAGAACCATTACACGCCATTCCAAAGTTTTTGCTTTGACTGACAGAAGTACAGACAGTAGAACGGACTGACTGACGAACGAACTAGATTAATTATTCCCTCGCTTTCGTGAAAGTATTGCTTTATCTTGCTAGTTTATATGTATTACGTATAAATGTTTAATTGCTCAAAATATGGAATTTCAAATCGCTGTGATGTGTGAGAAAATAAGCATTTATTCAAGTCAGTACAAATAAGCGTATCAAGTTAAATATTCTAATTTATTTTGTATAACACAATTTCAAGAATAAGATCTTCTACGTGACGATATAAGAATCAAAGAAAGAATAAAGAACAATAATCAAATATTCTCGTCACTAGCAAAGTAAAACTTGGTTTCGGTCATGTTATCCTCAGAAAACCGCAAGTGTAAATACAATGGAAACCAAGGCAAGACTCAAATTTGTAATCTTTGTAATCTTCATCGTCCCTGCCCCATTTCGGATATTCTGCCCTGTTCCATCTATGGCACCTTGAATACCCTTAACGATACCACCAAATGCATCTCCAATGCCCTTGATAGGGTCAATCAAAGCCATTGCTTTGCCTGCAAGTTGCTTATCAGTTGACCGTAGCATCCTCGCTGGAAAATGGAAACACCATTAAAGTAAGAAATGAATGTTGCTGAGATAAAGCTTTTATCGGGATTATATGTAATCATCTGGGTATTTATCAATTGTATGACGCCATGTAGGTTACACAGCAACGAAACAAGCTAAGGCGAAAACAAAGAGAAGACAATCACAACAGGACAAGGAATTCGATTTCTTGACAATGTATAAGGTTTGGACTTTGAGCTTTCAACCAAGCACTGCTTTGACTCGGGTGTAAATAATAAAGATCCAATATTACAAAAATTCCTGATCGTAATTTTAATGAATATGATAATTGATCAAAATTGCCCATATTACATATGACACAAGTTCAAAATTGAATTTTATTTTCATATATACTAGTCAAAATTTCTAACTTACATTTTCCCAGTTACTTCAATATCTCGATTGGTAGAAATCATTTATTTGATATCTATATTTATAATAACAACGAAAGTTTTTATAAGTGTAAATGAATAAATTATCATCCTGCGATGTGTATTTTCAAATTCTACAGCATTTTAGCAAAGAATCATCCGTTTGTAAGAAAACTTTGTCTCTTGACTGAAAAAGGCAACAATAGAAGAGTTCTTACGATTATCGTGCAATAAGTTTTTCGGATTTTGAAATATCGGCGATTGAAACTGTTATTTCGTCGTGATATGCTTACAAATTTCTGATGCGTTACGAGTTAATAACACTTCCGATATCATTCAATTTGATAAACCGGGTAAGGGTTTTTGTGTTGATACATTTCCTGCGAATGCGATATTTAATTTTTTCCTGTACTAAACCACTTTTCTTGAAAAGTAAGCCTAGAAAGATTGTTTAGTTAGTTGAAGCTCATTTTACGCACCCTCACAAGAGTTATGCGCACGTATCCATTTCATGGAAAATTCGTTAAGCTTTATTTGCTTATTTTCGCTTTTGTAACAAATACATTCCATTTAATTTATTTTTTTCTGATCAAACTTGGTAAAAACAATTCTTTAAAAGTGGTTTGATTGTAATCTTCCGATAAAATACGCGAAATTCATGAAAAGTGTTCAAAAATCAAATTTCGGCACGGTCTGTTTCCGTTGAAAGAAATTTCGCTTTTCTTGATTTTGAAGTAAAGAGTGAAATCTTGTATATCAAATCCGATTATCGTTAAAATAATTTGAATTCCATATTAACGAAAATCCACACCCATAGAATGGTAAGTTAGAAATTTTTACAAGTAAATATCATTTAAGCTATTTATTGCTATTTGAAAAAAAAAGAAAATCAAAAAAAATTGACATATTGAGGTTCGAATAAGCGTACAATGACAAATATGGATAATGACCATATCCCTGTCTACAGTACAAAATCGATAATTCAGAAAATCAGAAACCGAAGGCATACAAAATCAGGATAAAACAGGAACCAACGCAAACAAAAACAAAAACCTCCACCATATGAAAAGAAGCGAACTCCCGATATGAGAGTGAGACCAGGTGCCCAGGAAGAGTAAGCATCTCCTGCTTACATGCAACACACGTCGCTTCAATTCGGTAGAACTGTCACATTCGGTTACTTCCATTTTGGAAGATATAGAGTACAATCTTTGGTTGGATGGTTCAAATGGTCTATTACAGAATATCATCCACCATTCTGGATAGTGGGACATCATAGTGTATGACGAGTTTCCCATATCGACCGTAGAACTTCCTCAGTGACGATGTTAGTCGGTCACAAACATATCCCTGACTGAGAAGCTTCAGGTAAGTATTCTTAGCCACACCATAATTCGTGTGTTAAGTTACAAATGACTTTTTTAGATAGAATGGAAAAATTAAAACCGATTTTTTTTTATAATTTTTCGTTTGTAAATATATTATTTCTTACTTCCTACAGGATATCCAATTTCTTCTTTCTTGTTACCCTGTCCGACGGCAAGCATAAATATCAGTAAAACCAGTGATATCTGAACTGATGTCATCGTGACTACAAATGCAGCCAAATCTAATTTTCAGCAGAATTGTGATGGAAAAGTGCATGAGGATATTAGTTTTTTTCTATTTTATGCTGTTCTGTTCTGTCACGTGAAAAATTGTCATTTTTAGTCCTCCAATGAAAATTTTTCGTGTAAACTATGCTTTTAAGCTCACCTGAGAAAAGCTCAAGTGAGTTATTGTTGTAGCGAGTTGTCGTGCGTTCGGAGTCTCTTGTACGTCGTCGTAAACTTTTCACATTTTCAACTTCTTCTCCAGAACGGATGAATGGATTTTGATGAAACTTGGCTTGTATGAAGTCCTAATAGTACCCTACAAGTGCTGTTGTTTTTCGTCCGGAGCAATCATTAGGTGACGCCACCACAGGCAAAAGTAGTTCACGGGGGTTCCCTCCTTTGACACACTTCTTCAGAGTGGAATCACGTATCAACCAACGGAAAGCATGATGATGATCTAGAGAGATGTCTTTAGAAGTGTTGTTATTTTGTAACTTTTTGACGCGTTTTTTTTTTTTTTTTTTTTGGCATGTCTCTGACTTTCTAAAAATACTTATTTTTGAACTTTTTCTTTGAATAACTCTTTTAATGAGTGATTTTGTGCACTCATTTACAGCATATTTGTCACTTTTAAGTTGTTCAGTGGTTTGGTATTGACTTTGAAGGAACATTTTGTTTTTATGATTTTTCATGAATCTTTTATCTTATGTAAAAAGGAGGGGGGGGGGAAGATATTTTCATACATATTGGACATCTTTTTCAGAACCACAGAGGGAATTTTGGTGAAACTTGGTAGGGATGATTTACTCAAAGTCCCCTACAAGTGATGCTGTTTTTTGTCTGGATCCGTCAACAGATGGCGCCAGCACAGACAGAAGTAAGTCTCAGGGGTACCCTCCTTTGACAAACTTCTTCAGAACCGAAGCATCTAGCTACAAAGTCAAATGTTTGACGCGTTTTTGACATGATTTCTGACTTTGTCAGAAATGCTGATTTTTTTTTTTTTTTTTCGTTTATTTTGAATAACTCTATTAATGTGTGATTTTGTGCACTCATTTACTACATATTTGACACATTTAAGTTCAATGGTTTAGTATTGACTTTGAGTGAACATTTCATTTTTTTCATGAATGTTTATCTGATGTAAAAAAGAGAGGGTGTATTTTCATTCATATTGAACTTCTTCTCCAGAACCACAGCAGGGATTTCCATTAAACTTGGTGGGAATGAAGTACTAATGGCCCTCTACAGTTGTTAATTGTTGTTTTCCGTCCGAATCTGAAAACAGCTGGCGCCACCACAGGCAAATGTAGGTCATAGAGGGTTCCCTTCTTTGACAAACTTCTTCTTCAGCATAGAAGCACAAATCAAGAAGCCAAAAGCATCAGAATGATCTAGAAGAATGTCTTAAGGTTTGTTGTAATTTTTTGTTCCACTCCGGAGACAGATTTTTGACGCATTTCTGACTTTGTCAGATATGCTCATTTTTTAATGTTCCCATTGAATAACACTATAAATGTATGATTTTGTGCACTTATTAACTACATATTTGACACATTTGATATTTTAAATGCTTTTTTTATTTTTTTCCTTCAATTTTATTTTTTGAATCTTTTTTATCTTTAAGTTCTAAAAATTGATAGGGAATTTATTTTCCTACATATGCAAGAGTTGTCTTTCGTACATCAATTACTACACATCCTGATGTTACCTATAGATACATTCATTTGAATTCAAAAATCTGGATCTGCCCTGGTAAAGTACAACTACAATATGTATCATTATGTATTGTCAGTGTGGTAAGAGTACGCATGGGTATCCGGTGAGCGTTGTGTCCCATGGGGCTCTTGTTTTAGATTTTTTTTAAAAGGAAATGCTGACTATAGATTTCATTTTGCCTTTTTAAGGTAAAGGAATGGACGACAGAACAACAGTACAGAATATTTTTGATTTTATACTTATATTATATAAGCCCTGTTTTGGCCCTTTATCAATTTAAAAAAAAATTATATTGTTTGCAATTTCGAAAACTTCAGATTTCACCCAACAATATCATCAAAATCAATGGACGTTTAACAAAATATTTTGCCGCGTACTCTCCGCAAAGTAAATGCACAAATGTAAACTGATTTTTTCTATGTCTTCTCCCGTTTTGCCTCGCCTTGTAAGCACTGAAAAGGTTTGTATTCGATGTTACATCCATATGTACTCTTTCAATTATTTTTATGTAAATATGACAAAAGAGACGATTTTGGATTCAACATAGTATATGTTCCCTTGTTTAATTGATATTCCTTGATTACCCATTGGTCTCGTTGGTTTATGTGTAGTCATTTGTATTTGATGTTTCTGTGTAATTTTGCGTTCTTTGTACCATTTGCGTCTGTTTCTGTGCGTGTCTGCTTTGTGTTTTTACAGTTACTGTTTTGGAGTTTTGCTGCTGGTGTTGCAACTAGGTGTTGTTGGAGATCCCCTCCTTTCATTTAAATATATTCCATGCATATTTTGCTGAAATACAGCTCCAATTAAGGGATATTTTGGCAACCTTACTTACAAACATCAGAATATTTGCGAGCATCGTCATAAGGTATAGATTCCTAACATGACGACTCTGTAATGATCAGACAATACACACGTATATAACGAGGAAAAAAGAAAAATGAAATAGAACAATAACCTCGATAATCTTTTAATTTCTTATTTTAAACATATTCTTCCTAATAAAGCACAAGCAAGCGTCAAAACTCTTACGACCATTTCGATTAAATGAACCTGTTATCTTATCTAAGTAAATGAAATGTTATCAAGGTTTGGTGACGTTTGATTGATATTTGTTCAGCTCTTCGAAAAAGTTTCCTTTATCGGGGGGAGGGAGGGCAAAGCTGAGGGTGTTTCACGGCGTTCATGTCCATTTCCGTCCTCATGGGTTCCAGTAAATATTTTGAATAAACAAGGAAACAAGTCGAATCTGAAATAGTCACTAAAATGTTGGATTTTTTTATCTAAAGAATCAGATTCTTATCTCGCGTGTCTCCGCAACGTACCACCAGTCTGGGGCGCTTTATCAAAAATCAGAGGAAATCATAAAATAAATATAAACAGCTTCCATGTATTTTCTAAATTCGTTTGTGCATAAATTTCTGTATATATTTACTGGCTAATAAAAGTACTGTTAGCAATAACAGATCAGCAATTTATTTCGGAGAAAAAACAATCAATTTCCATTGATGCGTTCAATAAATATTTGGATAAAAAGAGGGTCAGCAAATATATTTAAATTGTTTTCTTAAGAATATTTAGCCTCTTTTTTGCAACAATTAACTACTAGGTTTCTTGGGCAACAATCAGAGGAATAAAACAAAATTTCAAAAGAGAAACTTTATATATGTTTGTATACTTATTTATTCATGTACTTTGGCATCATTGTTGCAACAAAGAAAATGAAGATACGTGACTGCGCATGTGTCCCAGTCACCCATTTCCAAACCGAGATATTCCGTCTTTTCCTTGGTGTATGCTTGTGTTCGATTTGGGACAGTATCCGACGTAATTTTTAAAAGCATTATGACATAATAAAATTTCTACAGAAACATCGGTTTTGTGGAGTACTTTCCCTGCATTTAAAGCTTGTTTCCATAGAATTTGATAACGACACAATAGGTTTACGTCATATACCGTCCCGAAAAGGAAGTAATAATGTAACTATGTATAACAAAAATCCCCGAATATCTTTGAAAAACTTCTTTTGTTATTTGAAATTTCCACCTCCTGAGTTTCACTTCAGTTTGTTCTCTTGATGACAGATACATAAATCAACGTAAAAATCCATTCGAGGATGAGGGATAGGCTGTCGGGACATTTCCCCTGAATGTACATCATATTCCACCTATCCTGGTACGTCTTTTGGTATTCTTGGGACATATTTTCAGTTTCAGTCTTTGGCCATATTTCATGAGGAGCACGGATTTTATATGTTCCTGGCCCATTCAAAATAATTTGTCAACACTTCTATTTCCGGTTCAAAAAGTCAAACTCGTATGCTTCTCACTAGACAAAACACAAAATAAAGATTACGTAATGCAGGTGATTATTCATTAAGATTTTTATGGTGCTCGAATAGAACCCGACACCTTTGACGTCTACCTACGTAAACGTCTTCATGTTGAATAGCGTCATTTAAGAACAGATAAATTGGCAACATGGACCAGACATGCACGTTTCGGGTACTTAACCCTCGTCATTGATCCTCAAATCTAAACAATGTGATATGCCAAAAAAGTATGAAAGTTACTATGTCGAAAAAGCGTACCGAAAGACGTAGCAGAATGGGTGGTTGGATATGATGCTACAGGACCCACGTTTTAGAAATTTTAAGAAATGTTGATTTGAACTTTTTGGCAACATGGACCAGACATGCACGTTTCGGGTACTTAACCCTCGTCATACTTCATGTCGTATTTCATTCGAAGCAAGCATTATGGGTCCGCTTATTGTTGTAAGATTTTGATTTTGATCATCATATATGTATTATAACGTAATCAACATAATAATTTACACAGATGTGTTTAGATGTATTTATATATTCCTATAAGGAACCCGGAACAGCGGACGTAAAGCAAATCATTTCATGTCGCATCTGTAAATTTTTAGAAGGAATCTGCACGGACTGTTTTTCGTTTGCCCTTTTCATATCAATTTACATATCTGTGTGTTGCTTTTGTCCCTGTGTTTTGTTGTTTGTGTGGTTCTCTTACATTGAGGAGTTAATTATTCACAACACAATTGTCCGTAACCGGATAAATGGGAGGGTTGTATGCACGTTATCCGGATAAAACACCATTTACTCATAACGTGGTAGACGATCCTCCTTAGTCGCAAATGATTGCCCATTGGCTTCGAGGGTTTATGTGTAATTTTAAGGTGCCGTAAGTCGTGGGTTCAAATCCCATACTGGATAAAATAACTAACTAGAGTACCTTGTTCTATGCAATGACAGATATGAAAAAGGACAATATCCCTTTCAAGAAGTACAAAATTTTTAATCGAAAATCATCTGACAAAGGGCCTACAAAACCAGGATAGAACAAGAACTTAGACAAAGGAACAGAAATAAAAAAAGTCTACCATATGATGAGAAGTGAACTCGTTGCGAAGGAGTGAGATCAGGTGCCAAGAAAGAGTGAGCATCTCCTTCTTGCATGCAATACCCGCCACTTCAATTCGGTAGAAAGGTCACAATCGGTAAATCACACAATTCGGTAGAAAGGTCACAATCGGTAACTCCAACAAAGGAGTACAAACGTATAGATTGGAATGTCATGGCATGAAAGGTCTACTTCATAATATCATTTATGACTCGGGTAAGGGGACGTCATAGGATGTTACCATTTCCCCATATCGACCATAGAACTTCCTCTGTGATGTATTCTTGATTGAGAAGCTTAACTGAAAGCCGTCTGGCTTTTAGAACAAAATCTGAGTACTTCGAGCTTGCCCGAGCATAACGTATTAATTGAGAAATGAAAATGCTGGTGACGACGTGATTTTGCTACTCAGAAAAGGAAAATTTTTGATACTGAAATTGAAGTCGTCACGTTTGTTATAGAGTGAGGTGTTCATATTACCATGGGCGTCAAAAGACACCATGATATCCAAATAGGACGCTAAATATTTGGTCGTATCTCTTGTTTCTTTAACTTTAAGTTCAACAGGATAGATTGCGCCGAGGTAATTTGCAAATTTTGGATTATTGATGGGCATTTAGTAGAGCGACCAATTTAAAAAAGAAGCTTAGTTTTCGAGTTTAATCAACACACCTAACACAGGCCTGAATTTGGTCTGAACTTTTTGCTGAATACCCCTGCTTTCAAATAGAGCTGTCGTAAAGAATATTCCACGGTCAGATTTTGTTTAAATTGGGTAAAAAGGGATAAAATCGTGAAAAATTAAAACGAAATATTTATCGTTTATATCCTCGGTATTCCAATATTTTGTTCTTTTTTGTATAGAAAGTCGTTGCAATCAATGCATTAGATATGTACACATGTTATATATTGTTTTGGAGGAAGAATATTTTCTCCTCTCTCAAAAAATTGCAGTTTTATGCAAATTTCTATGAAATATGAAGAATCCGTGTTAATATTTTCTCATAAGCACAGAGACTAAATTTTTGTCTCGAAACATATCGACAAATATATGTTTATTTTTTCCAATGCCTTTTTATTGATCATTTTTCTAAGGGGCTATAAATAAATGTAAAAACCTAAAGCGTATATACTTTTGATTTAAGCGGCATTTCACAAATTAGTTTCCGTAGATGAAGATTCGGTCGACCACGTGTTACAGTTTCTATCAAATCGTACCTATCAACCGGTATACATACATATTTTTGATAAAAGTTAAATGCAGAAATGGGAATTACATCATACTGTTTAAAAATTGATGAAAAATACTTATTTTTAATATGACGTGGAAAGACCGTGTATGGAAACCCATTCGTGACAAGTTGAAATGAAAATACGTGAATTGAAAAAAAATGCATTAAATTCATATAAAATTATGAAAAGTATATTTTGACGTTTCTTTGAGTACCACAGAGATGTGAATATACATGTAAAGTACATTGGTCAGAGTTTGGGCTCTTCGTTATCTGTGTTTTAAACATTACGATATGCCTTGGGTAAACGTTGTGCAATTTATCCCTTTTAGCATCCGTACTTACTCTTCGTTCAGATTTGTAACTGTTCCAAGATCAAGTGGATGCTTTTCAAGATATACTGAGTCAGAAAACCCCTTTGATGTCTCCGTGAGATCCAATGGAAAGTCATCAAGGGTCACGGGGGGGGGGGCTTTAATTCCTAATGCTGTACATGAGCACAAACACCACATTGTCATATGTAATATTGGTAATCTAATTGGGCAGTTCCTAACATCAAATAAAAGGCTATATCACGAAGAGGAACCGACGTCCGTTGATAACGAAAAATTCGCCGCAACAGGAGCGCGTCAATGGCCGTATTTCCTAAAGAGCTCCGAATAAAGAAATAAAATTGAAAAAGTGTGAAATGTATGACGCAAAGAATAGTCGATGAAATGTGTCCAAGAAGAAACTATTCCAACAGCAAAGCATTGATCTTCAACATGTACATGTATTAAAGAGTCAAAGATGCGATACAACATAGTAAAATCAAACTTTTATAACGACGAGACTGATATGTTGACAGCTCAACGTGAGACCTCAAAGAATAGAGCACCCTTTATTGTGTGGTCATTTCTATTTTGATATTGCTAAAGATTAGCTTCTCGGTTGGTAGTTTTATGTGAGCGTCTTTAATTCTTGTAAATGTGGTTGTTTGATGTTCACTATTTGTTTGTATCTTTTCCGTTTCATTTATATAGAAACAATTGCAGAGAAATTAAAAAAAATTGTCCATTGTAGACAAGGATGAAGCATGAAAAACAATGAACAGACAGTAAAAAAAAACAAACTCAACAAAAACATACAATATTGTTGATATGGCCATCAACGATCAACCAATCAGAAACTAGAGAACCAAAACTAGAAATCAGAGGCTATCTCCCTTATCATCTATTGTCGTAGCAATCTAACCTGACCGGGCGGAGCTAATTCAATCAAGCAATTGGTACAATTTTAGGGTAGATAGATTATGAATTGCACATCGTAATTAGAGTAAATACTCATTACCTGTAATTTTATATGGCTTTTATCACCTGGTCAGAAGTAAACTCTTCCGATGACAAGATGAAAATAAGCTCCGCCCGGTCAGGTCAGTTTGCTACGACAATACCTGTAGAACGATGCCTTTAAGCTACGTTTTAGCGACAACTGTTGTCACAAGGTCAAACTGAGAAAGAAAATGCCACGACTACCTGAATGTGATGGGGTCGTATAGGCAGCTACGCTTCTTACTTGTGGAACTAAAGTGCATTGCATAATCCATGTTTTGTTGATCATAAAATCTTTGTTATACTTAATTATTTCTAATATTCGGCTGACAAAATGTGTCCATATCACAATGTTTGAAATTACCAGAACATAGATAGTACATAAAAAAAATATTTTTCAAAATTATTGATGTAAATTTGTCGTCTTCTTTGAAATAAAGTGATATTTTTCATTCATTATTATATGTTAAAACTTAATTTAGCCGTAATTATTTAGTTTTACTCCGTATTATCAAGAAAACATCTCCTAGTTTATATTGCAGTGAATCGCTAATAACACAGTTGGGGTGGGGCACTTTATTTGCCTGGTACTCCTAAGTTTTTCCATCGATCTCTATCAAACTTTCCTAAAAACACATTCACATATCAAAATATCGTTTCTGTATGTTAATTTTTATCTTCGAATTAACATACTCAATATTGAAGTGAAAGAATTGAAAATTTCAATTTTACCAATTTATCTTAGAATTTGTGCTCATTCATCCATGAAGTTGAAATTAGAAAATTCAATTT
The DNA here is from genome assembly GCA_028142955.1 of Pinctada fucata. NCBI lineage: Eukaryota > Metazoa > Mollusca > Bivalvia > Pterioida > Pteriidae > Pinctada > Pinctada fucata. Next base: position 34,771,588 of record AP027114.1, read on the forward strand.
GATCCAAAAATTTTATTTTGACTTCAGTTAGCATATTGACTTTGATTTCGGTCAGTTTGACTTTTCATTTATTAAAGGATGATAATTTTTGTTAAAATATCTATGATTTTGAATTTTACTAATTTTCCGCTTTTATCTGAATTTACAGTAATTCTGACCATACGATTTTTTTACGACAGGTCAAATCTGATGTCTCATGTTATATTCTTTCGTTTAATATAAAAATTAGCCCTGTGTTAGGTGGGTTGATTAAAATTTCAAATTTAGCGACTTGGTTGCTGTACTAATTAGATCATCAATGAAACTATCTGTACGTGAAGTTGAAGTTGAAGTTAAGAGCTAACTTTTTTTGTCCTCAGAGATCATGGATTGAATAAATTCAGCTTCGTATGAGTATAGAAATATGTCAGCAAGGAGCGGGCACAATTAGTTCCCTTTGGAATGTTACAACCTGTTGGAAGACCTTACCTCCAAAGACCACAAAAATGTTATCGATCAGGAAATTCAACATCTTAATGACATCTGATTCGGTATATTTTGTTTTTGACTCAGATTTCTCTATTACAAAGTAAGTTTTGTCGTAATTTACGACAATGAATTTATATTAACGATTACCGTTTTTACTCGTAAATGCGTTGCTTATAATTTGTGAAGTCTATATTTCAAATTAGTATGCGGAATTGTAGTGTAAAGTGTCGAAAAATCGATTTTATAGAGTGTACTCTTTTGAACTGTATTGATCTGAGGTGTTCTAAAGCTCTTTCGAATTTTATACCGCTACGCGAATACACGGTTGAACAAAACTTTTGAAGACCTGACTAAATTTCAGATAAAATTCTGGTGAGTAAGACCGATGCAGATTTGGTCAAACATTTTGAGGAACCAGCAACGAAACGTTGTTTATAAGGATTTTTGTGCATTTTTGGTATGCTCCTGTACGATAAATCTAGATCCGATTTGTTGCTGTCAAGACCGAAAGAAGCAAGTGCTGATTTGTGATTTTCAATTATCTCTCAAGCCGAAAAATTTGTTGTAGCATAGGTTGTATTGCCAGATGTCGAATTCAGTCCCAATTCTTTGACAAGGCTATCTAAATAATACTTTTTATAGATGAATGTGTAATATTATTAGAGGCTTCATCTGCTGGTGTGATGATATAATGTTCCTGGAGGTAGATTAATTCTGTGATTACACCAGGGTCTTTAAAAACAGACTCGAATCTGGAGTTCACAGTTGGTATTAAATGTTTGATTTTGGAGAAAAGCAATCCCTGATAGATTTTATCCATTCAGAAAGAGTGTCATGTGGAACATCCTCTTTCTTTGCCCAGCGTCTTGCGTTTTCTTCACAAGAGTCCGTTCATATTTCAGAGTTCTGACTCCATGTAAAGGAACGAGTCTCTCTGTATTTTGGGCCCTTCTTGAACAAATCCCTCAATTTGTCATTTTTTAAAAATATTTAGATCCCCTGTAACAACATGACCACAGAGAGAGAGAGTACTTGAAAATTGATGAAAAACATTCGTAAGACAGTGGGGTTTGTGTGGGATTACTTATATCAATACTCTGAATTTAAACTGTTTGTAATTGTAAATTTTGGATACAACAGTTTGTGTGTAGCTATAGGAAATACATTGCGGTTCCTTTCTTTTGAAATAAGGTGGAATAATTTCTTTTACAAGTTTGTAATTCAAAATTTGACCAAAATTTATCTTATCGATTCCTTAGTTTGCACATTTTACTTTTGCAAATGGTCGTTTCATTATTTTTTTCTGTTTGGTCAATTCTTACAGTTTGAAACAATCTAGATTTGGAAATATCGACAATAATGCCTGAAGTATATAGTTGGGGGAAAATAAATCTGTATATACCTGATTCTTAGTGGTTTCGTAAATTTCATGCAATTTTCGTAGGGGAATGGAGTATAATTTGGTTCTGATGTGATATAGTCCTAAAGGTTCAATCAAAAGATGTACAAGGTCATCAAATTTCGGGCCTGTTATATTTTCTTGTGCCATGACTTCGACGCCTCCTTGGCGTTATGTCGAATAAACCAAGTACATTAACTGACTAGCATCTGGGACTAGTCAGATTTCCCAAGCTAATATCATTGCATCCATACGGTGCTGCAGTATTGAGATGTCTTATCCAAATTTCTTCTCTTTTTCGGTGGAAAGGGGTACTTTGATTTGGATTGTTTGTCGGGTGATAAATCTTAGATAAAGTCTTAAATTGTGCTTTATTATATTCTATGTCTCGTTCATGCATAGGCTATTTTATCCATGGTCCATTGTACTAATTTGGACGTAGTACTTTTCCCGTTTGAGCTTCCTGTATTAGGGTACTGCATTACCCCTAGGCCAATCCACCTACAGGTACATATGGTTAATCCGGAAAGACATCCACGACCGAGTGATCAAGAGTCCGATACGATAGAACCCTTACCTTCGAAAATTTATTTTTCTAAAGTCGAGTCGGTGAAGTGCATAGAGTTCCGGACTCGTGATTACCAGGCGGAAGCTGCCGTATGTCGTGGGTTCAAATTCCATGATGGGAAGAAAATGTATCTAGGGAATCTGTTTATATTCTTGTAATTAATTGTGTTTAGTATAAGTGAGATATATATAACTACATATACAATTAAGTGATATTAAATTCTGTATGACTGCACAATATTTCTGTGCGGTCAAAGAAACCGGTGAGCGGACCCTAGGTGATCAAAGTATTAGCTCAAATATAAAGACCAAAGTCCAAAGGTCAAACATTTAGGTACCTCTTGAAAGGTCTTGTGAGATGAAAATGCATATTGAATAAGAAAAACCATTACACACCATTCAAAGGTTAGCGGTTTTTGCTTTGACTGACAGATAGCAATACAGACAGTAAAACGGATGGACCAACTAGATTGAATATATCCTCATGTTCGCGAATGTATGGTTTGATCAAGAATTGAACATATGTATTATGTATAAAAGATTATTCATGACAAATAAATGAAATGTTTTTTTTTAAGATATGGAATTCCAGTCTCTGTGTGGTGTAGAAAAATAAGCATTTATTCAGGTCAGTACAAATTAGTGCATTTAGTTGAACAAACTACTTCATTTTGTATAACACAATGTCAAGAATAAGAAGTGACATCATATATCGTCTACATGACAATATTAGAATCAAAGAAAGTATAAAGAAAAATAACCAAGTATTCACGTCAATAGCAAAGTAAAAATTGAATTCGGTCCTGTAATCCTCAGAGAACTGCAAATGTAGCTGCAATGATTACGACGACAAGACACCGATTTGTATTTTTCGTAGCTGTTGAACCATTTCGGATATTCTTCCTTATTCCACCTACAGTTTTTATGAAATGTTTAATACCATCACCGACACTATCCACTACTTTCTCAGCTGCATTGAGAGGGTCAATCAAAGCCATTGCTTTGCCTGATAGTTGCTTATAAGTTGACCGTAGGATCCTCGCTGAAAATTTTTAACACCATTAAATTAAGAAATGAATGTTATTCATATGGTTGTTATGGGGACTTTAAGTAACCATCTGGGTATTGATAAATTGTATGACGGTAGGTTACACAGCAACGAAAGAAGCTAAGGCGAAAACAAAGAGAAGACAATCACAACAGGACAAAGAATTCAATTTCTTTAATTTTAAATAAACATTCAATACCATGATGGAAAGTCAAAATCTAATTTTATTTCAATATGTATCATTTAAGCTATATATTATTGCTATTGGCAATAAACAAAATCAAAGAAATTTGACATTTTGCGGTCAGAATTACCGTACAAGCTTCAGGTAAGTATTCTTCCCCACAAAATAATTCTATGGTGTGTGAAAGTACAAAATGTTGTCTTTATGTAGAAGGGATAAGAAAAGAAAACAGATTTTTTTTTCAACTTTATATTTTTCTTTTTGTAAATGAATTCTTTCTTACTTTCTGTTGGATCTGCAAATCCTCCTTTCTTGTAACCCTGTCCTATGGTAAGCTTAGATATCAGTAAAACTAGTGATATCTGAACTGAGGTCATCATTACTATCTTTTCTGCAGAATTTCGGTGTAAATGTGCAAGAGGATATATGTGTTTTTCTATTTCATGATATTTTATCCTGTCACGTGGTGGTTTATATTAATGATTTTACAATCCTCCAATGAAAATAGAAATAGTAGACTATGTTTTTATATTAAAAATATTTGAAAGGAAATGATGACTGTACATTATCATTTTGCCCTTTTAAGGTAAAGGATGACAGAACAACAAAACAAAATATCCTCAGTTTATAACCAGAAATGTTCGCAATATACTTATTTTCGCTATATTCGCGAGTGATTTGGAATCGCGAAAATATAATCTCGCGAAAAAAATGTTTTTGATAAGGTTATCATAAATTTGTATATCAGTTACATTTGTTCTTATTGTACATGTGACATTCTTCATTTTTTCTGATTAAACGTTAATAGAAGAAAATTAAGTGTATTCTTGTGACAGAACAAACTGAAAATTCAACAGAGTTCATATTCATTTGTAATTTAGGAATCGCGAAATTTGATACTCGCGAAAATATCTTGTTATACGGTATATAACCTCATTGTGAATGAAAGTTAAACACAAAACTCGAATTCAGATTCTAAAACTCACATTCAAATGGCAAAAAAGATACCGTATATCGGGTAATTTTTGCGTCGGGTAAATTTCGCTAAGTGTAATTTTCGCTAATCTATTAATAAGATCAATAGTTAAGATCTGTCTTTTTTTCGTTATGTCCATTTATCGCAATTTGATGATACTCACGAATTAGCGAAAATTAGACACACGCGAATAATTCCCTTTATACGGTATCACAAAGAAACTAGAACCTTTTACCTTATCTAAGTAAATGAAATGTTTAAGACGTATGATTTATATTATTTGTTTCAGCTTTTCGAAAAAGTTTCCTTTATCAGGGAAGGGGGGGGGGAGCTCAGAATCTCTCACAGCGTTAATTTCCATTTCCGTCCGCATGGTTTTCTGTCAATATTTTGAATAAACAAGGAAACAAGTTGAATCTAAAATAGTCAATAAAGTGTTGGGGGTTTTATCTAAAGAATCAGATTCTTATCCCTTATGTCTCCGCAATGTACCACCAGTCTTGGGACGCTTTATCAAAAATCAGAGGAAATTAAAAAAAATGAATATAAACAGCTTCTACGTATTTTCTAAAATGTATCTGTATATATGTACTCGCTAATTTGGATGTAAAGTTAAAAGTTCTTTTAAGAATAAAAGATAAGCAATTTATTCAGGAGAAAAAAATTTCATTGATGCGTACATTAGACACATATTACAAGATTTATATTGTTTTCTTAAAAGAATATCATATTGGCCTCTTTGTCGCAACAACTAACTGCCACGTTTCTTGGCCAACAATCAGAGGAAATAAAACTGAATTTTTCAGTATTTCTTTTTAAGAGAAAGTTTTGTATATTTTGTATGCGTATCTATTTATGTAGATATGACACCATTGTTGCGACAAAGAGGACAGATAGAGATACGTTACTGTGTGAGTGTTCTAGTCACCCATTTACAAATGGAGCAATTCCGTCTTTTCGTTGGTGTATGCTTGTGTCCTATTTGGGATGGTATCGGTCGTAAAAGCATTATGACGTAATAAGATGTCTATAGAAATATCGGATTCGTAGCATACTTTCTCTGAATTTAACGTCGGAATCCATAGAATTTGAAGACGACACAATAGGTTTACGTCATATGTATACGTCAATTTTGTTGTCTTTATAACAGATGCAAACAATTTTACTCTCGTTTGCAAGTCATACTATTTCAAATGCCCGGGAGAGGAAATGGGGTCACATTTAGCACCTGGAAATCCAACATACAAACTTAAAAATTTATCTGTATCTGTAATACTTGACAACCACAAATCTGATCTTGAGTCCTTCGGTATTCATACTGATGACTCTGATCTTGAACTACCTTATATCTACTGGATTCTCAAAACGCACCAAAGTCCTTCTAAACACCGGTTTATTGCCGGTTTGTCCAAGTGCTCCATTAAACCTCTATTCATTTTGCTTACGAAAGTATTAATTCACATCAAGCAAGGTCTTCAAACATACTGCGATACAATATATTCCAGAAATGGAATCACTCAGATGGGGATTCTAAAGAATTCTAAGGAACTTTTGGAAAATTAAAAAGCCACCAATTTCCATCATATTACCAGCATAAAGTCTTTCGACTTCTCCACATTCTGCACTACCATTCTACACCAAAAGCTCAAAAACAGACTGTTCAATATTATTCGCAACACCTTTCTTTCAACAAATTGGAACAGGAGATACAAATTTATACATTGTCATAGGGCGGGAGGATACTTGTTTCGTAAAGGAACACTCTGATTCAAACAAAGAATATACCGAAGACGATATCATCCGGATGTTGAGTATTTGATTGACCACATTTTTGTGGAGTTTGGAGGAACCGTATTCCAGCAGACAGTTGACATCCCAATGAGTACCAATTGCGCCCCGCTGCTTGCAAACTTATTTTTATATTCTTACAAAGCTGACTTCATCCAGACCTTGCTCTCGACTGGGCGAAAGCATCTCGCATCTCAGTTCAATTATACCCTCAGATACATAGTAGAAAGAAGGGGATCTACAACAACACCCGGTTGCAACACCATCACCATCCACTGCCTGCAAAAATACAAAGCAGACACACACACAGAAATAGATGCAAATGGTACAAGGAATGCCAAATCACATAAAAACATCAAACACAAATGACTACACATAAACCAACAAAACCAATGGGCAATCGATGTTGACTTAGAGCGGCCATCTGCAATGTCAGTGTGGTTATTCGGATTACCTCAAATTTCTCCTATCCAGAGGTCTCGAAGAACGTACAATTCTGGTGTAAAATAATCTCACTGTAAGATGACCATACCAGCATAGAGCATGACGCAGGGGCCCAAGAAACACACAGATGAATATGTAAGTGGATATTAAAACACAAGGCGTACGAAATACAGCCCGTGCTCTGTCGAGGACCCAAGGAGTCCGACTGAGATTCGGAGAGGACAGGTTCATGACATCTACGTCAATTTTGTTCTCTTAATGACAGATGCAAACAATTTACTTTCGTTTGCGTGTCATACTATTTCAAATGCATGAGAAAGGAAATGGGATGACGTGTTGACCATCAATAATTCGAACTTTAAGGATCATCTACATGAAATCTATCCTCATGACCTAGAGATCAAGGAAACAACCGAGAGCGACAGGTCTGCTTCGTACTTGGATGTTAAACGTCTTTAAATTCAATAGCATCATTTAAAATCTGATAAATTTACAGCATGGACCAGACATGCACGTTTCGGGTACTAAACCCTCGTCAGTGATCCTCAGTCTAAAAAAATGTTATATGGCCAAAAAGTATGAAAATTATAATGTCCAAAAATGTACCAAAAGACGTAGCAGAATGGGTGGGAATTGATGCTACAGGACCCACGTCTATACTTCTATTTTCTATCTAAACGGCCATTTGAGCACCTCACTGTATGGCAAGCGTAATGATTTTAGCTTCCACATAACTAACTTCCCTTTCATGAGTAGCAACATTTCATCTTCTCCTGCTTATGGCGTTGTTGTTTTTCAGCTGATACGGTACGCCAGGGCATGTTCCAAATATGAAGATTTCATCATTAGAGCCAAACGGCTTGCAGGTAAGCTACTTGTTAAGGGTTATATAACACACCGGCTGAAATAATCTTTGAGGAAGTTCTTATGTCGCTACGGGGATATAATAAAACAATATCCGATCCCCCTTTCCAGAAAGATCAGTGACATTCTGGATTGCGATTGATAGGCTGCCATCATCACCAAACAAGAAATATTTACCCGATATGTACATCAATATGTGTACAATTACCGAATTCAAACCGTTATGGAGCTGTGCGACGGGTGTTGCATTCAATTAGGAGACGCCGACTCCCCCGGGCACCTGGCCTCACTTCGGAATGTTATTCATTCCGAGGTTCGCAACCGTTGCAGTGGAAATTCTAATTATTGTGCCTTTGAGAATGAATAACTGATAGGTACTTCTTTGAGGTTTATACATATAATACAACATTACTATCCATTCGTGGATGTAGGAGGATTGAAAGGGGTAGGCTGTCGGGACATTTCCCCTGACTTTGCAACAAATGACGATTTTTGAAACGTTTGCATATTGAAATATTCTCGTACACTCATACTATAAGCTGTAAACCACTCCCTAAAACGACTTGATCATGTTGGTTGGAGACACTCTCTCACAACCGTGTATGACAAATATGGATAATGACCATATCCCTGTGTTACGGAGTAGGCCCATGAAATGCATCTATGTGAGCTACATCTGCGTAATATATCACGTGACAGCTGTATCACTCATCACGTGAAACTATTTCGATTGCTTACGTTATTGTGACGTCATTATTTAAGCCGGTGCTAGCGACGACTCAGTAATAAAATTTCGATTTCATTATTGTTTTTCAATGTATTCGTGCTATTTATTTGAACCTAATGTTCGTAGTTTATTCTAAGAATAAACCATTTTCGGGGCGCTGAATTTGAATATCGATCGTTAATGATCGACTTTCAATGTATAAGTGACCTTTTATTTTAACTTAATGTTTGTAGTTTATTCTTACAGAATAGACCATTTTCGAGACACTGAATTTGAATATCGCAAAACTTTTGCAATAAGATCAACTTGATACTTTTCAAATTTCGTCTTTTTTTCGTCTTCTTTCAGTCTTGACTTTGACCACTTTGATCAAATCGTCTCAGGATTTACATTGAGGCCCCTCGGGTGGAACCGATGTGTTTTTTTATAAAAGACCATGAAAGAGTCTAATAATATCTCTAGATCCTCAAAAGATGACACAAGAGTCTAATGCTCTCTCTCTGTTTGCATGTCTGGACGTTTCATCTTATGATAATCTAATGATCTTTCTTTTAATTTTTTTAATTCTGAAATTTATTTGCAGATGGTCAATCTATTGATTCTGCTACCAGTATATGTAAGTTAATTGTTTTGAAGACTTTTTACTAAACATATCAAAAAGAATGAATAGATTTGAACAAATTACTCATACTAAAATTCTCTCTTGAAAGACCACTTCCATTTTAAAACCACAAATCCACTGCATTTGGGATAATCTCATAAAAGGTAGACCACTCTACCTTTAAATAGTACCAGGTTCGAACTTATCCTACAAGTATCTATAGGTGCATCACCTACTCAAGTTTTGCTGAATATGGACTAATTGTAATATGATAATGGAGGTGTTCTTAACAATAGATTTTCCTCGGGTATGACAGCCTCCTGATTTACAAACTACTATATCTGGCAGCCAGGCACATTAAAATCAAAGACAGAATAAATAAAATAAAACAAGTATCAGAAAAATTTGTCACAAAATTTTATTGTGTCATAAATGATAGCACATCAAGCTGACACAGTAAAGAGACAATTCAAATAAAAGACAGTTCATACTGAAGCGCTTCCCCCTCAATTTCAGCAAGACAAGCACTCAACATTGGCAAATTAAATTCTTCCACCTAGATGCGCTCTCTATATACACAGTATATGTACAATGTGTCATAACCTGTGATTTGGTTTATCATGAGATTCACGGAAATCTTCACTTTTATAGTTCAGAATACATGCACCAATTACGTATAAATTAAAAAAAAATTCCATCATTATCATCCCGATCCAAATTTTATCAGATGATGTTCCTAATGAAAAATCATTTTTGTTCGTTATTCAGAGTATTTTAAAATTCTAAAAAAAAATCCTTGATATTTTTCTTAATTCTTCCATCAGCTATGAAATATTCTGAAAATGTTATATAGAATCACAGTGACATTTGTTATGCAATGAAGATGTGACGATAGAACATTTTTTTACCTAGTTATTCATTGGTATGTCTCACTCCCATAATCTAGAATAATGAATAAATGTGTGAACATCTTACATGAAAGACATGTTGTTTTAAGTAACGACCTACAATGGTTCACTCAAAATAAGTTTGAGGAAAAAGAGCGTACAACATTTTGGAACTCAGATGCATTATGAGGTACCTTGTACATTTTTGTTAACATCAAAATTTTAAATATATGGTATCAATACATCAGAGGTAATCGATAATTAATCAATTAATAATAGATGGTTATTATTATATGTGTATAATTTAAGTTCTTGGTTAAACATGTATGAAATAAATATTCTTACAATTTATGACTTACTTTAAAAATCTTTAATCATGAATAGATGAGATGAATAACAATAAATTTGAGATGTTATTCAAAATTTTTTTTTTCAACATACACTTTGTATTACTAAAGACAGTCATATGAGATATAGCGAAGATTCTCAAGATTTTAAATTAAATCATTTTGCAATTTCTGTTTATAAAGAGTTAAATGAATGAAGTTTAAAAATTTCATGAGTTTTGACAAATATGCTGTTGTCAATTTTTTTTCTATCAAATCTCATATCATAAAGATGCATGCTTTAAAATTCTGACAAGGAACATAATGCAAGAATATGGTCTAAGACCCACTGAACAATAGAAGTGCACAGACGACTTTACTTACATATCACTCAATGATTGTAACATGAAATGGAATCTTTCTATATGACAGTAAATGAGGGGAGGTAACTGATCTTTATTGCACATTACCCCTTATTACATAATATATATATATAGCAATGATATATACAGCTAAATCTTAAATACATTTAAGCATGCAAAGCTACAAAGCATACATTTAGCTCTTAATATTAACGCTAATGCCAAGCTCTTTATGTTTACAATACACATTAAATTCAATACGTCACAGTTGGTTATCTCACAGAGCAGAACTAATGGTTTTTCAATATTTTTGTGCAAAATAGATAATTTATAACATAAAGAGGAAAGTGATGCAGTGTAAGAATACTTTACAATGATTTAAAATCAAAATAAGATTGATATTAGCTTTTCATAACACACAAACACGATCGGCATTCTACTTTCACTTTCATCTAGCAGAATCACGCACATCATTTTTCAGCTTTATAAAAAGATATTATTTCTCTTATTCTGAATAAATCTCATACCTAAGGCATCCTTACACTGCATTACATTCCCCTTTATGTGATTTATAATCTAAACTACACGAAATTTAGATAAACCACATGTACTGCTTTGCGAGATTACCCTCCGTGTAAATTATACAAATTGTCAATTGCTTAAATTTCATGTCCTTCTCCGTCAATTCAAATATGAACTTAAATAAATACATGTAATTCTACTCAAAACCATGAGTCAATTGATTTGCATGATAATTTGATTCAATTTCATGAGCTCCAAATTTTTCACAGATTGGTAAGAATCTAAGACCTTTCGTCTTTGTTATAAGTCTTTTTGTAAGGTAACAAACTAAAAAAAGAAGTAACATGAAAAAAATGGAATTAATGGAAATACTACAAAATTGAATTTCATGAAGGATGGGTTCTCTGAGAGTTGAATAATGACTAAATGGATTTAACCTCAAATACTGACCTACTTATGAAAAGTAAACAAAATCACATTAAATATGTACATATACAACTTACTAATACATATATGGAAACTTCAACATAATAAACACAAATTATATCTGAAATTATTCTGAAATATCACACATCACAACTCATAATTTCATATCATATCACTTAACAGAATGAATGTTGTACTCATATTTTCAGTCATCAAAAAGGCAAAATGAAAGTAAGATACTCGAAATAATTTGTTAAAGCAGTTACTATGGTAACAAACATACTCTTGTTACCGTTGACAACAATAAAACCTGTGCATCTCTTTGTTGGAAGCAATTTTCGAATTTTCCAAACTTTCAAATGACACCCGCACTCGTGTCCTATCAAAATTAAAATGCTGTTGGTGTTTAATTTGAATTCTAACTGGACATGTAGAACTATCGCATTATCTAGATTTTTTTCACCTTTGCTCTTTCCTCAAATTCCTTGATTTCCTGAATTATGAAAAGAAAATCCTTTATATGTACCCCATTTTCTTTATTACAAACCAAATTCTTAATCAACTTCACTCTCTTTCATACAGGATAACATACATGTATAATTGAAAAGAGTTGCACTTCTGTTGCCAACATTTTAGTAATTTGTCTGTATATCAACTACATGTACATGTAAAATTGAAAACAATACATGTAAGTATCATTCTATCTGTAAATCAATCTCTTTGGCTATATGAGTCAAGATTTTTTTTTAGTATCACTTAAACAACTGTACTTGACCTTTTAAAAGTTATGAATAATGATAATTTTGAATAATGATAATTTTGGTTTCATGTCTGAAAATATTTCATGTAACTTTCATTAATCAACCTACGCAAAAAAGTTCAGACAAAAATAATCTTTTGAAAGACATAATAATCATAGACTCTGAGATAGAATTTGGCCTTCCCAATATTTATTTTCTTCTGAAAAAAAAAATAAATAAATAAATGTATGCAAGAAAATTAATATTTTCTCAACTCAGCACTACATTTGTGACAATAGCAGCAAAATGAGATATCAGAAAAATTCTAATCACATGAATCTATAAATTCTTCATCTGGCAGAGTACTTGCACTTTATGAAAAAAGGTTGAGATTTTTTCTTCCACGATCAAATTGCAGAAGCAGATGTGGAGATTTGTCTAAGCACTGAGTAGACATTATATACATTCACCGTGGGGTATCATGTGATACACAAATGATATGTTCCACAGGAATCCCCTTTGATTGAACTAAGTTAAAACTGTCTAAATTTACTTTATATAAATTTATTTTAGGCCTATCATATGGTCATTATTATCAATTATATGATGGTAATTTATTCTGGTCAAGAATAGACGTGTATTCGGAGAACACTTTAACAGAAATTTTTCAATCTTCGCCACATGTTATGATATGGTGCACGGACAGATACAAAATTTTCTGTTTAAGTGTTCTCCAAATATACATCTTTTCTTGACCAGAATAAATTACCATCATATAATTTATAATAATGACCATATGATAGGCCTAAAATAAATTCATATAAAGCAGATTTAGACAGTATTTACTTGGTTCAATCAAAGGGGATTCCCGTGGAACATATCATTTGTGTATCACGTGATGCCCCACGGTGACATTCGTGTTTCTTACTTTTCTGTGAAAAAGACACATTCTTTAAAAACTTAATTACAAGCACAGATAAAAATTTTAGAACAATGGCTGTAGGCAAATAATACCGAACCTGCACAAGCAGAAAGCTTGAAATAGGAATGAAGAAATTGGTTAAAGATACACAAAAGTGGAACAAAGAAAATGGACAAGAAACAAAGAAGTTTTCTATGAAAAAAATATGTATTTTTCCTGAAGTTTCTTTAGACAAAACTGGATTGCAGGAAAGAATCAAAATGATTTTTTTTCTTTTCGCAGCTGGCCTTTATTTCTGTAGTAAGTATAAATAAGAATACCTATAAATTCAATACCTACATAAGTTTTGATCAAAAAATTGTAATCATTTAGTCTAGGATGCATACATTTTTTTATAATTCTACATTTCTTTATAATTCTATTTCACATACTCTTTTCACATACGCCTTTTCACATACGCCTCTTCATTAAATCTAGATAGTTATTAATATCAAACAAATGAGATAATACAAAATAAATATCACAAAGTTATTCCTGCATAGTTTATAGCAGCAATTTTTTTTCAAGAGCTAACAAATATCCTTTTTTTTCCTTCTCAGATTGAAAGGCAAGCACTAACTTTCTAATCAAAGTTCCTTACAGTCTCTATAAATACATCACATTCCAAATTGAATTTTTTCAAAAATTGTCGACAACTAATGAGCAAATAAAATATTTGTCGACAACTAAATACAATTAGAATAAATTATCTGCCATATTTGGAGTGTATAATCTTAAAAAAAAAAAACAAAAAAAAAACCTCAAAATTATTGCGAAAAAAAAAAATATTCATATCGAATACATTAATTTCTTCTATAAATAACACCTAATGCAAAGCACTACATCTTGGAAAGACTTGCCGTAAGCCACGATGGACACGATTAAATATATATATATCGATATCTACAGTATAAGTAAATAGTGAAATCCCAGGAATGTTTATATATAGAACATTGTGTACAGGACTACTTCATTCTGTGTACTGTGTAATCTATCGTCTTTTTTTTTCCTCTGCAGTCATCCATTTACAAACACTTAATTCCTCCACTCGGCATTATACACAAAGAAAACTGAAAAATAAACAAGGTTCAGACTCTGATATCTATAAATATGAACATAGTGATTAATTACAAGGGCAACTACATGTATGAATGATGATTAAGAAGTCTTTGGATAAATGCAGTAGTAAAATAGGGCAATTATCCATTTTCCAGATGAAAGATATGACCAATCCTAACCTTTGTTTTATACACACGGACACCCGACATCACATCAATTGGCAACATTTTCCATTGTGACAGAACTTCTGATTGCACCGTCTTGATGCACTGAAGCACCTTGATGTGTTGTCAGGCTTTTTATTTTGACGTCATGATGAAAACATCGCGAAAATTTTGTGATGTCTGTTGTTTGACTGTCTCATAAATTTACTGGAAAATTAGTTATTAATCATAAAAAGAAATACTCTTCCGGCTTTTTTTTCCCCTTCCAAAATACAATGACATGTACTTGTTATTCCTTTTTTCAACTTATTATTGAAGCACTGACTCGCATTTACAAACAGGAGGTAAACAAACATCTTCAATCCAGTGAGAAGAATATAAGTACCTACCATAAACATATTATGACTGGTCAACGGGTCTGATTATTGGAGGGCCATTTACAGATATTCTCCCCCCCTCCCACCCCATAATACTTACAATAAACACATTATGACTGGTCACCGGGTCTAATTACTGGAGGGCCATTTACAGATATTCTCCCCCACCCCATAATACATACCATAAACAAATTATGACTGGTCACCAGGTCTGATTACTGAAGGGCCATTTACAGATATTCTCCACCCCCCCCCCCCCCCCCCCCCCACCCCATAATACATACCATAAACACATTATGACTGGTCACCGGGTCTGATTACTGGAGGGCCATTTACAGATATTCCGCCCCCGCCTCGAATTCCTGCACTAACTTGTGATGGCTGATGCCCTGCCCTGATTGGCTTAGCTGTGAAAAGTAACGGAATACCGGATAAAATCATTGTACATTGTAAATCAATCTTATAGAAAATTTATTTAAAAGAAAGATTAAAAGATGTGGAAAATTCAAAGTTGTACACAATTTTTTCTTTCCTTTGTAAATGCCCATTCAACCTTACTTTATCTCACAGATAGCAAATGAATAGACAACAAATCATTCAATATGACGAAAATGTTTTTCTATAATGAATGTTTATTTATAAAA
This sequence comes from Pinctada fucata, assembly GCA_028142955.1. Taxonomy (NCBI): domain Eukaryota; kingdom Metazoa; phylum Mollusca; class Bivalvia; order Pterioida; family Pteriidae; genus Pinctada; species Pinctada fucata. Next base: position 34,787,122 of record AP027114.1, read on the forward strand.
CATGCTATCTACATTGTACACGTATGTAGAATGAAGTCTAACTTTTCAGTTACATCTGCGTTTATGTTGCAGCACATTTCACTCAAAAAATATGTCAGATTTTTACCTATTTGTGCAGCATGTCCACGCCTTGCTATATTTTTCTGCCTGACTGCCTCCTTAATTCTATCCACTTCATGCTGGTACCTGTACAATAATCATTTATGATACTGAAGTGAGTGCAGGTACACATACAATGTAAGTAAAATATGTGTCAAAAGTCCCTCGTGAATCACCTCTTTCATTTTTTTCCTTTTCTAGCAAATGATACACTGAAATTTTGATTTCCATATCTATGCAGAATTACACATTAGTAAAATTCTAATCTAAATTTCAAGGTTTAAATATATATCTCATCCCAAAGCCTCATAACACTTCCTTGTCTAATATGCAGAAAGTCTTCCTTAATAAGGACCAAAATTAAATAGTATGCTATATATACTAAGTCAATAGGCTAAGATCAAGAAATATGCCCCAAGTTTTACATGTAATATGCCCCTACTTTTACATGTAATATGCCCCAAGTTTTACATGTAATATGCCCCAAGTTTTACATATAATATGCCCCAAGTTTTACATGTAATATGCCCCAAGTTTTACATGTCATATGCCCAAGCTTTACATGTAATATGCCCAAAGTTTTACATGTAATATGCAAAAGCTTTACATGTAACATGCCCCAGGTTTTACATGTAATATGCCCGAGCTTTACATGTAATATGCCCAAAGCTTTACATGTAATATGCCCAAGCTTAACATTTAATATGCCCCAAGATTTACATGTAATATGCCCCAAGTTTTACATGTAATATGCCCCAAGTTTTACATGTAATATGCTCCAAGGTTTACATGTAATATGCCCCAAGCTTTACATGTTATATGCCCCAAGTTTTACATGTAATATGCCCCAAATTTTAAATGTAATATGCTCCAAGCTTTACATGTAATATGCTCCAAGCTTTACATGTAATATGCCCAAGCTTTACATGTAATATGCCCCAAGTTTTACATGTCATATGCCCAAGCTTTACATGTAATATGCCCAAAGTTTTACATGTAATATGCAAAAGCTTAACATGTAACATGCCCCAGGTTTTACATGTAATATGCCCGAGCTTTACATGTAATATGCCCAAGCTTAACATTTAATATGCCCCAAGCTTTACATGTAATATGCCCCAAGTTTTACATGTTATATGCCCCAAGTTTTACATGTAATATGCTCCAAGGTTTACATGTAATATGCCCCAAGCTTTACATGTTATATGCCCCAAATTTTACATGTAATATGCCCCAAATTTTAAATGTAATATGCTCCATGGTTAACATGTAATATGCTCCAAGCTTTACATGTAATATGCTCCAAGCTTTACATGTAATATGCCTAAGTTTTACATGTAATATGCCCCAAAGTTTTACATGTAATATGCCCCAAGTTTTACATGTATATCATTTGAACATTTCCTTCCAATAGAGCCCACAAAAAAATATGCATGTACATGTAAACATTCTTAACAAAATCAAAATATTTTAACCTTTTTCTATCCCTCATGGCTCCCTCTTTAGCCTCTTTTAGAGCTGTTTCAAGGGACTTAACTCTCTCCATTGTTGCTCTCAGGCGTTTCTCTAACTTGGGAAGCTCACATCTCAAATCAGCATTATCTCTGACGAGCTGTAAAAAGAGTTGTTAGCATTAAGACTTGTGATTAGGCTGCTTAGATCTCCATTTTATTTGCATATACATGTATTTGCATCAGTAAAAGTCTCAATAAAATTCTACAGAAAAGAATTGACTTTACATGAAATCTGGGCGTGTCAGTGTAGCGACAATAGACGATTTCCGAGATGTTTCATTTGATAGCTTTACTACGGACATCAAATACTTTGGCGACGTTTTCCATTGTGACGTCACACACAAATCACTGGAAACATATTAATAAAACCTTTGATTGATTATGACTTAAAAGTTCAAAAGTTTGCCAAGATACTTGATGTCCGTAGTCTGATGTGTAAAATCAAAGTTTTTAACAGTCAATTCTGAAAACTTGAAAATGGGCTATTGACCCTTCCAATGCAGGAATAATTTTGAAAGTTCTAAATTTATTGATGTTATGATGCTTTTACCTCCTACAAACAAGCTTCAACCCTCAGTCAAACATCGGAAATCCATTGTGATTGTCATGAAATTTTACTTAAAAATTTGAGTGGAGATTGGAAGGCCCTATCTTATAAATGTTAATAGAGACTTTATAAAATAAAGTATTCTTTGTCACATGTAAATAACCAGTAATATAAATGTACAGTCAGCTACACGTTTATTTTACATGTAGCATAGTACACTACCCACCATAAATAAGTATCCAGGTATCATAAACATTAGAAATTCTATCAAAAGCTCATTCCAATATTTTCTCTTAATATGATCTTTGACATGCACGAAAAATTTTCAGCGTATTTTTTTGCATTATGCATTTTAATACAAAAATGGAAAAAAAACTTATTTATTATTATTTATTACTTATACTATTTTTGGAATTTGTTTTCTGTCAAAAACTGAAATTTTTATGGAAAAATTGCAAAACTTTATAAAACTATAAAACGGAATAAAAACACAAACACTCAAATACACAAATTTTCGGCCCCTTGGCCTTTATCAAGTGTAAAAAACGATGATCTATAACATCGTTATATTGTTATAGATCGTCGTTTTTTACACTTGATAAAGGCCAAGGGGCCAAAAATTTGTGTATTTGAGTGTTTGTGTTTTTATTTGTTATCATCACTTCCCTCTGGAAGAAACATTTCAATCTACTATAAAACGAAAATTTAGACGGGAAATTGACTTGAATGATAGAAGAATAATTAATCTCAATTTTCAAAACAATGGAACTAAAATCTGTCGTTTTTTGAAGACAAGAGGAAAGTATTAGTTGGTTCCTTACATTTTTAAAGGTGGGTAGTGAATCTTTGAGACAAAGATACATGTATAACATTACCTGTTTGTGAACTTTTGTGAGTTGTTCCAGATTATTTTCTAGGAAGGAAATCTTCTGTTTCTGAGCGGCACTTCCACCAGTGTCGTCATCTTCTTCTTCTTCCTTCTTATTTGAGGACTATAAATAGAAACATTAACGTACATGTAAATTAGCTTCAGAAATATATGTATACATGTGTACTTGTACATGTATTTTTTTTTAGACTATAGATAAGATTTTTATAAAAATTTTCAGATGTACACATATTTAATGGATGTGATAAAATTCATTCAAGCCTCTTTTTTTCTTATACACATGCAGACATAAATTCATGTAATAAAATCATTAACACAAAATCTGTGACAATGCTATTTTGATGAGAACTATGTGCTTCGATCAACATCTTCAAGACAACATTAATTCTCAAAGACAAAACTGTAATAGTTTTCAATACTGTAATTTTGTCGTATGCCAAAAAACAATGTATTTTTTCAAACAAACACAAGCCTAATATTACCATATACGGTATTTGCGAAAACCAGAGTTACTTCCCGTTTGGGACGGTATCTGACTTAAAATAATTGTGACGTCATCAAATTCTATGGAAACGATCCTTAAACACTGGGAAAGGACAGTAGAAAATCGACGTAACCATACCATTTTCATGACGTCACAATTGTTGTACGTCAGATACAGTCTCAAATGGGAAATAACTCTCTATTCCACAAAGACTCAATAAACCAAAGTAAATTGACCGCAAACAAACCTTTTTCACTCTGTTCTGTAAATCCTGAACAAAGAGTTTCCTAAGGTTATGTAGTGTCTGTAATTCCTTAGCCACAGTCTCCTCCAGGCCTTTCAGGTCCTGTTTGGCCTGTTCCTTACGATCGATCTGTAACGACAATTCTTGAAGTTTCTGCGTTTTCTCCGTCTCTTCCGCCTTCAGCTTGTCGTAGTCCACTTGGAGTTTCTCTAGAGCCAAGGTCAGCTTTTGGTTGTTACTAAAATTAGATTAAAGATAGAATTTACACGGATGTAAATTGCAAAAAAAAAAATGAAAAACTGAATTGCAAAAATATCTGTACATGCTGCAGTCAACATACATGTATGAAAATAAAATATTTTGTCTCAACAAATTTATTTGCATCTGACTTACTACCCAATATTTTGAGAATTTTGTATCGAATACATGAGCATGTATGAATGATTTGTCAAAATAATTTGGATTATAATCTTAATCTAATTATGTATCTCTTAAATTTGTGCATTTTTTTATGAGTCGTCAACTATGCAAACGAATATATATTGGGGACTAACTCTTTAAGTTGGTCAATGAGTGTCTGTTTTTGGTTGACTTCCTCCCTCAGCGCCATCAGCTGACGTTGATGTGTCTCTCTGTGCTGATCCATCTGTTTTTCTAGTGCGTCTCTCATCTCCGTCATCGACTGTTCACGGTCCGATGCTTCCTTCTCTTTCTCCGTGGCGGATGCTTGATGCATTTTCTCTGCAAAGTGAGTTCATACTTTACATACATTTGTATTTTAAGTACCCTGATATTGACATGTAGACCATTCTGTATTTGAGATCCTTTTGAAACCTCAAGTCAAGATTACGTCCAAGCATTGTATGTTAAAATATTGTATGTACATTTACAAGCAGTTCAGCACAACAAAATTTCAGCAGAAACAGGACACATACTGTAAATGTGGAAAATTTCCGTGTGCGGGTAATTTTTGCAAATCAAGGGACTCTGCGAAAATTTCCCTGCTGCATTCTTACAATGGGAAAGACATTTTTATCGCCAAGATTTCCCCCATGTGTAACGTATAGATGTTATAATCGCAAAATATTTTTCCCCAGCGAAAATAACCACGTTTACGATATGGGTATAAAATAGACAAAGGTACATGTACATGTATGCAACGTTCCATATCATATGTACATGTTAGATGTTAGATGTTAAATTAATGAACAGCATTTCCTTATCAAATATACATGCACAGTACCTTGCATCTTGAGGACTTCCATTTGTTCATTAAGTTGATCAACATTTTCTTGTAACTGTTTCTTTTTGTGATCAATGTCTTGGATCGTTTCATTGAGGGTGGCCATTTTGGCTTCATGCTGTGAAATATAGAAACTATTAAAATAAGAATCGTAATTATGCTCTCTATGTTTAAACGTGATTGAATCTGAATCATAAGATAAACATACTAAATGAACAACAAACATGAATGTGTGAGAATCAATAAAAACATACGTTGTAAGTGAATAGATGATTTTCACATTACCGCAGTTGACTTGTATTTTACACATCCTAAGACTTGACATCACAAGCTTTGATGTAACTTTTAACTGTGTAATCGTAGCAGATTTATGACGTCACAATTAGAAATAACATCAAATGATGCAACGTCTGGTCTTGGTGTGTCTAAAATGCAAATCTAGTGGTAATATGAAGAAGGTCTATTGGAACAATTAAATTAAATTTGAAATTTTAATGTAAGTTCATGCAAAAATGAATAATGAATACACATGTATTTGTTTCTCAGATAATTGGTTCTTAAAATGTGGCAAGGTAGGTTTTTGTCTTTTTTGTCAAGAAAACTCTTTATTTATCTATTTTGAGGAAAAGTGTTTACTTACTCACTACTTTTATGTTAGGGGTATTTCTAACCTATACTTTGAGTCTGTTTGTTGGACTGTCTATCAGATGATTTAGCGTTTTGGTTGCGAATCAGTCAGATTTAAACGTTAAACGACTGCTAATGAAATACATCTTATGCCTTGGCAAGTTGGCATTGCCCCCCCCCCCCTCCCTTCTTTTTTTCCTTCATTGTCATTTAAATTTATTGCAGTCTTCAGTGGGGTTTTTTTTTTTTTATTTAATGTTCTTTTCCTTCTGAGAACGGCGAGACGCAACCCATGACAGACAAAATTTCCATCTTGAGGAGTGAGGATGCAAGAAACTGCTGCGAGTAGCAGTAGACTCAGAAATATTACAAAGTATACTTGATATTGTTCGGTATGCTTTCATATGCTGCCGAAACCAAGATGTATTTAATACGGAATCGGCCATTTAAGTGTACACGACACATGTCGGCACATTGTCAGTCGCTCTAAATACATAGGGACAGTGATTAAGTTGTCCTATACTCGCAGATTATACAAAAATATTTATTGGGTACATTTTGGATAACTTTTAACATAATTTTTGATGGGATAAGGTATCTGATCAATTAAATAAAAAGATTTTTTGTTTTAAGTATACATGTAGATCGAAAATGAGACACAACTGGTATTTTTTTCTGAAGCTGCAATAAAAACATCTCGTCGACAGCAAATTACAGCGCACAGCGGTGTCTGAGAAACAACAAATCAATTTTATATGGCTTAAAATTCATGTAAAAGAAAGCAAATGCTGAATTTTTTTGGATATAAAGAAATAAACATTTCACAAAGAGACAGGTGAAAGATGACCGAATTTAAAAGTTGATCCTTTTTTTAAAGTAAAATTCTACCCACCTGTTGAATGGTCAGTTTACAATCGGAGAGTTCTTTCTCAGCATGGTCCAGTTTTTCCTTGGTTTCTGTTTTAATGGTTTCTAAATGTGTTGCCCTGGTAACCAGAGTTTTTATATCACTTTTTATCTTGGTGATGTAAATCCTTGCTACAGTATATTCTTCTTCTAGTTTCTCAGGAGAGGCAATGTTTAACTGCAAACAAGATAACTTGTGGTAAATAGCCTAATAAATATTCATTTGACTTTGCAAATTAAGTTAAAATTATGTTTCTTCTTATGGCACCAAAATGGTAATCAATACACCTTCCATCACTTTAAAAATATTAAGCAAATCTTCAGACTATTGACCCTTCTGATTGCGAGATACATAGTGTTATATTTTCAAGACATCATGATGATTTTACCTTGAACAAACAAGCTTTGAATCTCATTCAAACATTCACAAATATGAATAGGCTGCTTGCCAAAATTTATAATGGCTGACAAAAACGGACAAAAAATGTCCGAGGTAGGCAATTTGTGCGCACTTTTCATTGTTAAGTCACAATGGAATTGCGTCTTTTAACAGTGACGTCATAATGTAAAACAACGCCAAAAGATGTTGACTCGGACATTTTGAGCTTTCTGACAAGATCGGAAAATGGTTTATTCTGACGTCATGAATTTTCTCATATATTTCACAAATCAGATGAACCGATAGTGTAGCCTGACTGTTTTGGAGTAGACAATTTTATTCAAAATCTATTCAGATTACTATGTATTTTCATTAAATTTCTTTGATGAATCAATCAGTTGCTTGTTTTAAAATGTACTAAAGTACATTTTAAATACTGTCAAGGAGCTTTCAAGGGTTTAGTAGCATGAACATTGGAAAATACAAGTACTGCACCCAAATCCAGTCAGACTGCAAGGACACAACATGAAAAAATTTGAAGTGAATACGGGTTGTCTGAATTTAAAAATGTCTTATTTGAAAGTTAAGAGGAAATGAGGTCATGAATGCTTGTGAACAAACATATTTGCTTTTGATGAAGAAATCCTCTTTACAATCTAAAGAAAAAAAACTTACATGTACCACACAGTCACGTACACAAACACTCCCTACCTTATTTTCCTCTGCATTTCCACACACTATTGTACCAATCTCTCCCATATCTTTGATAAGACTGGCCATGATTTCCGTGACTTTACGTCGCTGATGGAGACTGTTGTCCTTGGACTTCTCATACTCTGCTTTAATGTTCTCTAATTCGGCCTGTAAGGTACATCATACAGGTTGAAAGAGCTAAGGACTATGCGACTCTAAACAATGCCAGACATCGAGAATAATTTTAAGTAATGATCAATCTATGATGGAAGAAGCAAAAACCAAATCTCTGTTGGGATTCAAACACAAAATGTAAACTTGTTACTGAAATACAGTACATATATGCACATATTTTTTTCATTATTAGTACTAAAGCTGCTTGATCTCCTAACTAGAAATCTATCAGTCTTTTGTTTCCATTTAAAATATACTTAAGGCAACTTACAAGCAATACATCTTAATTTGTGAATGTGCTTATGATTTATCGAGAAGAAAGTTAAACCCGATTTAATTTTTAGCAAAATTTCCTTATTATGCTGATGGATATAGGGCTCTTGATCGGCCTGATCTAGGGCCGATATTCAACCCCATTCCCAATGCAAAATAATATCTTTGACAATTTTTTCCCAAATTGAAACCTTAAGGAAAATTCCGAAAAAAAGGGTTCAAAATGCCAAATAAAGAGTGAAAAGGCACTCAAATCTAACTAAAATTTTCACATTTTTTTAAAGAAAACACCGCTATTTTTCCCCAATTCCAAGGGCCTAGGCCCAAGTCTCAAATATTAGTGCGAGAGTCCCGAGATAATTTCCGCATATTCAGTCTTACAGAGTTACTTCCCATTTGAGCAGGAATAAAACGTAAAAAGATGGAATTCTCAAGCACATACATGTACAGAACATCTTATTTCCATTTGTGACACATTCAATGTTATATTTTGTCTGATGAGAAGACTTACCAATTTTTCAGATAGTTCCTCAGCAATTATTTCATTTTCTTTGTTTTTATTTTCTACCTCCTGCGATTTCTGATCATAGTTCATTGCCAGTTCCTCTAAAGCCTGTAGCACTTCTTTCACCTAAATAACAAAAGAAAACATGGTATCCTGTAACACTTCTTTCACCTAAATAACAAAAGAAAACATGGTAGCCTGTAGCACTTCTTTCACCTAAATAGCAAAAGAAAACATGGCTCAAACAATATTGAAGTAAAAGACTTCAACATTACTGACAGAACAGAAACCTATTGTAAATGCATACACCAATGTAAAATAAGCAATGACATTTTTTCAAGGAGCATGCTAATTGTAAATGTATGTGTATAAAATTTTGATCAAAATTTCAAGAAAGATCCAATAGAATACCCTCTTCTTCAAATTTACATGTAAATGATAAATACAACGACATGTAAATTATATTATACATGTAAGTGTTACATACATGTAAATGAAACATACATGTAAGTGATACATACATGTAAATGATATGTAGTTACATGTAAAATATGACAGTAGAAAATTGAAGCCAACAAGTAACATTTTGTACAATATGTATAACTTAGACAGTTTAGGACCCTCGTTACAAATTGTACACGAGAACAAACCTCGTCCTTAGCTGCGTCATTATCAGCCTGTATACGCGTCATCTCTTGTTGTAGCTGTTCGTAATCCTTTTTACCGAGGGAGATCAGGTCTTCTTGTTCTAACATTTGTTCTTTTAGTCTCTCTATAATCTGTGATTGCTCGTTGATCTCATCGTCCTATAAAGGAATTGATGCATGTACATGTAGTTTTATAAAAACTTGTACATGTTGTAGTTAACAGTACAATTTAGGTACAGTAATAGAACATTAGAAGTACAAAATCATGATGAACATAAACATGAAGAGAGATCAAGTCTTCTTGTTCAAACATTTGTTTTTTAAGTCTCTCTATAATCTACCACTGCTCATTGATCTCATCATCCAATAATGTAATAGATGTTAATAAGTATTTGTACTGAACAGTACAATTTAGGTACAGTACTAGTACTAGTACATGTACATTAGAAATACATTCCAAGTCGTAATCATGATGAACATGAACAGGAAGTGTGAAATTTGTACAGTATTGGTATACTTATGATTCTGCACATTTCAAGTATGGATTAACATGATTTATTTCAAACATTACGGTACAAGTCAGTAACAATATCATGGAGAAATACAGCTGAGATTCTATGCTTTTAAACTGAATCTAACAAGACAAAATATAATTAGCAATTCCATACTGAACAAAGACACTGATTTACATGTAAATGTTATCAGCTTGAACTAGTACATCTACATGAAATTATTTTTCAACATCCCAAGGTTGAAGTCTCAATTCCTAGAAATTAAATCAGTCTGGACTTAAATTTTTGTTCAAAGTAAGCAGTCTAATGATATCAATAGTTTTGAGTAAAATTGACCATATACATGTATCTACTTTCTCACTCACTTACTTCGTGAGACAAAAGAATAAACATAGACATAGCAGTTTGAGATTTCCTTGTCTCACACTCCACGTGACTCCTATTATGACGTCATAGAATGTAACGTCCCACCATCATTAGATTTGTGTAAGGTTTCTAGTCTATCAATTATACTTTTAAAAAAATCATTATAGTGATGATAAAATGAGGTGAGAAAAATAATCAATCATGACGTTACGACTGAGACAGGGGAATCTCATCTTCCTGCAAAAGATTTGCTACATCCACGACTCCGCAAGCTCCGTCCTGAATAAGAAATCTTTTACACTCAGATGGGATTCCCCTGTCTCAGTCGCAATGTCGTGATAGATTCTCTTACGCCTTGAGACAAAAGACGTAGCAGTTTGAGGTTTTCTTGTCTCACACTCCACGTGACACATATTCTGACGTCATAGAACGTAACATCACGACATCGTTTGATTTGTCCACATTTTGATATCGATTCTTGTTAAAAATCATTTTAATGATAATAAAATGAGCTTATTGAGAAAAGTAATCAATCACAATGTTTCGACTGAGACAAGCCTCGTCGTGGATTGCAAATCTTTTACACTCCGATGAGGACTCCCGTCTCAGTCGCAACGTCGTGATAGATTCTATTAATCTTGTACCTTATCATCCAGTTGTTGATAGAGCCTGAATTTCTCCTCCTCAAACTGAGCCTTGGTTTCAGCGTCGGCTATCGAGCTCACACTAGCCGTCATCATGGAGGGTAACTGTGGCTTCGTTTCTGCCTCTACGCTCTCCTGGAGAGATGCTGTGCTGGCCTTCATGTCAACCTGCTCATCAGCTGACACGGTGTTACCTGCCAATCAAAAGAAAATTATATCTAACACACTGCGACCCACCAATTAAAAGACAGATAACAATTGACACACTAGGGCCTGCCAATCAAAAACAGATTACACTTGGCCAATACAGTAAAGTAATAAATAACACAATACTTAATGTGTACATATTCCGTAAATTTCGTAAACAGACATTCAGTTTCGCCCCTTTGGGACGGTATCTGACGTGTACTGATTGTTACGTCATAAAATTACATGGAAACGGTACCTAAAATCTTAGAAATGACGGTATAAAATTGACGTTACCATACAATTTTCATGACGTCATAATGGTTTTACTTCAGAAACCATCTCAAATGGGAAATAACTCTGATTTCCGTAAAGACTCAGTACATGTAGTTAGAGTCTCAAAATGTTTCTCTGTAAATGTTAGAAATTACATGTACTTGTCACATAATGTAGTAAAGAATAAATGTATTTAAAGATGAGAAAATAAATCATTCACTCCAGTAATAAAAATTTCCTAACATTTCAACATGTTGAAAATTCTTTGCAAGGCATTTTGCATGGATGAAGCTCTCAAGACATTTAATTTTCATATTCAGGACTAAATTGAGAAAAATAAAGACTTCCTCAGAATTTCAGTACTGAATGCAGACGAAAACAATTTAGGCCATAAAATATTAATTATTAGTTTCTCAAAAAGCAAAACTTCCGGAAAAATGCTAAAAAATTCCTGATGCTGTGCATATTTTTGTGATGCGGCGGTGCCTGAGAAACTAATAATTAATTTTTTTTGGCCATATATATTTCATTTCTATACTTACCACTTCTCCACATATTCAGTTCTGCCTCAAATTTAGCCAGTATACCCTTAAGTCTGGTATTTTTCTCCTTTTCCTTCTCAAACCTTTTCTTCCATTCTTCTGCTGTCAACTCTTCATTCACCATCACAACATTCTTAATGGTCTTGGCTCTAAAAATAGATAATTTACAAGTTAAAGCAACATATTAAAATGAAAACTATCATGGCAGAAACTTGCAACAAAGAACAATAAGAATTCCAGTATACTGGAAAATGGATTACAGATCTCATCTATTGGTATTTCTGTCTATAAATTAATTCGAACAGAAAATATATTTCATGTAACTAGCCAAATACATGTAATAATGTATTACAAACACGTACATGTAAAACTAAAATGTGTATACATGTACATGTAATTACAAGTATTAAAAGTATTACACTTTAACATTCAAACAGATATATTTCAACTTATTCAAATGCGGTAGATTTATTGGATTGCAAATACTTGTACCCCCAGTGTATCAAATCTTTTATACACTGGGGTTGCAAGTACATGTATTAACAATCTGATAAATCTACTGCAGCATCCTCAAACCCTAGCTTTTTCAACTTAATAAATGCCTTAATACCCCCCCTCCTTTCCACTTCCCAATGGATGGGTCGCCAAGTGTCTGACACTGCACCTATTAGCAGACTTATGCATTCTGACACCATAATCAAATAGCCAGTCAAAGCCATTGGTTATGACGTCCGCCAGCAGGTGCCATGATGGACATTTGGCAATTCTGCATCATCGCTTAATACCGTATGTTGGGTAATTTCGCGTCCGGTAAATTTCGCGAAAATGACCCCAAGAAAGGAGCGTCTTTTCTTCGCTGAGTCTAATTTTCGCTAATCTATTAACAGGACCAAGGGTAAAGATCTGTGTCTTTTTTTCGCTATGTTCATTTTTCGCGATTTGATGATGCTTGCGAACATAGCGAAAATTTGACACACGTGAAAAATTTCTGATATATGGTATTTCTGTAAAATTATATTGAAATCTAACCTCTGTCCAAACAGCAGAGTTGACTTGGTTTCCGTCTCGTTGAACGATGCCGGAGAACAGCATATAATGATGGTGGTACGAGCATTACCGCCCAAACTCTCCTGGAGGATCCTGGTTAACTTACTGTCTCTGTATGGCACGTGACTTTTCTGTAAGACATTGTACGTACATCAGAAGCATATTTCAAAGTTACGCAGTGAAGATTATTTTCATGTAACATAAAAGAATGAAGTTAACACACCAACAGTCGGTCGAAATTTTTGTATCCAAGGGTTCATGTTTTTCTTCTTTTTTTAAATAATTTGTACCCTCTGAAATTAACAGTTGATTGTATTGTGTGTGTGTGATTTTTTTTAATACCTTTCATCCACATGATCCATGCACATGAAAATGACAATTTTTTTAGATAACTGTACAAGTCCTGCTAAAATAAGAATTAAACAGAAAATTATGAATTCTGAGTAAAACTCAAGTTTGAATGTCTTATTCTTAACAAAAGAATTCATCCTGCCTGAAAGCTTTCGTTCTGAACACTTTTTTATACATGTAAATACAAGGCTGTATGCATGAAATTAAACAATCCTTGGTACCTAAGGAAACAGCTACATGAAAGCATGAGGTATTTAAATCACTGCATGGGATCAAAACGTATAGTGTTGTGATTCCTTACATAGTTTTTTGGTATTTTTTTCATCTTCTAAATTGAATTTTACAAAACTGATGAGCCGTTGTAATAGGGCAATGCCTAATACCGCAATCCATATTGTCCGGGTATATGACAAGTTCATAGTTTTTGCAAACACTTTAATAGTTTGTCGACAACAGAAAATCATTCCTTTTGACGAACTCTTGAAGTGTTTGCAAAACTATAGACTTTTCAGATACATGTATATAAACGATATGGACTAACTTATTAGGCATTGCCCTACAGTAACGTCTCATCAATTTTGTGCAGTTTTACTTTAATGATGAAAAACAATAAAAAATTTTCGTAAGGAATCACAACATCATATGATTCGATCCCACGAGGCGTAAATGGGCATTAGTGGTGCATGTTAATTTCTTGATCCTCCCTTTTTTTCAATTTAAATGATACTATTCTGATACTGACAAGTTTGACTTTACTTTTTAAAACAAGAATTGACATGCATACCACATGTACCATTTTGCTTAAACTTTCTCAGTCCAGAAGAATACTAGAAATAGTAATATTACCTAGAACTGTAATATTACTGTCAACAATTATCCCTGATAATATCAAAAACAGTAATGTTGCCACCTTATATTACATCTTTCTGTAATATAGACAAAGAAACATTTTAAAGCTACCACCACAGCTTTTATCACACAATTCTTTCATTCAACAACAAATTCATTAAATATGAATAAATTTTTATACTGAAAAGTGAAAATTATGTCCATTTAGAACCTATTTTTCACTTTTTCTCCTTTCTGATATCTTATTTTCTTCAAATATGTTGAGGAAATAAATTTTCCTGATGCTTTAAACAATTTTTCAGTGTACATTTGAATGATCAACTCCTGATCACCCTCATTTCTCCCCGAATCCACAGGTATAAGAGCATATTGACAATCTATATAGTATTACTGCTTACAGTAAGAAAGATAACTCCAATTTAAGTTAAAATATGACTTTTTTTAATATTACTATTTTCAGTATTCTCTTGGACTGTTCACATGCTATGATAAAATATTTCTGAACATGCATATTTTGTTCAATTTCATTTTGTTTTGTTTCATTTCATTTCGTTTCATTTCATATTCATTTTGTTTCATACTTTAAAGGGACCCTAAACTTTCTACTACAATATTTCCCATGTACTTACATTTCCATCAGCCAAGGCAGCTATCACATTTCCTAAAGCAGACAGAGATTTATTGATGTTCTTAGCCTCATCCAACACAGAACCCTCCGCTCCTGTCTTACTGACCTGAAAATGTACATGTATCACATTAGTATTGTAAAGAGACCTGAATGGTTAGAGGTTACTATTTTGTTTTAGCTTGTATTAACCTTCTCACGCACCTGAATATTTTTCATCCCTAAATTCATGAAATTCATGCAAGCGTAATACTGCATAGGGCAAGATAAATCTAAAACTATATCCAAAACATCACCATTATGCAAATGACATAGTGCAAATAACACATGTTGATCCTTTTAAAATATGTTCATTATGACTAAAAGCAATTATGCTCACTGCGCCTTCTGTGGTCATTTGGATGAAAAATCATTCCAAGGAATGCATGTGTCGCCTGTGAAACATAGAGACCCTCAGGAATCACTTTTATATAGGGTGTGACATTTAAGTGTGACAGACAGAGGGACAATGGACAAAGTGATCCCTAAGTGTCGCTATGCTTCACAGGCGACACAAAAACTAGGAAAACAGCAGATCGTCAGAGAGAAATTTTACTCGCGCCAAAAGACAATGAACTGAAATCAAAGTGGGTGGGTTTTAGCAGGAGGCATCCTTTGGACAGACTTTGCGACAAGTATTTTACTTCTTCAAAGTCAATTAAAAACCTGAATACAATGAAAATCAACTAAAAATAATATCATTATCTCTGCATTTACCTGGTGCTACAGCATGCTAATTTTTACCTGCAATTATCAGCCAGTATTCATTAGGCTAAAGATCAAAACCAGTAAGAACAGGTTATTTTATTTCATCAACAACGTGCAAAAATGCTAATATACATGTACGTTAAGTTTTTCTCTGATACTGATAAAAATTATTTCAGTGAAAGGGATATTTTCTACTTTTCTTTCATTTGTAACTACAAATCTGCATTTTAAATTATTTCATTAATTCTTTTAAATTTTGAATTAGTATGTGATCCTATCAACAGCAAACAATAAAGCGTGAGATAAATCAGTCACCTTTACATGTATGTAATATAAGCAGTTTGATAGGTTGTAGTGATGAGCAATCAGACAAATTTTACTATTGATTATCGGGACGCTATCTGAAACTAACTATCGACTGATTGTCTGAACTATCAAAAGTACAACAAACAATTTGTTTTTCTTGACCATTGTTATTTTTGTCCACTTTGCTCGGTGTCATTTTGATTGCTTTTCACGTATTTTGATTGTAGGAATACTTTCATCTCTAAGCAACAATTAATTGTCAATTTGACTATCAACGGATTTTGATAAATGAAATTCCCTGAAATTTCCATGATTTTTCCATGACTTGTAAAAGATTTTTCCTGACAAAATGTGCACATATATTTAATTTAGTCTAATTTTACACTGTTTTATATTCAAATATGTAATTACAGTTCCTTTCCTTTACTGTACTTACTCATTTCTAACCATTTTCATCTTTGCATATAATTCCATTAGCAAGCAAAGCCAGTCAGAAAATTTTGAAGACAATACTTCAGCAATAAAATGTCCTCTTTGTTCAAATGTGTATTGTCAGTACTTGTTATATTTTTAAACCTTAGTTATGAAATTCCTTGATTTTTCCCTGATTTTCATGAAATATTCAATTTTCCTGACTTTTCCCTGCAGGGAATTTTTATTTGGCATTTTCCCTGTTTTCCAGAGTCTGTGGCCACCCTGATCGATTATCGAAAATCAAAGGGGTTTCAGCGGGCGACTATTGTCACATCACTAGTAGGCTGTGAACTTTTGTACAGAAAAAGTTTATAAAAAAAATTTTTTATGCTCTCAGGGAGGAGCTAGCCTTACATGTAATTTCCTTTCCTTTTTTCACAAGGCTCCATAATGATCATAAAATTTTTTAAATGCATCAAGAAAGACAATGAAAGGAACTAAAGTTATTTAAAGCAGTATGAATGTTTCATAAAAGCTTCAGAAGCTGTTTGTTAGTAGTAAAAGTTAAAGTTAATAAAATAAGAATAAAGATAACTTTGGTTTGATTCAACCTATGACTAACCCCTCACTATCAAATTTACCAGTTAAAAACCGTCTCCCGCAAAGAGAGACAACTCATACGTTTTTTTGTCTTCTCTCAAAAAAATTGATAAATCATACGTTTGAATTCTGCAATAAAATGAAGAGATTGTATTATTGCAAGATAAAATGGGATAATTTCAACTGAAATAAAAATTCTCAACATTTTATTACACAGATTTAGCCTAAAAAATGTCTTTCTTGCAAGCATACGTATTTAAAGCAGTTGACACCATCTTTCCCCTGTCTGACACCTGATGAAAAAAATAGACAAGATCCGTTGAAGTGTCAAGGTCACTCATGATTTTTTTCATCGTCATCAAAAAATAAGAACAAACTCAAAAAAATTAATTTATGACACGAGGCAGATGGTTTCTATGCAGGTAAAATGTCACTTCCGGTCTGTAAATATGCATAAAAATGAATTTACCTTGATCGTTTCAAAGGAACTATTTTTTTATATCAACAGGAAGAGTCACTTGATATTA
Source organism: Pinctada fucata (assembly GCA_028142955.1). Lineage (NCBI taxonomy): Eukaryota > Metazoa > Mollusca > Bivalvia > Pterioida > Pteriidae > Pinctada > Pinctada fucata. The sequence goes on from AP027114.1 coordinate 34,804,338, forward strand.
GTACGCATTGATAAAAATAAATCTTTCTGTTCGATGCCTCTCTTGCATCTACTTTAGTCAAGTGGACAGTACACCAAAGATATTTACAGGGACCCCGTGGGGCCCCTGCTGAAGCGCAGGAAACCCCGAACATTCGGAATTTCGAGGAGACAGTAAATTTGATAGTGCCCCTCCCCCCAAAATGCAAATTAATATCTGATTGTCTTTGAAGTTTAATTCTGGGCAAAATATCTATGCTTTCAATGTGAAGACTGCAGAGAACTTATCAAAGTAGAGAACTTATTCATGTAAAGCAGTTATTATTTTAACATGTTTAGCTTTAGCAGAGACAGATAAAGCCAAAATCGAAAGATTCTGAAAGAGATAACTGGACAAAATGGTTGTGTGGGAAAACTCTACTGCAGTGTTGAAAATCTGCGTAAAATTTCATATCCTTACATAGGCCATTTTGAGGGAAATTTATACAACCATTTACCTCAATGATATTAAATCATTTTCTGGGTTGAAGATTAGAATTTTGGTCATGATACATGATCTGACCATTCGATACTTCCAACTCTAGCGTTGCAAACACAGGGAAACTCTTGTAGATTCAGATTATCAAAAACTGACACGTGAATATGACAATATATTATTATGATACATGCATCTACCAATTTGAAAAATAGCATTTAGTGTTCTTTAAGAGGAAATACACAAATGTTCTTCAAGAGAAAATACACAAATGATAAAAGAACATTTGATCTTCAACAAAAGTCTTGTTTCCATGACAATAACCTATGCCCTAGGTATGTATAAGGTGAAGGTCAATAAATGTACATGAAGTTATTCACTCTCAACTTAAACTGATCTTTCAATGTAAGTAGTGATGAAAGCATATACATGTATGCCAATAATGGGTTGTAGATTGCTGATAGTGCCCCAAGTTTGACATGTTGATTTCCCATACAGTAACTATTTTCAACCACAAAATACAAAACTGAATCAATAACGCTAGAATTCTCTTATAAATGTGTACATCATGCTGCACAATCAAATCAATTAAAGGTGTGAACAATTGAAAAAACTTCGGAATCCAATTTTCTAAGAAAACATGATGCCCTCATGCCATGTTTGTGACAAAACCTTTGCAGATTAAGATTCCTATAATTGTAACCATGATCTAACAAGAATTGTCATATGTACTGAAAAGAAAGCACACACAATTTAATTCTTGTATTTACCGGCTCACGGTCACAGGTAAGTTTCTTCAGCTGTCAAAATAGCATTTTATCATTTCTCTGACTGAATTAAATTTCTTCTTATGCTCCAATTACAAAAAAAAATTGTCATGACTTGATAAGTAAAATACAGCACATGTTTATTTTAGTTTAACAGCCTATGTTAATTTCTTAAAAGTACACATACAGAGGGTCAAGGTCACTAAGTCAAAGCTTGTGTTCTCAACTCAAAATGTTCCCAGGAAATATCAAAGCCTTAAGTTGAAGAGATAAAGTCCAAGTTAAATCCTTTAAAAGAAAAGCTCAAGTTTAAATAAGTCAAATTTTTTTTAAAGAAGATCAATGATTAAGGTCAATGTCATTAAATCAAATGTTCTGACATAAATTGAAATATCTTTCCATAGGTAACCTGCCATATTTCTACTGCATATAGTGTCTGAGAAGAAACTTCAACCAAAATATGGACAACAGAGGGATAGACAGACATCGTCAATCTATGGACCAGAATCCTTTTGCAATCCAGCCAAAAAGGATTAAAGGATTTACGGAGTTACCTACTTATAACTGATCCATTGTGTAATCCTAAATATTTTCCCATCATCAATCATTACAATTTTGCGATTCTGCAGCACAAATGATCACAGCAAATCTTTGAGTCATCTGCTTTTGATTTTAAATAATGACCTTGAAAATAACCTCTTTCATACTGTATGTCAGACTTAAATGTCATAAGATAAGATTTAGGCACATCTTAGGGTCAAAGTCTATCTGAAATATGTCAGCAGCGGTAATTTTGAATATGTTAATTATGTTGTTGCTATGGTGAACAACAGACAAATTAATACATATTAGTGCATCACATGATAAATCTAGGAATTTCATTGGTTCAGGATACGGTTACTATGAGAGAATAGTGTCCGGCACCTGTTCGCTATTTCTTTTTGCTTAATAGAGTTTATATCCCTCAGCAAGTAATGACATAATGAGCAATGCATGTCGATGTAAATAGCAATGAGCAAAGTGGGGGGGGGGGGGGGGGGGGGGGATAAAGGACACTTTTCTTTGATACCCCAAGTAAATTGCACTTAATTAATTTATTAATTAATCAATACTTTGGTCATGTGATGCATTAAACCAATTACAGTCTAACCTGTAGAAGCGGTCACCTTTGTTAAACAGTCACCTCCTCAAAACGGTCACTCTGAATCCCTCCCGACAGTTTTTATTATTATATTGTACCCTAATAAGCAGTCACCTCAGTAACGCGGTCAGCGGTCACCCCTTTCATTGCCCAAGTCGCCGATTCGACTCTAATTAAGCGGTCGGTGGCTTGGACTTCAAAATTCAACAGTACTGCAGTGTTCTCCCCAGAAATTTCAGATAGCATGGTGCTAAGTCTTCGCGGTGCACCTTGCATTTGGATGCGCCATTGCGCGTTGCATCATTGCATACTGTTTCATGTGTTGCTGCTTTATTACTAAACTGTTCAAAATAATTTTGATAATGAAAGAAATGTGTTAATAATACTACATTCTTATCTACATGCCAATTATCATTAAATAATAGACAGTGAGATCATTGGTGTTCTCTTTGTAAAGAGAGATTCATAACAGTTTTAAAACTCAATTAGTTTTGGGCCTTTTGAGAAAATTATCTTGAGACTGTCTCATGACCATAACTCCAGGTATAGCTTAGTGTAAGAATTTGGCATATTACACTGATTTGGAAGGAAATTCTGTGAATGGGCCATTTTCCATGATTTTCTAAAATATCAATGGGCCATTTCTTCAAAACAGTACTAAGTTTTCAATGGTTTATTTTGCAAATTAATGGGACTATGGTGAATGTCCTCTGTCCTTCCTAATCACTGATATTAGTGAATCTAAGTGTGTTATGGAAAGGGTGTCTAACCTCGAGTTCTGAATTTTTGGTTCAGGGAAAGGGCAGGTTTCACCTTTTAAAAAAGGTTGAAAATTATCTTTATACAAATTCCTACTATTCCTACTTGAAAAATTGGATATAAATATGGAAACATTTACCCCCCCCCCCCCACCCCCACCCCCATCCTTATTAGCCATTGCAATATTCTTTTGGGTAATCTCTGGCAATGAAAGCTGACAATTGTTCTACTTAGCCAACAGTATGGAGCAAACCGACCAACCCCCCCCCCCCCCCAGAAATCAAGATCTATTTTGTAATTATGTCAATCGTATAAAAAGCCTTCTATATCGTGCTCCGACTCATCAATAAAACGATGGTCCGTGCACCATGTTGTGTTTTGATGGTTATCTAAACTTCTTATTAACTAGATTCAAGCAGGGACGTTTATATACGTCCCTGATAAAAAAAACAACAAACAAACAAACAAAAATACGGACATACCGACTCGTTATTTATTCAAAGTAGAATGATTTGCGCGAGCGAGGTAACCTCTTTCATATCTTGTAAAAGCGGCAATTATTTTTTATAACAAAACGGCGAGGTCGGGTAATATGTCGAACAGTAAGACGGATTAAAAACATATTTTAATGACATCTGATATACCGTATTTCGCTGTAACTATATGACACATGCCGGTCAACACGATCTAGCGATTATACATGTAGATGAAAACGTTTTCATGAACTACGTTATAGAGTGGTCGTCATTTGTTGGTCACTCGATAGATATTGACAACGCAATTATTTTAAATGTCCGATAGATTGACGTGCGCCGTAGAAGCCAGACACGTTCTCAGCTCAGGTAAATAAAGCTTGCGGGGGGTTACAAGACGTTTAACACTTCGGGTTGTATACAGCCGAGGCTAATTAACCGGGAAAGCAGCTGTTAAATCAATCAATTAACGCAAAGGGGTACACAAAATAGTTAATACACGAATTTTTAGGGGAAAAAATATAGCATGGCGGCCGTAAAATATAGCGTGGTGCTAATCCCGATAGCGTGGCGGTAAATCTCGATAGCGTGGCGGGGCCGCCACGCTAAAACGACCTGGGGAGAACACTGGTACTGTCCCCCGTAATTGCCCTAAATTACTTGTAAAAACATTGTATCCAAGGCCTGCAGTGGTCAGCGGTAATAGATTGAAATGTTTGTATGTAATCGGGTACTTAATAGCACGTCATCAGCTATAAAACTATCACAACAACAACAAATGAATCAAAACGGAAAGTTTTAACTTTTTAAATGAGCGTTCAGACGCAATAAAATTATTGAAAAGTGCAAGACCAATCACCTATTGCGATCGAACTAGGTGTTTGAGGACTCAAGGTCCCGAATCTTCAAACGGAAGGCTGAAATTTGTAGAGGAATGTCTGAACATGATGTTGCGGGAGACCGAAAAAGAAAAAAGCAAAAGTCCGGCAACGAGCTGACGTGAAAATGGTTTCAGGCAGTGGCCCATTATCAAAAGAACGGACACTTTCCAGTATCTATTTTGCGCGTAATAAATATCTTCTCCTGTCTGTAACGTCTTTGTCCTAAACGGCCAACAAATTCACGGTCAAATGATTATATTGATGACACACTATACATCGTCATTTTATGCTTCGCCCGCATGACTCCGTATAAATCAAAGTCTTATCTACCGAGGAATTTACTTGTCTGATCTATGCCGTTTACTTTTAAATCTGCCGATATTTTTACGTCAATTTATTTGTGAGACCCTCGGGGTTTTTTGTTTCCAGTCACGAATCTAGCGCTCCCTTTACCAGGGGTATAGGAGCGAATTTTGCCGATTTGTTTTAAATGAAAGTGGGTCAAAATATACTTGTTCTTGGAAAATTTTGGGTCCGTGCCAGAGGGGAGGGCGACGCCCGACGACCCCGCCTTTCCTCTTGAATCCGCCGACAATAACATTTTTTTTCATTATTAAAATTCGGGCCCTATTGTTCGCAAAATTCTTCGATATTACCTTTAAAGCTTCTATTGAATGGCTCTCAGCGTTTATAAAACGTAATAAAATCGTATTCGGTACCACCAGGGACGTATATCCCTGGTACCACCAGGGCTGAAAGGGGTGCACGACGATGGCAATGATGTCATTCAAGACTGGATTGAAAATTAAGTGATTCTCTTGTTAATGGAAGACAGACAGACATCAGGAACTTTTTAAAATCATACGTACATTTTGCATTTGACCATTTTATTCATCATTTTATGATGACACTTTATACCTTTATTTCATGTGAAAACAATTTCAAATGACGAAAGATTTTCATTACTAAATGCATGTCAGCAATGATATTAAAAAAGAATAAATGAAATGACATTATTCATGTACTAATGCATGTATCTGTTCAATACAATACATGAAACAGAAAATTCCCGTTTGTATTATGAACATGTGTACTTAAGCATGGTTATTTAAAAACCTTTATTAAAAGGTCACCTCTGCTTAGAGGTCACTTTCATGGTATCCCTTGGGTGACTGCTTAATACAGGTTAGACTGTAATGCTTGTTTGTGTGGGTACTTTTCTCTCATAGTGTTGCTTTTAGAAGGAAAATAGTGCCCGAGCGTTCCTTCCAAAACAGTACTATGAGAGAATAGGACCCACACAAACAGGCATTAATAGGTAAATACTTCATATATACATGTACATGTACTCGACATTCTTAATACTAACAGCTCATCATACCTTTTCACTACCAGCTAAATCCACGAGATAAAGTTTTCCGTTCAGTTTTTTCTGATCGTCCAGGTTTTCTTGTTTAACGTTAATGAGAAATACACTGTGGCTCCTTGAACTGTGCTCATTCATATCTGTAAAATTATGAGTATCATATATACATGTATATCAAAGTCAATATGATAATGATTGGCTTCATTAATATCACCCTTATAACACTTAATTTTGATTATATTCAATTTTAAAGTGTCAAGTATGGCTTCATGTTGTTCCTGTTACAAGTACTGGCGGACAAAAAATTGTGAATCGTAAGTGACAATATTTTTCAATTATCAGCGTCAAAAATACCCATTGATGAGTAGATTTTACGAATCATTATTGCATTTCTTTTTACCCCCGTTGAATGGATGCTTTCCTGTTTAAAGACATGTACCAGTAGTTGAGAAAAATCATCAACCCGGTTGGAAAACATAAACTGGTGGCCATGTAGCAAAAGGTGGTCAAAGTGAAGCCTTTCACTATATACATGGCATTCAGACAAATGTATACTAGGAAGTACACTATGTAATGTATGTGTACTAATTTTGGCATGTGCCAAATATCAGCATAAACAGGGCAAAATTGGGCAAAGGACATCATGGCGTTTCCATAAATTAGTGCATCTGACCCATTCTCCTTTAAAATCTATGACAGATAAAGTATTCAGCTCAGTCTTGAATTAGGGCACTTTTGATAGTACTAGCTCATCTAAAGAATCCCACAAAAATACAGTAAGTACACATACCATACATGATCTACTACACCAAAATATACATATACATTGTATGTACATGCATTTACATGTAGAATTCCATGAAAGCTCTAGCTAACGGTAAGAATAAGATCTTACTTGTGACAGCTACATGACGATTGGCTTTTCCTTCGTCTATGGCAGCCATTACTTCTTCGGGACTAGACACAAATCTCTCTGTAGCTCCCTAAACATTCAACGTAAAATTATCATTCATACATGTAGTTAACAGAACACTGGTGCACTAAAATCTTTGATTTTGTAATGCAATTTTTCCAATGTTATCTTAAATTGTGAATTCAAAATAGGATTTTTGATTTAATTGGATTGCACAGCCAATACAACACATATTTCTAGTTACAATACACAATTGTGTAACAATTTAATATTAGTGATTTTTATTCCTTTTTCCTTTTCATATCTACAATAAGCAAACTTACATGTGCTAATAGACATCAAATGTTACTTAAAAGATAAAATTTACTTACCTTGACATAGGGAACCCTGTTTTTATCTTCATGGACAGCTAAATTGACTTTTGAGACTGAAATATTAAAAAAAATTCATGTGTATGAATGTGTACATGTCAGTTGCTGTTCTTGTATATAAAAGAGTTTACCGGGCAAATGAAATCAATCCAAATACAGAGGAATAAATCAATCACATGTTTGTCTTTCATTTACATGTATTTTCAAATCATGGATGCCCGAGGCCAGTAGAAATTTTGCTGAGCCAGTAGAGTTTCACTAATAAACATGATAAGCTAAACAAATATCTGGTAAACGTTGTCTTTGGGCCAGAGGTTGAATTTTTTTTTCGTAAAGACTGGATTATGACAATTCTTTTATTTATTTTATGTTATTCTACTCCAATATTAACCAGACTCTTTACAAAAAAGTTCAGATACATGTACATTGCCTGTAACAGTGTAATATCTTATCCTTAACCTTGACTCTGAAGATGACCTGACCCCAAGGTGGTCTTTCATCATAGCAAACTTTAATGTCCCTGCAAGTTTGATGGAAGCGTTATGTGTTTCAAGTACATGTAAGTTATAGCCACGTACATGTCAACATGTATCACTTAGACAGCTAAACGGACTGCCAAATGGCTGGATAGACAGACAGACAGATTGTTCTACACAGACTGTCAGACATACAATCAAATAGAAGCTGTACAAAGTCATTCCCATGAATCACATTTCCTTAGCAATCCCAACAGATAAAATTCAGCTGAAAGGTTTTTTTTTCTTCAACAAGTATATTTTATACTTACTGTCTAGCAAATCTCTAATCTTATCCATGTAGATTTCATAATAGGAGACCTGAAATGAAAATAAGTTTGATCATGTTAATGTTTATATAAACTGAATAAATCAATCGAATTTTTTTTTAAATATCAAAGATTGACAATTAATGTTCGATTTAGAAAATTCTCAATTGACATGATGGAGTAAAACATTGTACAATGTTTGTAAAATTCAATCAAATACAAACTTTAATGTGGAATTCCAGATTTTCATCCATTTGGTAAATGTAGTTGAAGATGTCCTGAACAATTCTAGGAATAATGCCTTGTAACTCGTCACTTCCAATAACGCCCTGTAATGAACAAAGTATTGAAAATTTTATGTGATAACTGCACTTGCTGTGTGTTGCATAGTACTCGTAACAAAGCACAAATTATGATGATCATTTATTCTATATATATGGGCCACAGTTGTCTGCTTCATTCTTGCTTTCTGAAATCATGTTTTTTCTTGGTAAAATGTGACGTTAAAATTCAGGTTAATGCGGGCTCAATTTGCAGGTTGGAACAGCCATCGCTGCATGTTTCTGTAGATCTTATGCATTGTGACGTCACAATCGTTTACATGCAAAAATGGTACAGTTTGTTTCAATAATTGCATCTAAGGAAATTAATTCAATTTGGTTGTGCATACAGTATATATTGGATTGAACCACAAACAACAATATTACAGTTGGTACCTCATGTACTTTTACATTGTATGAAAACACAACATTTTGTTCAACTGCAGGGGACCAGTCTATGAATTACCTTGTGAGTGTATAATACAGAAAAATAAGGAAAGACAATTCACCATGGAGTCAACATATGAAAAATATATCCTCTCAGAAGTAGACAGGCATATTTTTATACAAATACTTTTCTACCCCTCCCCCATCCCATCCCAAATGATGTCCAACTGCAAATTTATTATTTTTTTTTTTATCTTATTTCATTTTTGACACATTTTACAATAATAAAACAACAAATCACATTCACTCACAAATTTATAATTTGACATTCCACATGTTGACGAGACCAATGAAACTTGAAATTCACATTTTATTTTCACAGACATCATCCTATGAAGCTCAAGCTAATTCTTTATTATTTTTTTTATAATTCTTTTTTTTTTTTTGCATTTGAACTATATTGAAACGTTTAAACTCTAAAAACTCTGAACTGTAATTGAATTAACTGAACTTGGGACATGAACTATGGGAGAGCCAATCTTACCTCCATGGTATGGGTTTTACCACTTGAGGTTTGTCCATATGCAAATATAGTTCCATTGTACCCGCCCAATACATCTGAAAAATAGTTGCAATAGTTCAATATCTTGAAAACTCTCCTTACAAATTCAGTGCTACAACAAATGTAGATACATTGTACTTGTAGAATTACAGGCACATTGATTAATTCTTTTATTCCATACTCTAAATAACGTGATCATAGCATTTTAAGTGTTTCTTCTGCAAGACATGCGAAAAATTAATGAATACTTTACAACAATTTCACTGAAAATACAAAATGTGAATACACTCACAAATTGTATGTGTCTCACATGTATATTTCAGCGTGTATCACACAAATGTATGTTAAATGCCTTCACATATGTGCTTTTTTTCCAAAAATTTAGCTCTGTAGGATAAACAGTCAGGGGTCCAACTTAAAAAAGTTATAACTTGCCCAAGTAACTGGATTTTAGTATTTATAACTTAAACAAGTTATAACAGCAAACTTTGAACCTCAATATCTTCTCTGAGCATTTTTCTTATGAACTGAGCATTTGTAACTTAATAGATATTAAATTGGACAACCTCCTGGTATATCTCACTATCCAGCGCATGCTCTGGAAGTCTGGCGCAAAGCTCTCAAAAATAGGATTCTCTGGGGACTATTTCTGTAATTAAATCCTATTTACCAGCAACAGACAATCTAATTCCCAAGAAAATTAGGTCAGAAACATAGTAAAGACCTAGATGCATCTTCTGAATGTGAATATTAACAATGAACCACAATGCTTTGAATATGAAACATGTTTAAATCAAAAACACTGCTATAACTTGTGTAAGTAATTGGAGAAATTCTGAGGAAAATCTGCTTTTTTATTTGTAACTTATTCAAGTTATAAACTCATGAACATAACTTGTATAAGTTATTACTGATGCAAGTTAATTAACTTCAAGAAGTTATTACTCATTTCAGTTGGACCCCTGACTGATAAACTTTTTCTTTCCGTTTTCAAACTAGGGTAAGTCAGCTCATACCATATAGGCATGAAACATTTTTCTTTTCAGTTCAGAAAATTACATATTTTCTCAAGCCATGTTTGCCAAATTTCATTATAATTGTAATTAAGGATTTAGGGTTATAATACTCTACTTTCTGGTTTGTAAACCTGATAAAATACCACAAAGTTAACCAAAGGCACACAATTTCGCCAATCTTTGGGACCACATACTTTTCTAGATGGCGAGTTGAATGAAACAGATATATAAGGCTGAATATGGAAAGAGTCAAGATGGCCACGTTTTTAATGTAATTGCTATTATAACCCTAATAAGTTAGGGTCACTCCCTTGAATCTCTTCATGTTCCCTTTCATTATACCCCTAATAACTTAGGGTCACTCCTGTTCCCTTTCATTATACCCCTAATAACTTAGGGTCACTCCTGTTCCCTTTTATTATACCCCTAATAACTTAGGGTCACTCCTGTTCCCTTTCATTATACCCCTAATAACTTAGGGTCACTCCTGTTCCCTTTCATTATACCCCTAATAACTTAGGGTCACTCCTGTTCCCTTTTATTATACCCCTAATAACTTAGGGTCACTCCCTTGAATCCTGTCATGCTCTCTTTTTCTCATACTTTTTTTATACTTGTAAATTTTGTTTGAATGTTGGATTATCTCACTTGCTAAATTATACAGTATTATAAAGTAATTGGAAATATTTCATGCATGGAGATAAGAAAATATTGCACCCCAGCAGTGTCCTTAATCCACATGACTTACCGGCTACGATGGGTTTGGCGGCCGTCTCATAAACCTCCTGCTGTGTGATAGAAGGTCGCAGGATTTTGTCATATACAAATAGCTTTCCCTACAAATAAAAATAGAAAATCAGAATGAAAGTCTTCTGAGAAGTTCAATTTCTGTAAATAGTACAACACATTTTTTTAAAATAATATTTCATAGACAAAGTACATGATACATGTTATGGATGTATCATGTACCCTGTCTATGAAATGAGTGATAGTGTTACTTGAATCTAAATTGCATAAATGAATTAAAAATAATTCCAAGGAATGCATGTGTCGCCTGTGAAACTTAGCGACACTTACACATAGGAATCACTTTTATATAGGGTGTGACAGTGATCCCTAACTGTCCCTATGCTTCGCAAGCAACACAAATCTCATCCTTTTTTTCAAACTCCTCAATTTAAATATTTCCTCAGCATCACATAAAATTACAATGTACACTCTGAAATGTGTGAATATTAAAACTTTAAAACTATACAAAAAGATGATGTTGGGAATCAGATCGATTAATAAAAATCAATTACTCGGTTAAGTCTTTCGATTGGTTATCGATTATAATCAGATTCTTATAAAACACTGTAAAACTGTAAAATATTTCATGATTAATTTTGTCCATAACTTAACTTTTCATTGACAGAAAATTGCATAGAAACTCGGCAAAATTTTTCAAATTATATGGAACTTGGCAAAATGTTTCATTTGAGTATGCATATTGACCCAAGTCAAAGATATATCAGTCCACTTAAATGATTATAGAAATTCTGAAGGAACTGTTCTCTATCAAAATTACAGTTTTATTTTAAATTGATGATTGATGATGCAAATATGTTCGGGTACTGTCTTCAGTTAGCTCAGTCGGTAAGAGCATCTGCCCTGTAAGCAGAAGGTATCAGCTTTGATTCCCAGACTGGCCACATTTTCCATTCTGCCTGTCACAGTATTTCACTATTTGGTGCCGTGACAGTGAACCTTATGAGTTTCTTATTGTTTAGGGCAAATATGGGGGAGAACCAGGGATTTATTTGTCTTTCTTTGTGAGGTTTCCAGTTATCAACTTTGGGGAACCTCAAAATTTGGCAGGGTGGAGTGTGGCGGTTCGGGTATCATGCCCGGTTACCTCAGTCGTAAGAGCGTCTGCTCTGTAAGCAGAAGGATATCAGGTTCAATTTCCAGACCAGCCACATTTCCATTCCACCTGTCACAATAGACACTGTATTTCTTGATAGATTTTTCATTTTCTATCAATATGTGCGTACATTGATTCAGCATGTCCGCCAAAAACGTCTCAATTCGCCTCGGGATCTTTTAACAGGCTGTTATGGAGAAATCTACTGGTGGAGGACCAGTGACCACCTATTTTTCATGGTTTTTTGCTAATAAAATTTGTGAAATATGTCTGATTGAAACTTTGGAAGGACAATGGTGTACCCTTATCACACTGGATTATATACGATTTTCTCTGAAAAATTTGATTATTAATTTATAAATGTCTTAAAGTGTAACTGCAGGGTTTTTTCTAGCCCCTGATCTCAGGGGCCTGGGCCGATGAAATTGGGAATTTTGCAACATTTCACCCTAAATTGGGAAATAAATTTCAAACAACTAAAAAATATATTCATGCAAAATATCCCTTATCATATCAATTATCAATATTTTGAATCCCTCCTAGAGATAAACTAACACAATATGTTTGTTCTACTTTCACTTTCCTTTCAGTTAATGATACGTAAATTGGAAATGAATTTCTCGTTTTTGAGAAAAGATTGCATTGGGAATTTTTAGGTCTAAAATTGGGAAAAAGTATCACTTTTTGGCGTTGGGAATGGGGCCGAATTTCGGCCCCCTACAGACCCTAAAAAAATCCCTGAACTGAAATTGGACATTTTTTGCGAGAATGCAGGACCAGTTACCGCCTATTTTGCTTCTATTTTTGTAAACTGAAATATTTTGTTCCAGTGCTTTCATAGTAATAAAAGTAATCTTTACTTGATAGTATGGTGCCTTTTTTATGAAAAAATCCCAAAGCAAACGACCACATTGATAGATTGATTACACCTACCCTCTTCCCAACCCAAAAATTCATGTCAATCCTCTTCTTGTTATTTTCACAAATCTAGCGACCGGATGAGATTATTTTTTTCATAATCAGGAAAATATATGTCTAAAAGCCTCCTGACAAATTTTCATGTCATTTTTTCAACCCTAAGTCCCTCTAAAATGCAGTAGGCAGTAACTTGTCCTGGGCGGCCATTGGTCCTCGACCAGTAGCAGTTTTCATTCCAAAAAACCTATGACATCAAAGCTTGATACTTTGACCCTTTGGTACATGAATAAAAATAAGTCATTTACATATCACGGGAATGAATTGAAATATTCAGAGCTGTCAAAATTCTTGATAACTAACATCATGAACATATACTCGGTACTGCATGGGATAAAAGAACATGATGAAAGAACAGATAACTTATCATAAAAAAAACTGTCCAATTTGTCCGGACACCAGTTTGTACGAGATGGGTCCAACTTACAGCACAGTTGATTGAATCATCTGTTGGAAACTTCATGATGAATTTGCTGCCCGCCTTTTCCTCCGAGGAGTTCAGAGGCCTTACTCGGCACACAACCTTGATGCAGCATTCGTCTGCCATTGTCTTGCGTTGTTTAAATGTTCTTAATCAATTTTGTTATCCTAACTTCGGTTCTCAAAAAATTCTGATAATTTATTCGGGGTCCATGAAAGCGAGACCGACACCTCTACGACATTAGGACATACTTTCCGGGCAAATAACTACAAATTTTCAACAGTTAAACTCTTTGCCTGAGTATAATGACTAGAAATAATAATGTAAACTGCTAATTTGTTGACGATTTGAAGAATTAATTTGGTAGATTTGAGATAATCAGTCCAGCATCCCGTCTGCAGGATAAGGAATTGTGGGAAATGACGTTATAACTCTCTGGGATCTTCGTATATTGGAGATAAACTCCAAAGACAAACCGAAGGTACTTTAAGCCAAGTCGACAGGACAGTAGTTCGTCTATGATAATTTCGAGCTTTTCCGCGACGGAACAGCCCGACCATGTGCGACCATGTGCGAATGAGAATAAGACAATTGTGGGGTTTTTTTTTTAGACAAATCATTACTGGTGTCAAAGTAGTAATCGAACGGAGGCAGTAAATGAACGATTAAGGTGTAAGGGTATTTGAATTAACGAAATTGGATGAAATTAATGAAACCAATAAAGACCAATAAAGTTTCATTAGAAATCAACATAAGTGTCAACATTGTTTTAATAGGGTGACTTGATGAATAGATTTTGGTCATTTATTTAGCAATGTTAGTTTCAGGTTAAATATTACGGTTGGGAAAGCTAGTGTACCCAAGAACTATATTTGAGGGAATTTTCCTTAACTTTATACAATTCGGTTTTTGGAAAAGGTGTTACTTCAGATTTATCGACATAGAATTGAAAATCGATCAGTACAACACATCCAAATGCTCGATCGTTCGGTTACTGCTTTAGTAAAGTTGCGAAATTGAGGAAAACTTGTGGTTAAAAGATCGACATAAAACTTTAATGAAAGTCCAAGATTTTTGGATAATTTTTCGATAAATATTAGAGACATGTGCCAACCATTATTTGTTCCAAGTATCATATCTCAATTTACAAAACAATTCAAAGTTATCGTGAATAAACTTTCAAAATCGTTCGGTTACTTCTTTGACACCATGCAGTAGAAGAATAACTGACTTGAAATGCGTCGGCTGAATACATATATACTTCCTCAATAAGAGTTCTCCACCGGAGAAAATAGTTCTAAAAAATGACCAGCAGAAGTAATCGAATCGAACTCGGCGAAAGAAATCATTCTTTTAAGATTCTTATTCATTTTACGAATTGAATCAGGGCCGTATATAAAACTTTTATATACGTCCCTGATTTAATGTAAAACGTCTTCAAATTCAATAGCATCATTTAAGAACAGACAAATTTGCAGCATGGACCAGACAGGTACTTAACTCTCGTCAGTGGTCCTCAATCTAAACAGTGTAATATAGCCAAAGAGTGTGAAAATTATAATGTCCAAAAATGAACCGAAAAACGTCGTAGGATGGGTGGGAAATGATGCTACAGGACCCCAATGACATAAGAAGATCCTGACGAGAATCTCAACAGCACAAAATTGAGCACTGACGGACCCCTAGCAAGCTAGAGGTGGGACGAGGTGCCCGGGAGGAGCAAGCATCCCCTTTTTGGCTAGCAAAACACACCGTCTATGTTCATGCACGAAAATGAAAATATATATAAATAAAATACATACACTGTCCGAGGTTATGTCTATATAGAAAGTGCTATGGCGACCATGTCAGGGGAAATATTCAAAATCACACACACACACACCCTCACACACAACTACACACTACATGAAACATCCACCAAATATCTAGGCATTACCATACAGAACAACCTTAAATGGAATATACACATAGACAATATCACAACAAACGCCTCAAAACAACTAAACTTCCTTAAACGCCTCCACAAAAATCAAAGAACGAGCATACCAGTCACTTTTTAGGCCAAAATTAGAATATAACTGTTATACATGGGACCCCACATTTTAAAATCATAAATACACCAAATTGAAATGATTCAGCGTAGGGCAGCAAGGTGCACCACAAACAGATTCCACAACACAAGTCCAGTAAATGACATGCTCACAAATTTAAACTGGCCAACACTTCAACAACGTCGTCTGCGAACCCAGCTTATCTTCTTCTACAAAGAAGTTCACAATATTGTTGCAATTTACCCTTCCCACCTCCTTATTCCACAAGCACTCGTCACTCCAATCCATCAGGCTACAAACACATTCACACTCACACTCAGGATCTTCTTTAACTCATAAAGACATCAACAAATACTCCTTCTTTACAATAACACAATGGAACGAACTATCCCCAGACATTACATCGGTACCATCACTTGAAGCATTCGAAGAGCAGTCAAGCATGCCTGTTCTTTTGAACATATTTTTCTAGATAACCTGACAATTGTGAATAGTTTTAGAATTTTAAATTTGGTCATTTTAATTTTTGAATTTAATTTTTCAGAACTTCCTGTTGCGCAACGCAAAAGTTCAGGCACATAATGATCAAAAGTGACTGAGTGCTTAAAAAGTCAAGAAGAAGAAGGAGACTCACGTTTTAGAAATTTTAAGATTTTTTGATAACAGAAATTATCGAATGGGTTGAAGAGATAGATGAGCAACAGAACTGTTTTTAAATGATGCTAATGAATTTGAAGACGTTTAACATTTGTATCACTTGGTGAGTGTCACTGCTGGTGGACCAGGAGTCCCCGCTCGAGGGCACATGTAGCCAAGTTCGATCAATTTCGGTTGGTCGTTTCTTGAAACGACCAACGAAAAATTTCTGTTTGCAAATTTTTCTCAAATTTCTGAAACCTGGGTCCTATAGCATCATATCCCAGCCATCTTGCTACGTCTTTCGGTATATTTTGGACATAATTTCCACATATTTTGACCATATTTCATTGTTTAGATTGAGGATCACTGACGAGGGTTAAATACCCGAAACATGCATGTCTGGTCAATACTGTAAATTTTTCTGCTCTAAAATGATGCTTATGAATTTGAAGACGCTTAACATTTGTACCACTTGGTGAGTGTCACTTCTGGTTGACCAGGAGTCCCCGAGGGCACATGTAGCCAAGTTCGATCATTTTCGGTTGGTCGTTTCTTCAAATGCATACGGAAATTTTTTGTTTACAAAATTTTCTCAAATTTCTGCAACCTGGGTCCTGTAGCATCATATCCCAGCCATCTTGCTTCGTCTTTTGGTATATTTTGGACATAATTTCCACATATTTTGGCCATATTTCATTGTTTAGATCGAGGATCACTGACGAATGTTAAAAGCCCGAAACGTGCATGTCTGGTCCATGCTGTAAATTTATCTGTTTTTAAATGATGCCAATGAATTTGAAGACGTTAGACGATTGTCCTGGATTACGTTTCGGTAATGACAAAATCAGCCTTTCGGTAATGACAAAATCAGTTTGCAAATCTTGCCAGCTTTTCGATAATGACAAAATCAGCTTTTGCCAATACCTTATCAGTGAAAGTGCGATATAACAGCGCGTCTACTCGATAAATTTCTTGCCATGAATGAATACTAATTACAGCCCTGACCAGTCGAAAGTTAAATATTCGCTTTAAATTCGTAAAAGAATTGAAAGGTTTTTGAAAGCTTAGATTCAAAATTTCGTCAGCGAATGCTTTCATAATTTTCAATACTCGAGAGATTTCGTCAGCGAATTCTCGTTAACTAACTTTCGTCAGCGATTGCTTTCAAAATTGCGCCAGCGATAAGCTTTCAAAAATTTGAAAGCTAATCGCTGACGAAATTTCGTCAACTAGCTTTCAAAATTTTTGAAAGCTTTTCGGAAACTATTTTGAGTCGAGAAAACCAAGATGGCCGAAAACAAAGCAATCATTATCGATATTACTTATTATAGAAGTTTAAAGATTCTGTGTTTCCGAGTTTGGACTAGATTTAGCAAATTACACAAGTCTTGATATAGCCAGTGAAATTCTGGCTTCTCTTTGACTGTCGGAATCTTTTAAAGCTTCACAATCGGTGAATTTTAAAGTCCCACGCCAATAATGAGAATGCTTCTTTCATCGTCTGAGGCGTGCAGCAGCTATTGCAAAAAAAAAGGTGCCCGAACGTTAAAAAAGCTTTCAAAAGTTTCGTTAACTTTAGCTTTCAAAATGCTCGTCAGCGATATATTAGATTTCAAAATTTTCGTCAGCGATTGCTTTCAAAATTTCGTCGAATATTACTTTCAATTTTCGTCAGCGATCAATGGCTTTCAAATATTTTGAACACTCCGAGGTAACGAAAGTTTGAATGCTCATCTTTAACTAAGATTAATTAACGAAATATTCGTCATCTACTTTTTCGAAAGCTTTTTGGTAGCTTTCAAAATTTCGGCATCTCCAAAGTTTTCAAAAAGAGATGACGAATAGTTAACGAAACTTTCGCATTTAGCTTTTAAAATTTCGTCATCTCGGTGTTTAATTTTCGTGTGATCGGTGCTGTAGCTAACAGCAAAAAAATGCACAATTTTGCGATCGATTTCCCCCCAAAAAATATTGAGATTTGGGACTTTATCAGTAGAATGTTTTCATGTCCATGTGCGGATAAAGCCGCAGAAACGGCCAACGACAATTGGCTAATTGGTTGGTGATATGGCCAAGTGTCGTTTGCCGTTTCTGCGGCTAGTGCCGATCGTTTTACGTGGCATAGTTTCACTGTGATTCATGTATGTCAATTTTCACAAGACCTTATTTTTACACAATAACTACTTTAAAGACCCGAATAAGGCATATTTTCATATTGTTCCTTGTTGCTGGCGCCATATTGCCATATTGAAAGATTTCCATTAAATGTTTTAAAAACGATTCTTGTGTATCCGGATAACCACATCATTTGCTGCTATATTGTTCATATAGCCGACATAAGTCCGTGCTGACTACCAATTGACTCGATGTTTTTAACGTGTTGTCTTTTGTGTTTTGAAGTCGTCTTTTGTGCTTGCTCATCATTGTCCATTTTAGTTGTGTCACTTTTTAAATTACTATCCGAACATATATCACGTGTTGCTGCATTCATATTGGTTCGAATTTTTCTTCAAGTAGGCGAATAGTAACACATCAATTATTTATGTACTTGAAGCTCTATACTCAGTCTCTTCGCAATTTGTATGTTTCGAGGGGAGGGGGAGGGAGGGGGCAAGGGTGGGGGACGCGCTCTGCAGTGGATGCTTCTTCCTAGAATTTCTTTTCTGTCTTTTTTATAGTGAAATTGGTACAAGTGCTGTCATTGTCTCCTCATGTTTGTTATGGTGACTATGTTCAATCATGATTGTGTTAACAGCTCACCGCGAACAACGTGCCTTCTCTTGCCTAGCTATCATCATCATTAATGCGTTCCTTATCACACCCAGATAATACTTAGGACAAATATGGATAATGACCATATCCCTGTTTACAGCACGAGATCGATAATCCTGAAAATCAGAAACCGAAGGCATACAAAATCAGGATAAAACAGGAACCAAAGCAAACTAACAAAAACCTCTACCACATGAAAAGAAGCGAACTCCCGATATGGGAGTGAGACCAGGAAGAGTAAGCATCTCCTGCTTGCATGCAACATCCGCCGCTTCAATTCGGTAGAACTGTCACATCCGGTTATTTCCATTTCGGAGGACATAGAGTTCAATCGTTGATTGGATGGTTCAAATGGTCTATGACAGAATATCATCCACCATTCTGGAGAGTGGGACACCATAGTGTATGACGATCTCCCCATATCGACCGTAGAACTGCATCAGTGACGATGTTAGTCTGTCACAAACATATCCCTGACTGAGAAGCTTATCTGAAAGACGCCTAGCTCTCAGAAAAAAATCCGTATATTTCGTACTTGCTCTGGCATAGCGTATCAACTGAGATATGATCACGCCATAAGCAGGCGAAGAAGGGATGTTGCTACTCAGAAAAGGAAAGACTGTAATGCTGAAATTGAAGTCGTCACGTTTGTCATAGAGTGAGTTATTGGACATTTTTCATAATCGCGGACTTCACACTTCGATCACCGCACTATCAAGGGACTGTGTCAAAAAAGCAATTTTTTTTTCTATTCCAACGAGTTTAGAATACTTTGTGTGAAGAATTTATTTGTTTTCATGCGTGAAATATATATTTAAAGCTCTCCGATGTACATTGTGTCTTTAGAATTTACTTTTTTTTAATCGCACCTGATTTTTTATATTTTTCCCCTCAATTGCGAAGTCCGGAGTTCGAAGTCCGAAGTACGTCAACTTGAAAAATGTCCAATATTACCTATTTCCATATAATGTTATACTTCGACTAATCGAATTTTCTGTGGATGTTTACTTTTCTTTATCATGCGTTTTATTTAGTAAACCAACACATCTTATTTAGGCAACAGAAATTTAATTTATACTTATTTTGATTTTGCGGATTAACTTTTAGCGAAATATTGTCATAGCGCACCTTCCGTCCTTTGTCGTCCATCCGCCGTGAATTTTTAACATTTGCGACATCTCCTCTGTAACCGCTTTACAGAATTTCACTAAACCTTACGGGAAGCAAATATCCTAGGTACTCAACCAAGTTTGTGTTTTTGTGCAGATCTGTCAACAAATATGGCCGCTGAGAGCTCTGATTGGCTGACACATTTTCCACATCTCCTCTGAGACCGCAACACAAACTTTCACGAAACCTTGCAGGAAGCAAGAACCAAAGGTCCTCAACCAAGTTTGCGATTTTCGTGCTAATCAGTCAACAAAAATGGCAATCAAGGGCTCTGATTGGCTGACGCATTTTCGACATCTCCGAAACTGATGCACAGAATTTCTCCAAACCCTATGGGAAGCAAGTACTAAAGGGCATCAGAAAGGAAGAGGGCGTTATACTTAACTAAATATGTTTGTGTCTCGAAAATCACTTTGACATAAAGATAGAGTATCCCTCAGGTCAGAATTGCTGGTAATTTTTTGCCTGGATACCCTATTCAGAATATTCTTCAGATTATCAAACTAATATGGTTTTGGGAAAAAAGAAACCTTTCAAGTTACCTTTTATCACTTATAAAAAGGGATTTTTCTTACTTTTCCCATAGGGTCAAATGTTAAAGTTCAAACGACTAAGATCTCGGTATAATCATGAAACCACGAATCATATTTTGTTTGGAAATCAGGTTTAACATATTAAGCTTTTATTATATGGAAATGAAAATATTGTAAAAGTTATCATTTAGGAAATACCTGAGCGATGCTCTACCTTTAGTACCACTGATGAGGACCTGCTATATGGAACACGTGTCTGGTGCATTCAAATTGGTTTGAAATTTTCCTCAAGAAGGTAACGAGCTGGTTTCCCTCTTACTATATCATTTAAGCTTTACTTATGTTGTTGTGTATATCATGAGTATTTTTGGGGAACCATTTGTTTACTGTGAGGTGTCTATTACACAACAGTTGTGCATTCCATGAGACTGTTGGGTAATCGTACGCACATGATCCGGATAACCACACTATTTGCTACTCATTGCTACTATTTGCTACTAAGGTGACATGTGGCCGTTCTAGTTTAGTCGGCAGCGGTTGTCTATTGATCTCATTGGGTTGTTTGCAGTCATTTGTGTTTTACGTTGGCTTCGTACTGGACCATTCTACTGTAACGACAGGACACTATGACAGGCCCTGTCCAAATCTCATTAGAGAAGACATGACCCCGACCACTTGTCATCTCTGAATGTCAGTTGGACTCCTTAGATGATCACATGCATGAGCTCGCTAAAGCCAACAGAACACGGACTGTATTTCGTTTGCCTCCTGTTTTTATATCCATTTAATACTATATTCGTCTGTGTGTTCTTCGGCCCCTGAGTCATGCTGTCTGTATGTTCATCTACAGCGAGAAGGTTATTTTACACCACAATTGTGCGTTCTTCGAGACCTCTAGGTAATCGGAAAAATGGGAGGGTTATGAGCACGTAATCCGGATAACTACACCGTCTGCTACTTGCATGACAGATGGCCTTCATAAGTCGATTCCGGTTTTCCATTGATCTCGTTGGTTTATGTGTGGTCTTTTGTGTTTCATGTATCTATGGTTGTTGTTGATGTTCGTTGTCCCTTTTGTTTTGCGTCTTTTTTTTTTCTGTGGGTGTCTGCTCTGAGTTTTGCTGTTGGTGCTGCAACCGAGTGTTGTTGGAGATACCCCCCTTTCTTTTAAGTCTCCCTTTGCCCATTTGTATTTCTTAAACTGCCACAATTTTGTTTTTCGCATTTGGCTATTACAGCTTTTGCTGTGAATACCAAAGGTTTCTGTGGAATGATTCATTCGGTCACATTCATTTCAAATAATTAAAACAAATTTTACTATCGTTAAACGTCTTCAAATTCAACAGCATCATTTAGGAACAGATAAATTTTCAGCATGGGCCAGACATGCACGTTTAGGGTACTTAACCCTCGTCAGTGATCCTTATTCTAAACAATGTTATATGATAGAATAACAAAATTACAATTACAATGCAATGCTTTATTGTGCAAAATAAACTTAATGAGAGATAAAAGTTGATTAACACAATATAACATCAAAATATCATTCAGCGAGAAATTCACAATTATGGTAGAAGATGTACATGTAGTTATGGACGGACACCATTAAGCAGGTGGTTAGATACAATCACTGTTATCAAGCTTGCTTTTCAATATGATCCATTAGAAAAAAAAAAACAAAAGCAATATTGAACATTTTTTTCTAAATCCTTCATAGTAGAACATATATTACTATATAGACAATGTCAAAGCATCATTAAAGAACAGATAAATTTACAGCATGGACCAGACATGCACATTTCGGATACTTAGTCCTCTTTAGTGATCCTCAATTTAAACAATGAAATATGACCAAAGAATGTGAAAGTTATGTAAAAAAAATAACCAGAAAAGTTGTAGCAGAATATGGATAGGATTAAGGATGCCGCTGGACCCAATTTTTAGACGGACTTAGAAAATTTTGTGAACAGAAATTTTTGAAAACGTTTGAAAAGTTGATCGAAATTTCAGCCACTACAGGTTGGTATCTAGATATGCTGGTGGATTTTTTATAGTCTCCGAAGATATCGTTTGCCGAGTTTTTCAGTGTTTCGGTATTACATTTAAAAAATATATATTTGTATATATTTCTCTGTCACAACAAATTGATGAAAATTTCCTAAAACTAAGGGATTTATCACTGCTGGCACAGATCTGCCCTTCACATGTCTGTGGAAGATATTTTAGGTCAAGGAAAGACTTTTGCTCTTCTTCATTTCATGTTGCCGGTATTTGGATTACATTATGTCGGCATCGAGCATCTTTGATGATATATAACTTGTTGAAATGTGCATATGATGCACAAAAATCTTATTATAGAAACATATATTTCATTTTTGACAATTTTAAACACCAAATCTCCGTAAGCACCAGCAGCCAATTTCACGAAAATTCTTACGAACGATTTTCATACATAAGTATAAAATTTTTCCTAAACTCGATTTCACCAAAGTTCGCAAGTATAGAGATACGATTAAAATTGTTCGTAACTTTGCGACTGCCTCGGGGTTGTCGCAAGTCATTAAGAACCCTTCAAATACTTACGAATTTCGTAAGTTATTCTACGAAAATTCTTAAGTACAGCATGAAAAAATACAAAATGGCGTCGGTTTACTTGTTTTTAATGATAGCTAGTCAAAATATTTACACAGCCAATTGTGCCTCATATGAAATTCATGTGAAATTTACATGAACTTTACATGAGAGTTCACATGAAATTTATGTGAAACGAGCACGAATATGAAATTTACATGAAATTTTTCACATGAAATTCATGTGAAGATTTTTACATGGATGTTATGTGAATATAGTTTCCTGTGAAGGTCACTTAGAAAAAATCATGTGAAATTCATGTGAAGTAAATTCATGTGAAATTCATGTGAATATTTTTTCACATAAATTTTATGTAAAATTTATATGAATTTCACATGAATTTTCATGTGAAATTTACACGATGCTCATTTCATATGAATTTCATGTGAGGCACAATTGGCTGTGTAGAGAGAATTACTTTTTATGTCTTTTTTGAAAATGACCTTATGAATCAGTCAGTCATACGTAAGTCTAATTTTTTAATCAATGCACAGGAAGCTTCCGTTGCTATGCATTAGAATACTTACGAAAATATTACGAAAATAATTTAATGTCAGAAATAGAAAATCATCAACGTATTGATGCCAAAGTACTTGGCTGCCATGGTATCCGTGTCATAAGATACCTTAGTACAAAAATTTGAAGCCTTTCTGTGTCTCATGCAAATGGTTCATAATTTCAATTGTTATAAAATTCAAAAATAAAGGCTACGAGATATTCAACCAAATTCATTATCGTTTCAGATTTTATGAATACACATGATTACCATGGTAATAAAAATTGCTTCTTCTGACAAAATTCCTCATGACTTTAAATTCTATATTCTGTGTTTAAATTGCTTTGAGATAATACTTAGCGATTTTATCTATTGGTTTGAGAGAACTTACGATAAACACTAAAGGAGCTGTTAAGATGGGGCTTGGTTTAGCCCTGAAACCACTCGACTATATCTTGTGCGATGTCCTTCTATTTCAGGGAAAAAAGTGGTCGGGAATTAAAGGAATATAAAGTATTAGAAGATTCCTAATACGAAGTATTTTATTCATAATTACGAATTGAGAGTTAGAGGGTACTGATGAGAGAAAACGTCAAATATCGAGCGAAAAATCACCAAAATGCATTAGTTTACACAAAATTTATGTTTATTATGCTTCTGTATGTTTTAATGTCAAAATTGGATAAACGAAATTAACCGTGAGGTTATAATATCAATATAATCGGCAAAATCCGCAATCCGGAAAAGGAAAAACGGTTTTATTTCTTATTTATCAGCCACATATGTAACTTTCACACTCGAAATACGCACAGTGTAGAAATAGATAACTTTCTCGTTTATTTCCTCTCTAACGGTTAAAAATTTGATCGAAACACACTCTGAATAGACATACATGATATTAAAAGAAAAAAAATGGCAATTTTGATTTTTTTACCGCTCTAAAGACTGATTTTAAAATTGTCACCCATCCCCTTTTTATGCCCCCCTTCGAAGAAGAGGGGACATATAGGTTTGCCGCTGTCGGTCGGTCTGTCGGTCGGTCGGTCGGTCTGTCGGTCGGTCCGCGACATCAGTTTCCGTTCAATATCTCTGGAATGGATTCACATATTGAAATGAAATTTGGTATACAGACACATCAAACAAAAATCTAGGTCAAGTTCATATTTGGGTCCGATCAAAAAAATTTTGACAGAGTTATGCCCCTTGCATTTCGAAAAATACCAAAATTTCAGGGTTTCCGTTCAATATCTCTTGAATGGAGTTACATATTGAAATGAAATTTTGTATACAGACACATCAAATGAAAATCCAGGTCAAGTTCGTATTAAGGTCCGATCGAAAAAAAATTGACAGAGTTATGCCCCTTGCATTTCGAAAAATACCAAAATTTCAGGGTTTCCGTTCAATATCTCTTGAATGGAGTTACATATTGAAATGAAATTTTGTATACAGACACATCAAATGACAATCTAGGTCAAGTTCTTATTTGGGTCCAATCAACAAAATTTTGACAGAGTAATGCCCCTTGCACTTCCAAAAATACCAAAATTTCAGGGTTTCCGTTCAATATCTCTTGAGTGGAGTTACATATAAAAATGAAATTTTGTATACAGACACATCAAATGAAAATCTAGGTCAAGTTCATATTTAGGTCCGATCAAAAAAAATTGGACAGAGTTATGCCCCTTGCACTGTGAAAAATACCAAAACTTCAGGGTTTCTGTTCAATATCTCTTGAGTGGAGTTACATATTGAAATGAAACTGTTACTTTATACCCCCATAGGTTGTATCAATGCAAGTATAAAGTTGTGACAGACTTTAATCACAGAAGGGGAAGGGGGGCATTAATGTTTTACAAACATGATTTTTAACTTGTTTCGTTTTTCGCCTGTGGGACAATGTTTTCCCCCTCGGTTCAGAACCCACCTCGGCCAGAAATTGTTTTTGTGTCGCCTGCGAAGCATAGCGACACTTAGGGATCACTTTGTCCGTTGTCCGTCTGTCCGTCTGTCCGTCTGTCAGTCAGTCCGTCCGTCTGTCTGTCTGTCACACTTTGGGTGTCACACCCCATAACTTTTCATTGGTAAGTGATAGGGCTTTGATATTTCACATGTGTATTCCTTGTGATGAGACCTTCTTACACATACCATAATTTTTGACCTAGTGACCTTGACCTAGATATTTGACCTACTTTTCAAAAAAACTAAGATTGGCTATATCTCTTGATTGGTAAGTGATAGGGCTTTTACATTTCAGAAATGCATTCCTTGTGATGAGACCTTCTCACACATGCCATAATTTTTGACCTAGTGACCTTGACCTAGATATTTGACCTACTTTAAAAAAAACAACTAAGATTGGCTATATCTCTTGATTGGTAAGCGATAGGGCTTTGATATTTCACGTATGTTCCTGATGATAAAACCTTACTATATATGCCATAATATTTTACCTAGTGACCTTGACCTAGATATTTGACCTACTTTAAAAAAACAACAACTAAGATTGGCTATATCTTTTGATTGGTACGTGATAGGGCTTTGATATTTCACATGTGTGTTTCTTGTGACATAACCTTACTACACATACCATCAATTTTGACCTAGTGACCTTGACCTAGATATTTGACCTACTTTTCCAAAAAATTAAGTTTAGCTTTATCTTTTGATTGGTTAGTGATAGGGCCTTTATATTTCACATGTGTATTCCTTGTCATTAGACCTTTCTACACATATATTTTTTTACCTAGTGACCTTGACCTACGTATTTACTATATCTTTTGATTGATAAGTGATATGGCTTTAATATCTAAAACATGTATTTCTTATGATGAGTCCTTTCTTTTAATCCCAAAAATGTGTACCTAATGACCTTCACCTAGATGATTGATCTTTTCTAAAAGTAATAAATTGACCATACATGTATCTTTTAATTGGTAAGTAAGAGGCATGAGAGTTCATTTGACAAGACTTTCCCACTGATACATGTACAAATATTAAACGAAGTGACCATGACCTACATATTTGATTAACTTTTTAAAAATAGGCCGCTTCGCAGGCGACACAAGCATTCCTTGGATTGCTATTTTTTTTTTATATGACATCTTTGGTGAAAGTGGCATTCTGAACCGAAGAGGAACAATGTTGTAGAAAATTGATTTCTTTGGGGAAAACGCTTATTTTGACCCCAATAGTGGTATTGTTTTGAATGATTTATCCAATCTGACAGAAGATTCATAACTGTACCAAATAACCTCTTATTTTTACCGAAAATTTTCCTCAATTTTTGCATTTTGAAATTTCGACTCTTAAGGGCAGATTTTACGCCTTATCTTAGCAGCTCCTTCACTAGGTAACTAAGGATCTAAATTTCCATAGCAACTGTTTCCATCGGTTTGAAATACTGATAAATTGGACTTTCTGGAGTTGATGAATATATTTTTGTGTCGCCTGCGAAGCATAGCGACACTTAAGGATCACTTTGTCCGTTGTCCGTCTGTCCGTCCGTCTGTCTGTCTGTCACACTTTGGGTGTCACAGCCCATAACTTTTGATTGGTAAGTGATAGGGCTTTGATATTTCACATGTGAATTCCTTGTGACAAGACCTTCCTACACATACCATAATTTTTGACCTAGTGACCTTGACCTACATATTTGACCTACTTTTCAAAAAAATTAAGAATGGGTGTATCTTTTGATTGGTAAGTGTTAGGACTTTGATATTTCACATGTGCAATCCTTGTGGCAAGACCTTTCTACGCATACCATAATTTTTGACCTTATGACCTTGACCTAGATATTTGACCTACTTTTGAAAAAAAGTTAAGATTTGCTATATCTTTTGATTGGTAAGTCATGGGGCTTTGATATTTCACATGTGTATTCCTTGTTACAAGACCTTCCTACACATACCATATTTTTTACCTATTTACCTTGACCTACATATTTGACCTACTTTCCAAAAAAATTAAAAATGGATACATCTTTTGATTGGTAAGTGTTAGGACTTTGATATTTCACATGTGCAATCCGTGTGGCAAGACCTTTCTACACATACCATAATTTTTGACCTTGTGACCTTGACCTAGATATTTGACCTACTTTTACAAAAAGATAAGATTCGCTATATCTTTTGATTGGTAAGTGATAGGGCTTTGATATTTCACATCTGTATTCCTTGTGAAAGACCTGCCTACACATACCATTATTTTTTACCCATTTACCTTGACCTACATATTTGACCTACTTTTGAAAAAAAAAATTAAGAATGGATATATCTTTTTATGGGTAAGTGATAGGGCTTTTGTATTTCACATGTGTATTTCTTGTGACAAGACCTTTCTACACAGACCATAATAATTGACCTTTTGACCTTGATCTAGATATTTGATCTACTTTTCAAGAAAAGTAATATTGGCTATATCTTTTGAATGGTAGGTGATAGGGCTTTGATATTTCACATGTATTTTCCTTGTAACAATGTCATTCTACACATACCATAATTTTTTACCTTTTGACCTTGACCTAAATATTTGACCTTCTTTTCTAAGGTTGTATATATCTTTTAACTGGTAGGCGATAGGTCTTTAATATTTCTTATGATGAGACCTTTTTGTTACCAATTTTTATGTAGTGACCTTGACCTAGATGATTGACACTCTTTTCTGAAAATTTGAGAATGACCATAACTTTTAATTTGTGATTAAGAGGTCTGATATTTCAAATGAATTTCATTTGACAAGACTTTTCTACTGATACCAATAATTTGATCCACTTTCTAGAATAATAATCAAACCGCTTCGCAGGCGACACAAGCATTCATTTTCATGTTTTTTCTTTTGGTATTGTCAGAAATAAGGTACACAATCTGAATCAAAATAGATCAGTTTTCCTTGGATACCATCGATGTTGCATTGACAACCGAGAAAAATTACAGTTGGTTAATTGGTATTGCCATCTGATTAGTTTAACTTTAAACTTCCTAAAACTTTCTCCTGTTACCTTTATTTAAGTTAAAAATGAAAAAAAATTCTATCTTTAGATAATAGTATAATTGTTGCCGTGGTATCTCCCGATTCTTAATTTTTCGGGTTATCTTATGGTTTTATCACACAGAATAAGGATCAAACGTGACGATTTAAAAACATATGTCGGAAGAAAATGTGTAAATTAGATCCTGTGAGGCTTCATAAAAGTTAAACATTGCACTTTTTCGGTGTTAACATCCTGTTTCCATGGCAATTGGCATAAATATGAGATTTTTTTTATCATTTTCAAGTATTTTCATTATGGCCTATCATTTGCAATAAAACCTTAAAGATCTGTGACATAGCATGCCGGGCCCCTATGCGAAGTTTCTGGTGCTTAAAGAGAATTGATGTTAAGATTTCTAAATTCAAAATTTGTTTAAATTAAAAATTTTATTGACTGCTCTGTTTGGATCTGAATCCGAAGAGACATGACTCCGACACCGCCAAAGCTTGAGATATTCTTTCCTGAGGTTGGAGTCGTTGACCCCATAAACTACGAAGTTAATGACACTGTTTAATATATTCAGAAAAACGAATGCCCCATAGATAGTAACTTTAACCTCTTTTTCGTCTATTAACCCAACAGTTGACAGATTGATTAAAACATTAAAAGGACCACAGAGGAAGAAAAATGACAATGAAATTATTAGGAGCATTCTTGTTGTTTTGCCTTCTTTCTTTTTTCTTTGTTGTGTTTTCATATTCCAACCTTCTCTAGAAAAGGTATTTCGTCGTATTCCTACTATTATGACAATGTTTAATATGAAAACCAGAGGAAGGGGCAACAAATCAAAACAAATTCTATGGAAAACTGACCATGTTCTCATGAACTCTCCTTGGTGTTGAAAATAGCTTCCAGCCCACTAGTAATTGTCACTTCGCCTTCATATGGTATTCCTTCATAGATGGAAAATAAGAGACTGTCAACGAGAGTAACCAAGTCACCCATTGGTAAGAGAACAACAACAATAGATACTGTTCGTGAAAGTCTTGTGGTCCAAATTTGCTTTAACTTAAAAGGAAACCAGACTGCAGTGATTCGCTCAAGAACAATGACGATGATGAAGAGGAACCCACTCCTCTGAGGGGTATGAGCCAATAGTGACCAGAAAAATCCATTTGGAATTATGTATCTGAATGATTCGGAAAAGTGAATGTGACCTATTTTATAGATATGTGCTATAACTCTTAGTAAAAGGAACAAAAAGTCCGTACATGCCAAACCTAATATGAAAATATTTGATGCTGTTTTTTGCGTTTTCTTCCAAAATATAGATATTGTTGACATGTTCCCAAATAAACCGACACAAATTACAATTGGAAAAAGGACAAAGTTCTGAACGTCCATGAAAATGTCATCGTCGACGTTGACTGGTACATGTAATGGCATGGTTACGGTGCTGTTCCTTAATGACGTTTTGTTGAGCTCTATCGTCACTTCCTTGGTTAGATTTCTCTCTGACAAGTTCATGATAACATTTTCCATTGCAGGAATTGAAACTCCGTTGTGTAGTTACTTTTGTGATTTTCCTTAAATGAACAATACATTGGAGGGTGTAATTTACGACATCTTACAGGACATTACCAAAATGATTCAAACACAAAATAAATCATTGAATGAAAAGGAGTAATCATAATTTAAAACAAACATGATTACCCGGAAATTCAATTCAATTTACATATTAGATTCATTAACACCGTTATATAAACATTATATATTAACACCGTTTATAGCATCTATATGACTACATATGGTTTATATTGTGAAGTGGCCTCTTTCAGGCTACTTACTCTACTTACTACTTCTTTAACTCATTTATGAAATGATGCATATTCTTAAAATTCCTTTCTCATTTTCAAAGAATTTGGGCTTCAAAAATGGTATATTTTGCCAAATTTCTGGAAAATTGTCATTTTGTTACTCATTTTCGACAAACTTCCTATTAATTAGTATCGAGTTGGCTTCAGAACAACTTTTATATTTTGATATGTTGTTACTTTTGTACGTGTGCATGCAAAAGGAAATAGTTATTCACGATCCCGCTCAATGTTACCTCAATGAAAATAATAAAGAGTTATGCTATTTTTCGTGAAAAATTGACAAAATCACCGGTTTTCATGATATTTATGCAAAATTTCCAATGTCTTTCAAATCGAGGAGTAGTTTTTGTAACTAGATTTCTAAAAATATAGATAAAATGACAACATTAATTTTGGAAAAGTCGATTTTAGGGGGCCAATTTACTATACAAACCATGCATACTACTTTGTAAAACGAGAGTATAAGAATTATGAATGATTGCACATATAAAACACATATTTAAAAGTCATATTGATACAACTATTCGCCTCGGAAGGGGCGTGTTCTATAGATTTCCCAGTTAACTAGTAAAACTAAAATTTTTATCTAGTTTCTGGTAGAGATACTCCGTCTCTTACTTCTACGTTGGTATTGGTTTGCTTAATTACATGTTACATGTTATGGACGATTCAGTCGAAACGAAAGAAGTAACGGATGTTATGAAAAACGATATAACTTATAAACTATCAATCTGTTTCTGATAACAATTGCTGCGAATTTTTAAAAGTATGTAAATATTCTACAATAGCATGTAACGCATATGCCTAAGCATGTAAGAAAAGTGGTCAGTTCGACCTTCAGTTACGTGAAGTCTACACATGAAGCTTAAACATTCCATTATAATAACTTGTTGAAATATTTACACATAAGAGATATATTTAAAATCCCATAAATTTCGTGGATTTATATATCGCATTTTACATTTATCTTTTGATTATCAAGTACATATGCCTTCTGAAATAAAGTAACGGATGTTACGATGTTTATGGATTTTACTGTTTTTCATTCATGCTTTAAAAATCAAAGTTGAGACCAAGATAACTCTTCCTATTTTCAAAGCGGTATCTAAATTTCTTCAGAAAAGTACCAGAAAAGGGAATTTTTGTTCATAACATTGAGTATTTAATTGAGCAGCAGAGGTTTTCCTGGTATTAACATCCGTGACTGACTCCGAATGCGTCGTTTTTCCAAGAACATATACTCACAATTGAATACCTATTGAAATCTTTGTAACATTGTTGCAAAAATAGATGATTTACAACATGGAATATTGGTATTCATAACAATTTTGAAGGTTATATTTTAACATTTTTTTCTAAAGAAGAAATGTATCTTAAAATTGGGCTTACTTTCTAGTTTGCTTGTATAAGAAACATATTTCTTGTTTTCTGCTGAAAAAGATATTCGTATTCATTTCTGGTGTCCTTTAATTCCTATTACTGTCCGCGCGGCTCACTTCGGAAATTGGATAAATGCGATTTTGATAACTTTGTCATGGAAATACTTAAATGAAATTGATAAAATTGAATAGTTCTCTCTTAGTAGTAAATTTTGGTATATGGAAAATGATCTTGGACTGATGCAGTCTTAATAAAAAGACAAAACACTTTTTAGAAGGGGCGTTTTCAATGTTAAATTTTAGCGTGACGTCCCCGAGTTTAACATTGAGCCTGTGAACAACGTCACGACGTCACATGAAAATTTAGCATGGGAAAAGGTCCACCTAAAACTTGTTTTGTCTATAAAGTTTGATTACGTATTTTCAGAGCATTTAATATATCGCTATGGAAGAAATAACCTCCGTTGCCATGTGTGGGGCACCTCTTTTCCATTGTACTTTTAGAATCATAGGAAAAGTTGGAGTGTAAAATTCAATTAATTGAGACATTTGGATCATTATGCTTTTTGAAGACTGCAGTAAAAAAAAATACTGGATGAACTTTATTTCTGAACATATTATAAAGTTAAAGGAAGTTATAAAATCGATAATAACTGGTTTACTCTTTACTCTTACGGACCTAAAAATAACTTTAAAAGTTAATATCTTGATGGAAAAAAATTATTGCGAAATAAAATAAATGTTGATACCAGTATATCGACTTTTTTGGAAAGTTAATATCAAAATACTTCTGTTACCATGGTTACAAACAGCTTTCATGTGTTAAATTTGGTGCTCTGGATGGTTCCATCTTTAAATATCTTTCAACATAAAGAACAACGAGATGTCATAATGGTTTATATTTTCACGGTATGGTAAAAAGATGGCTGTCCCAAGTGTGCACCGGTTGCCTTTGGTCTCGTTGATCCATATATAGTGGTTTGTGTTTGATTTCCGGTGTTTGGTATTCTTGTCCCTTTGGTGTTCCTTGTGCTCGTTCAATTTTTGTTTTCATATTTGTGTGTTTTAGTGTTTTCCTGTTGGTGCTATAACCGAGTTCTGTTGAAAATCCCCTACTTTCTTTTTACATGTTTGAACCGCGTCATCTTAATTTAGACTTGAGGTATCCGTTGTACAATAGAGTCATTTTACATAGCGTTTTAATCATCTCCATTGTAAAGTATGGTAAATCTTATGCCTGGTAAGGTTCTATAAACTATATATTTTCTGAAAGGTAATGATGCCCTGAGTACAGATATAAGACCCATAGGCCTTACAAATCAAAGGGGAAAACTCTTTTCATATCCTATAGGTTATATAGAGAAAATAGACAATTTAAATGCTTCATCGGTTATTCCCCTTTAGTTTTGGGCATTATAACCTTTCAGAAAATATATAGTTTTATAGTACCTTACCAGGCATGGAAAAGTGCCCTATTGTACATCGAAAACCTTAAGTCATTCAAGTCCATGTGCCAATTCTGTTAATTGTTTCGAATTCTACATTCTATATATGTACATTAAAAAGGATAAAAACAAGAGTATTTCAGTTGCAAATACATGTACATATTCATGAAGAAAACGTTTGTAATTCAAAAAGCATATACATGATATTTACGAAGTGCAGACAAGCAAAGGATGTTATATTAGCAATTAAACAATGATATCGAGTCATACTCACAACGTGAGCTTTGAGTGATAGGTCCCTTTATTTTTCGCTACTCTTCTCCAACTTATGTAATATGCTCTGATGCATCCGATTGTAAAATGATTCAAAACGTCTATAAATTCCCAATCTATATGTATATGAGAATATATGACGCATTGATTTTACCAAAGCAAATTCCGAAGCTAATTTAAGTCTTTTCGAAGTACCGAAAGACATAGCAGGATAGGTGGGATATGGGTGGGAAGATTTATCATAAAAGGCGCCATTTATTATTCATTGAAATGGTATAATCTATATGTCTTCTGTTCTTCTGTTCTTTATCTTTTTTGGGCGGGAGGGGGTGGTCGTGTTGGTATTTCTTGCAACCTTTTTATTCCTTTCGTTGTGCGTTTTTTTATGGATTGCTGTCCGTGTGTAATAGTGCAAGTGGGTGCAAATTGAAATGATTTCTGTGTTCTTATTAATAACATTATTTACGAACAGATAAATTTGCAGTTTGGACCGACATGCACATTTCGGGTACTGATCCTCAATCTACACAATGAAATATGCATGACCGAAGACTATGAAAGTATGTCCAAAATACCGAAAGACATAGCAGGATAGGTGGGATATGGATGGGAAGTTTTATTATAAAAGGCGTCATTTATTATTCATTGAAATGATATAATCTTCATGAAAATAATACATGAATAATTCATTTTTTCTTTTGTTTGTTTAGAAAAGGATTATTGATTTTCGTACAGGTAATTTCCTTGTGCATGCCTGTAATTATTTACCAGGCATTCAAATACTTAACCCTCGTCAGTGATTCTCAAATCTAAACAATGTAATATGCCAAAAAGTATGAAATTTACTATGTCGAAAAAGCGTACCGAACGACGGAGAAGGATGGAAGGGATATGATGCTACAGGACCCACGTTTTAGAAATTTCAAGAAATTTTGATAACAGAAATTTTAGAATGCGTTGGAAAACGATCAACAGAAATTGATCGAACTTGGCTACATGTGCCCTTGGGGACTCCTGGTCCACCAGCAGTGACACTCATCAAGTCGTATAAATGTTAACGTCTTCAAATTGAATAGCATTATTTAAGAACAGATAAATTGGCAACACGGACCAGACATGCACGTTTCAGGTACTTAGCCCTCGTCAGTGATCCTCAAATCTAAACAATGTAATATGTCAAAAAGTATGAAATTTACTATGTTGAAAAAGCGTACCGAAAGACGTAGAAGGATGGGTGGGATATGACCAATATGACCAATCAGCAAATGAAACAAAAGCAATCATGGAACAGCTTTTTTTTCAATCTTAAGATTTATAAACTCAAATTTTTTTTGATTTCTATTGTTATTGGCTGCTCTTTTTGAAAAAAAAAAAACATGACTCCGACATCGCAAAAGCTAGAAATACTCTTTTCTGAGGTTGAAATCGTTGACTTTATACGCTACGATGTTACTGTTTAGTATTTTCAGTATATACAATGCACCGTACACAAAAAGTTTGGCCTTTGTTCCGTATACTAACCTAAAAGTTGACACATTGATTAGAACATTATTATGACTGCAGATTACCGAAAGCATCGAAATCATCAGAATTATTCTTTCTATATTAGCTTCTTTCTCTTTTCGTTGAGTTGATTTGTTTTCACATTCAAACCTTGTTTAGAAAACATATTTCGTCGTATAGCTTCTTTTATGACAATGTTTTCTGGTATATGATTACCAGGGGAAGGGACAACATTCAAAAGCAGTTCTTTCGAAATGCGAAAATGTTCCTATGAACTTTCCTTGATGTTGAAAATATCTTACGGCCTCAATTGTAATTGTGACATCGACTTCCTCTGGTATTCCATTATGGACGGAAAATAAGAGACTATCAACGAGAGTAACCAAGTCATCCATTGGTAAGATACTATTCGACAGCCTTGTGGTCCACATCGTTAAACGGAAACCAGACTGCAGTAATCCGCTAGAAAACAATGACGACGATGAAGAGGAACCCTATCTTTTGAGGAGTGTGAGCCAAAAGTGACCAGAAAAATGAATTTGGTATTATGTATCTTAATGATTCGGAAAGTGAATGTGACCTATATTATAGACATGAGCGATAACTCTTACTAATAGGAACAAAAAGTCTGTACACGCCAAACCTAATATAAACATGTTCGATGCTGCTTTTTGTTTCTTCTTCCAAAATAAAGTTATTGTTGACATGTTGCCGAATAAACCGATACAAATCACAATTGGAAAAAAGACAAAGTTCTGAACATCCTTGAAAATGACATCGTCGACGTTGTTTTGTGATGACGTGATGGCAGTGCTGTTTCCTAATGACGTAGTGTTGAGTTCCATTGTTACTTCCTTTGTAAGATTTCCCTGTGACAAATTCATGTTAACATTTTCCATGATTTAGCCAATCAAATAATGGGACATACATTTATACAAAAAGGAAAACTTGATTTTAAGTCGGTGAAATGTAAAGAATTGATAATCATGTCGGAATTTTTAAAAATTAAAATAGATTATTTCAATAATATGAATCCTTATTTTTGTAATCTGCTTTGATGCATTCTTACAATCTAATGAAGGGTAATAAAGAACATAATTTATGTAAGGCAATCCTAACAATTATCAGTGTTGGAATATGTTTTACTGCAAAAATCTAAGTAACCATATGCGCATTTCCACATGCTATAAATTATCATGTATCCCTATCTTAGTACCAACGACATACTTGTCGTTTTGATGAATAAATTTGTTGTCTTTTGAATTTCATACAAAATCTTCTTTTGGTCTTCGTATTTTTCGGGTGGGAGGGGGTGGTATTTTTCCTCCTTTTTATTCCTTTCGTTGTGCATTTTTTATCGATAATTGTCCGTGTGTAATTGTGCAACTGGGTGCAAATTGAAGTGATTTCTGTGTTCTGTTGCTATGCGCTTTTGGCCAATTTACCCAATTTTTCTGGTTGATACGCATCTTCAAGTTTATAACATTATTTACGAAGAGATAAATTTGCAGTATGGACCGAGATGCAGGTTTCGGGTACTGATCCTCAATCTACACAATGAAATATGCATAGCCAAAGACTATGAAAATATGTCCAAAATACCGAAAGACATAGCAGGATAGGTGGGATTTGGGTGGGAAGTTTTATTATAAAAGGCGTCATTTATTATTTATTGAAATGGTATCATCTTCATTAAAATTGTACATGAATAATTTATTTAGTCTTTTGTTTGTCTATAGAAAATGATTCCTGATTTTCGAATAGGTAATTAATTTCCTTGAGTGCGTACCTGTAATTCTTTACCAGACATTCAAATTCGTCAGAATTTGAAATATCAAAGAGGTGTTACAAATGGGTATCATTTACCTAAGAAATATATAACGTGAAAAGGTTGAGCTATTTGTAATTTTCGAATTGATAAAAGTTGTTCAAATGCATGTCGTTTTGCATAAGATGGAATTAGATCTAAGAGGCATGTTTTGAGATGATTAAAGATTTGAAATAAAAAAAAATTCTTGGGATTTGGATCGAATCTTTGGCGCCTATAAAGCAGTGTTCATCAGCAGTGATATAAGCATTGATGCCCAAACGGTTCATGAATAAAAAAAACATTAGTCATCGTTGGATGTTAATCCGTTACCATGTAATCTCTTGGTGTAAAACCTAGTGACCTGGTGTCATTCCGTACTAGGTCATTAAATGATTATGTAACTTAAGGTTCAAGGATACACCATCCGAACAACAAATCACTTCGGAGTCTCTCTTGTCGCCAAAATCGACGTCACGTTATCTATGACGTCACGAAAAACACGCCAAAATTGCATTGACACTCTTATTATTTGACGCTGACTCACCTACGCCCTGAAACATGAACTACTATTTTAGGGATTGTGCTAAATAAAAATGCTGTATTTTGATTAGATTGGGTTTTCTATCGTATTCCTTTGAATCTTGATTAGAAATTCACGTAAACAATTCTTTGATGGGTATGTTCATTCAGAGAAAAGGCTGACAGCGCATTCTGTCGCTTGCCGTCATCTCTACGAGAAAATCACGAAAGAATAATTTTATGCTTGTTTTATTTGTAAACAACCATTTTATTTATACACGGGGTTAAAATAAGCCAAATCTAATTAAAATGTGTGTGATGCTTTTATTTACACGCGGGGTTTAAATGAGCTACTTCTCACAAAATTGTACATTTTATTAGGAACCAACTCCTTAGTTTACATGCGGGATTAGGATAAAACAAATGTATGGACATTTCTCGGACAATGTCTATATATCTTGGAGTAGTGATATTTAGAAAAACAAGCATCACGATAAGGGCAAGGAAGGGGGGGGGGGGTAATGCTGTTACGTCGCAATTTCTCTCCGCTATATGTAAGATTCGCCATTTATTATAAGCGAACCATAGTAATTTTATTTTGAATTTATCGAAAGAAGAATTTTAATGACAAATGACATAGTACTATAAGTCAAATTTTCTCAAAGTGAATCCTCCTTCTGAAAAAAAGTTCCCCTTTTTGTGTCGCCTGCGAAGCATAGCGACACTTAGGGATGACTTTGTCCATTGTCCGTCTGTCTGTCTGTCTGTCTGTCTGTCACACTTGGATGTCATATCCTATAAAAGTGATCACATACATTCCTTGGAATGATTTTTAAATTATTTGTTTTTCTCCTTTACTTTAAATGCGAATATTCATGGACCTGCATCAATGATTTCATGATGATTGCCTAAACCCTCTCCCCGGCAGTGGATTATTATTACCAGTGTACGTTTAATAAAGAGATGGAAAGTACATACATATTTCAAAATTACCTAATTTAATAATATGAATCTTTATTTTTGTAATCTGCTTTGATGCATTCTTACAGTCTAAAGAAGGGTAATAAAGAACATTATTTATGTAAGGCAATCCTAACAATTATCAGTGTTGGAATATGTTTTACTCCAAAAATCTAAGTAACCATATGCGCAATTCCACATGTTATAAATTATCATGTATCCCTATCTTAGTACCAACGACATACCTGTCGTTTTGATGAATAAATTTGCTGTCTTTTGAATTTCATACAAAATCTTCTTTTGGTCTTTGTATTTTTCGGATGGGAGGGGGTGGTATTTTTCCTCCTTTTTATTTCTTTCGTTGTGCATTTTTTATCGATTATTGTCCGTGTGTAATTGTGCAACTGGGTGCAAATTGAAGTGATTTCTGTGTTCTGTTGCTATGCGCTTTTGGCCAATTTACCCAATTTTTCTGGTTGATACGCATCTTCAAGTTTATAACATTATTTACGAAGAGATAAATTTGCAGTATGGACCGAGATGCAGGTTTCGGGTACTGATCCTCTTCTAATATTACAAATTCATTATCTAATATTAGAAATTCATTTTCTATTATTTGAAAATCATTTTGTAATATTAGAAAATCATTTTGTAATATTAGTAAATCATTTTCAAATATACTGAATTTCTTATGTTAGAAATTGATTTTCTATTATCAACAAATGATTTTCTAATCATTCACATAGTACTATAAGTCAAATTTTCTCAAAGTGAATCCTCCTTCTGAAAAAAAGTTCCCCTTTTTGTGTCGCCTGCGAAGCATAGCGACACTTAGGGATGACTTTGTCCATTGTCCGTCTGTCTGTCTGTCTGTCTGTCACACTTGGATGTCATATCCTATAAAAGTGATCACACACATTCCTTGGAATGATTTTTATATCTTTTGTTTTTCTCCTTTACTTTAAATGCGAATATTCATGGACCTGAATCAATGATTTCAGGATGATTGCCTAAACCCTCTCCCCGGCAGTGGATTATTATTACCGGTGTACGTTTAATAAAGAGATGGAAAGCACATACATATTTCAAAATTACCTAAAGGATATTTGATCCTGTACAAGTCACACTGACCTTGAGGATGAACTTGACCCATGTTGGATGCCATAATGCTGAATATCCCAGCATGTTTGATAAAAAAAAAGACGTATGCCGACTTACCTACATTATATGATCTCCATAAATCCGTAAATGCAAGGAATACTGTTTTTATTGTCTTACGTTGTACACTAAAATTATTCTGCAGTCAGGAAAGAATTTGTCATCTAACAACTATAATGAAATGTTTGCAAGTTGATCAATAAAAATAAAATAAGGGGGGGGGGTATGGAACGTTTATGATAATAATCGAAGATAGCACTTAGTTGCAGCACTGTTTTACTGATATTTATCAGTTAATTGCATTTTACATTGTCTATATGGATTATTTGGTTTTATGTTAAAAATAAAAAAAAATCTTTTTAAATGTTTCCTGTTTTGAAACCCAGATTCTTATATATGACAAATAGGTTTTAAAAATGCCGAGCAATTATAAGGCGACGTCCTGGTTCAAAACGACGTTGCTCGTGCTATTGTTTTGCCCTTTCTTAGAAGAAAACAGATGTCATGCGGAAATAAATAAGATTTTTTTATACATATAGCAATTTAAAAAAAATACTTCAAAAAGATATTCTGTCACAACGCTGATTTTAGCCCTTCTCGGCTTTTCTCCTCATCAAAAACCAACGGATGTACTTAGCCTGTATATTATATATAACGTGTGATTCAACTTACATTCAAGTATTAGTAATTTTCCTTGCGTATTCATTTGTCTGAATATATTCTATTCATTTATAATTATATTCATAAGATAAGCATCTTGTTTTCATCGCCCCATTTTATTCGGGACCGTTTTTATTCTTTATCAACTTGATTTGACGTTTAAATGGCCAAATGCAGCACGTGACGTCATTTGCTTAAAAGTGATATAGGCGTTAAAATTACTGATATGATTATAACGACGCGGGTAAATATTATAAAATGGGTTACAGAATTCGCTTTTTCATCAGTTCTATTTCCAATTGATATATGGATGAAAAATGGAGTAATTTAGATGAACGGTTTTGGAGATATAAATCAAAGTGAGCACGGACAGGATCTCTTGCCAGCATTTTGTAACACAATCTGGAGGGGGTAAGGTCATAATTTTGTATCAAACTTAAAATTTTGCGCGATAATTGCTATATCTATTTTTATTTTTGAAAGATATATTAGCTTAGATTAAGATAGAAATTTTTCCGCTCATTGGCATGTTAACAAAGTACTTAAACCCGTCATTTACTGGTTGGACTCTTAAAATAATGACGTCAAGAATAGAGGCTAAAATGGTATAATATTTAATATTTCATAGAATTTGACGTATCAGCATTGATGTATTTTCCATTTTTATTTGTTTTAGGCCTTCTTTCGTTATTTAAAGAATGGCCATATACATTCATGCATCAGGTTTAAAATAACAGGGGTCTATTGATGATATGATGCAAATTTGGGGAAAATTCAAGAAAAATGAACATGTACTTCTTTGGAAGGTCATAAATTCATTTGAAGCTCGTTGACATATACTTTTTTCATTAAAATACTATACATTTCATTGTTCTCTACCAATAAAATCAATAAAACTTAACCTGTGATGTTTAATAGTGTTTTGGAAAGGGTGTAAGTATGAACCTTAACACACCAGAGATGGTGAAGGAACGTGTCCTTGCATGTCTATACAATGGTTATGTAACAGTCTGTAAATAGGGTACGTTGTGATCATCTTGGGCTATGTGAGATAAGAAGGTAATGGGGTGAAACACTTCCTTCTTACTACATCGTTTCTGCTTTATCTCAGGTGTCCATTCTACAAAACAATTTTGCGTTTCTTTTTTTTTTACACCGTTGGGTAACAGGACAGACACCGTTTTATAGCAAGCCATTGTGGAAAAAAATTTTCTAATATTTCAAATTATTTTCTGATATTAGAATGAGTTAAAGAAGATCCTGACGATAATCTCAACAGCACTCACAATAGAGCAATTAAATGAAACATAAACGGACCCCTAGCAAGCTAGAGGTGGGACCAGGTGCCCGGGAGGAGTAAGAAATTACCTTCTAATATTAGAAATTCATTTTCTTATATTAGAAATTCGATTTCTTATATAAGAAATTCATTTTTTGATATTAGAAAAATCATTTTCAAATATTAGAAATTCATTTTCTAATATAAGAAATTATCAGCTTTTTTCTAAATATTAGAAATTCATTTTCTAATATTAGAAATTCATGTTATAATATTAGAAATATATTTTCTAATATTTGAAAATCATTTTGTAATATTAGAAAATCATTTTCTAATATTAGAAAATGAATTTCTAATATTAGAAAATGAATTTCTAATATTAGAAATTATGCTGAATTTCTTATGTAAGAAATTGATTTTCTAATATTAACAAATGATTTTCTAATATTAGATATTACCTATGATTTTCTAATATAAGAAATTCCTTTTCTTATATAAGATAATATGCACCTTTTCTTTATATTAGAAATTCATTTTCTAATATTAGGAAATCATTTCCTAATATTAGAATTTCAATTTCTAATATTAAGTATTCATTTTCTTATATTATAAATTCATTTTTTAATATTTGAAATTCAATTTCAAATATTAGAAAATGAATTTCTAATATTAGAAAATGAATTTCTAATATAAGAAAACGAATTTCTAATATTAGAAAATGAATTTCTAATATTCTAAAATACCTATTTTTGTCCACATTGGCTTGCCATACCGTTTGCTGAAAACGTGGTATTTGATCGTTCTAATTAAATCTCGATACCGTTTTCCCATAGTGCTCTTTATTGAAATATTTGTTTTCAGTACAATACAATACAATACAATACAATACATTTTGCTTCAATAATCAATATTTTCAATACAACACGTATTTTCTTTTCATTTTTCTCAAATAAATCCTAATATTGAATCAATTAATGGAGTTTTCAAACCACCTTTCATGTACCAGACACCTTTTTCGAATATCGAATTCTCATCAGTGATGCTTCCAGCCAAAGTGCTTTTCATAAGCCATCCAAATTGATTTAATTAGCACCCTCTTACTTTATGTTTAGAATTTAAATTTCTGCATTTACTTTACAGAGAGTGCACGGCTTCTACTTTCCCGTAGGGTCGATTCCGTAGCATTTCCAAATAAAACCTTTGTTCAAAATAGCATTGGAGGGATGGTGCGAAGATAATTACCTCATTTAATTTCGATTATATTTTTCGATGAAATGGCAAGTTTCCGAAATAGCAAATATATATATATATATACGTAATCAAAATCAAGTGACATAATGACGATTTGTTTATTGCACTAAACTTTTTCGCCTGTTGGCTCTTCAGAGTTGCAATGAATATAAACAATAACAATAACAAAGAACAATAGGTAGGCAGCGTCTATGATGTCATCATAATGTTACAGTTAGGCGCATCACGTACAAATGTCCCAGACGTTGGCGCACTTATTATTTACGTATATTGATGCTTTAAGAACAATAATAAATAGCTTTTTGTAAAGAAGAAATGAAATCATAGTTTAACAATTCAATTTAGGTTTAAAAAATCTCTATGAAATAATCTTCTTTGGCTTTACGTAAATGTTCATTGTCCTCTTTTACTTTGTAAAAGGGGAAAATAGACAAACTTCCCCCACCACACGTATCAAAATGTCCGCTACAAGGAGTGTTTCTAGTGGATGGATCCCTGATCTGTTGTTTGTGTACGCGTACACGGTCCGCCAATTTCGTTCCCGTTTGTCCAACATAATTTTCGCCGCAGTTTGGACACGTCATCACGTAAATTAAGTTCTTGGATTTGCAATTCATTTTTGCGTTTACGTGAAATACTTTTCCATTTTTAAATGTAAATGATTGACCGGTTTGAATGTACGGGCATGTTCCACAGCGAGGGTCCTGGCATTGGCTAACGACGTGTGTTTCCGTTTCGGTTGTATATCTGGCTTTGGTGAGAAGTTTTTTTTTAAATTAGGTGGTTGTCTCCTGCTATTAATGATATCCTGTTGGTTGATGAGACTCCTCAAATTGTCGGACTGATGAAGAATTGATAGACAAGTTTTTGCTGTTTTGAATACGTTTTTATTTCTCGGATTGTGTGTTTTTACAAATGGAATGATTTTATGGCTATTTGTGTTACGTCTGCTTTTCTCTCTAAGTTCCGGTAGCGGTATTTCTTTTGCTCTGTTTGTGGCTGCGTCAATTAGATTTACGGGATAATTCTGTTTAAGTAGGAAAGACTTAAGTTCTTTTAGTCTTTTTTCTCTTCGGTGTTGGTCTGAAACTATTGTACAAATTCGTCGAGCCAAGTTGAACGGAATGTTACGTTTTTTGTGAGATGGATGACAGGAACTGAATATAAGGCACTGGTGTGTATCCGTACTTTTGTAAAACAGATCCGTAGTAATTTTGTTATCTTCCTTAATTATCAATATATCGAGAAAAGGAAGTTCTTTTTCACTCTGTTCCATAGTAAATTGAATGCTAGTATGAAGTCCGTTTAAAAGATCATGAAATTTATTCAAGTCATCCAATGATCTATTCCAAAAAATGAAATAATCATCCAAATAACGTTTCCAGTTTTTCCGGATGCAATTTCCGAAGTTCGCGTCAAATACATCTTCCGTACGAGAAAATAATTTTTCTTCCAAATATCCCATAAAAAGAGTAGCGTAAGTAGGTGCGACTTTGGTTCCCATCGCTGTCACCTTTACCTGAAGAAAATATTTATTATCGAAGAAGAAATTATTGTTTTCTAAAACAAGTTTGAGACCATCTATGATAAAGTCTTTTGTAAATCTGGACGGGATTTCATAACGATGTTTTTCTATCCAATATGTGATAGACTCCATTCCTACGTCATGAGGAATATTGGTGTAAAGGCTCGTTACTTCAAAACTTATCAATTTGGTGTTTGCATCGACACTATCCGGGATATAATTTAGGAAGTCAATGTCATCTCTGATGTAGCTTGGGACTAATTTACAAAGTGGCTTGAGTATAATGTCTAATAAATTGCTCAATCTGTGCGTGGGACATGCCGGACCTGCTACGATCGGTCTTAATTTTAAATCATCGGGTTGCGGTAACTTAACATAAGTTGCATTTTTGGCCTGAATTCCATGTTGAATTTCTTTTGACTTATGAATTTTAGGAAGGCCGTAGAAATTACTTGATTTCATTTCGAAATTCTTTAGGTAGTCTATCTCTTTGTCGGTAAGAGAATCCGCGTAAACAGAAGTGAATTTTTTAATTTTGTTCATTGTTCT
This sequence comes from Pinctada fucata, assembly GCA_028142955.1. NCBI lineage: Eukaryota > Metazoa > Mollusca > Bivalvia > Pterioida > Pteriidae > Pinctada > Pinctada fucata. The sequence goes on from AP027114.1 coordinate 34,849,285, forward strand.
TGCGTCTTCCGGTGACGTCAGTTCATGATAAAAATTACGATCATTAAGTTGGTCCATAACCATTTTCTTATAATGTTCCCTATCCATAATACAAATTGCGCCACCTTTGTCAGCCTCTTTGATGACGATAGTTGAGTCGTTTGAAAGGTTTTCGATTGCACTACGTTCGCTCCTAGAAATATTATCTTTGATATTTTGATTGTTTTGGTTTGTTTGAGCTGAGCTTTTAATCCTCCAAATGTTTATCTCTATTCGTTTTAGGTTTGAAATTACTTCTGTTACGTACCAGCGATCCATCGTTGTAGTCATTATCTTGGAAAAATTCACGTAGTCTCAGTTTCCTACAAAACTCTTCAGTATCTTTTATCAAGTCCACTTTATTTCCTTTCGGAGTTGGTGTAAATTTTAGACCTTTGGAAAGAAGCTTTATTTCTGTATCTGAAAGATCTCTTTGAGATATTATATTGATGACAAATATAGATAATGACCATATCCCTATTATATATATACGTATATATGATTTTAAATAAATGAAGGGCCAAAAACAAGGCTTCTTTCATTGTGAATCGATACGTAAATTGAAAATCTCAAAATATCGATACTCTTCAATATTGCAAAATCTGTTCTACCGAATTGAAGCGGCGGGTGTTGCATGCAAACAGGAGATGCATACTCTTCCTGGGCACCTGGTCTCACTCCCATATCGGGAGTAAGCTTTTTTTCATATGGTGGAGGTTTTTATTTGTTTGCTTTGGTTCCTGTTTTATCCTGATTTTGTATGCCTTCTGTTTGTGTTTTTTCTGAATTATCGATTGTGTGCTGTATACAGGGATATGGTCATTATCTATATTTGTCATCAATATAATATACAGAACTAGTTGCCCATTGTTATGATTGGTTAATTGTTGTCTTTGTTATCGATAAGTTGTCGTACATGGCTCTTTTGTATCTCTTAACGGCCTTAATTCATATTGCGTTTTCCACATTTTAGGAGTTTCAGCTTTTGTTGTGTATACAAAATGTTTAATTTATTTCTTTGGCAATATTCGTTCGGTCATATTTATTTCGTTTCAATATTATAACAAGCTTTACTATATTAATAGTTACATATAAAAAACATTACTTTATTGTACAATATGAAAATTGATCAGAGATACGGACACAATATCAGTTAACTGCTGTAAAATAAAAATATTGTACAGTGCGAAATACAACATTAAGATAGATGATGTATATGTAGTTATGGACGGACTACCTAAAGCGGGATGTTAGATACAAACACAGATGCAATAAAGCTTGCGTATAACTATAATACATCATCAAAACAAAACAAAGGCGATATGGAACAATTTTTCTTAAGAAATTTAAATTCAAAATTTGTTCAAATTTCCATTGATATTGGCTGCTCTTTTTGAACCTGAATCTAAAGATGCATGACACCGACATCGCCAAAGCTTGAAGTATTCTTTCCTGAGGTTGGAGTCGTTGACCCCATACACAACGAAGTTAATGACGCTGTTAAGTATTTTCAGTATAAACAATGCACCATAGACACCACTTTTGACCTTTGTCCCGTCTATTAACCCAAACATTGACAAAGTAATTAGAACGTTATGAGGACTGCAGAGTAAGAAAAACAGTACCGAAATCATAAGAAGCATTCTTGTTGTTTTACCTTCTTTCTCTTTTCTTTGCTGCGTTTTCATATTCCAACCTTCTTTAGAAAAGGTATTTCGTCGTATACCCACTATTATAACAACGTTTAATATGAAAACCAAAGGAAGGGGCAACAAATCATAAGCAATTCTAAAGAAATATGAAAACGATCCCATGAACTTTCCTTGACGTTTAAAATATCTTACAGCTTCAGTTGTAATTTTCACATCGGCTTCCTCTGGCATTCGATCATGGACGGAAAATAAGAGACTGTCAACGAGAGTAACCAAGTCACCCATTGGTAAGAGAACCACAACAGTAGATACTATTCGTGATTGTCTCGTGGTCCAAATTTGTTTGAGCTTAAACGGTAACCAGACAGCAGTGATTCGCTCTAGAACAATGGCGATGATGAAGAGGAAACCTATCCTCTGAGGGGTGTGAGCCAATAGTGACCAGAAAAATGCATTTGGTATTATGAATCTAAATGATTCGGAAAAGTGAATGTGACCTATATTATAGACATGAGCGATAACTCTTACTAATAGGAACAAAAAGTCTGTACACGCCAAACCTTATATAAACATGTTTGATGCTGCTTTTTGTTTCTTCTTCCAAAATATAATCATTGTTGACATGTTGCAGAATAAACCGATACAAATTACAATTGGAAAAAGGACAAAGTTCTGAACTTTCATGAAAATGTCATCGTCGACGTTGTCTGGTACAGGTAATGGCATGGTTACGGTGCTGTTCCTTAATGACGTTTTGTTGAGCTCCATTGTCACTTCCTTAGTTAGATTTTTCTCTGACAAGTTCATGATAACATTTTCCATTGCACGAATTAAAACTCCGTTGTGTAGTTACTCTTGTGATTTTCCTTAAATGAACAAAACATTGGAGGGTGTAATTTACGATATCTCACAGGACATTGTAATAACCAAAATGATTCAAACACAAAATAAATCATTGAATGAAGAGAAGTAATCATAATCTAAAACAAACATGATTACCGGAAATCCAATTCAATTTACATAGATTCATTAACAACGTTATATAAACATTATATATTAACACCGTTCATAGCATCTATATGACTACATATGGTTTATGCAGTGAAGTGGCCCCTTTCAGGCTACTTACTACTTCTTTAACTCATTTATGAAATGATGCATATTCTTAAAATTCCTTTGTCATTTTCAAAGAATTTGGGCTTCAAAAATTGTATATTTTGCCAAATTTCTGGAAAATTGTCATTTTGGGACTCATTTTCGACAAACTTCCTATTAGTTAGTATCGAGTTGGCTTCAGAACAAGTTTTATATTTTGATATGTTGTTACTTTTGTGCGTGTGCATGCAAAAGGAAAAAGTTGTTCACGATCCCGCTCGATGTTACCTCAATGAAAATAATAAAGAATTATGCTATTTTTTGCGAAAATTGACAAAATCACCGGTTTTCATGATATTTATGCAAAATTTGCTTTCAAATCGAGGAGTAGTTTTTGTAACTAGATTTCTCAAATATAGATACTAGTATTTGATTTTCTTAAATGACAACATTTAATTTTGGAAAAGTCGATTTTAGGGGGTCACTCTACTATACAAACCATGCATACTACTTTGTAAAACGAGAGTAGAGGAATTATGAATGATTGCACATATAAAACACATATTTAAAAGTCATATTGATACAACTATTCGCCTCGGAAGGAACGTGTTCTATAGATTTCCCGGTTACTCAGAAAACTAGTAAAACTAAAATTCTTATTAAGTTTCTGGTAGGGATACTCGGTCTCTTACTTCTACGTTGGTATTGGTTTGTTTAACTAAATGTTATGGACGATTCAGTCGTAAACGGAAGAAGTAACATATGTTATGAAAAACGATATAACTTATAAACCATCAATATGTTTCTGATACTAATTGCTGCGAATTTTTAAAAGTATGTAAATATTCTACAATAGTCTGTAACGCATATTGGTATAATAATCGTCTAAGCATGTAAGAAAAGTGGTCACTTCGACCTTCAGTTACGTGAAGTCTACACATGAAGCTTAAACATTCCATTATAATTACTTGTTGAAACATTTACAAATAAGCGATACATTTGAAATCCCATAAATTTCGTGGATTTATATATCGCATTTTACATTTATCTTTTGATTATCAAGTACATATGCCTTCTGAAATAACGTAACGGATGTTACGATGTTTTTGGATTTTCCTGTTTTTCATTCATGCTTAAAAAATCAAAGTTGAGGCGAAGATAACTCTTCCTATTTTCAAAGCGGTATCTAAATTCTTCAGAAAAGTACCAGAAAAGGGAATTTTTGTTCATAACATTGAGTATTTAATTGAGCATCAGAGGTTTTCCTGGTATTAACATCCGTGAGTGACTCCGAATGCGTCGTTTTCTCCAAGAACGTACGTATACGCACAATTGAATACCTATTGAAATCTTTGTAACATTGTTGCAAAAATAGATGATTTACAACATGGAATATTGGTATTCGTAACAATTTTGAAGGTTATTTTTTAACATCTGTTTTAAAAGAAGAAGCATATATTTCAATATTGGGCTTACTTTCTAGTTTGCTTGTATAAGAAACATATTTCTTGTTTTCTGATGAAAACGATATTCATATTCATTTCTGGTGTCCTTTAATTCCTATTACTGTCCGTGTGGCTCACTTCGGAAATTGGATAAACGCGATTTTGATAACTTTGTCATGTAAAAAGGATAAAAACAAGCGTATTTCAGTTGCAAATACATGTTTTCCTGGTATTAACATCCGTGAGCGACTCCGAATGCGTCGTTTTCCAAGAACGTATACTCACAATTGAATACCTATTGAAATCTTTGTAACATTGTTGCAAAAATAGATGATTTACAACATGGAATATTGGTATTCATAACAATTTTGAAGGTTATTTTTTAACATCTGTTTTAAAAAAAGAAAAAATATCTTAATATTGGGCTTACTTTCTAGTTTGCTTGTATAAGAAACATGTTTCTTGTTTTCTGATGAAAACGATATTCATATTCATTTCTGGTGTCCTTTAATTCCTATTACTGTCCGTGTGGCTCACTTCGGAAATTGGATAAACGCGATTTTGATAACTTTGTCATGTAAAAAGGATAAAAACAAGCGTATTTTAGTTGCAAATACATGTACATATTCATGAAGAAAACGTTTGTAATTCAAAAAGCATATACATGATATTTACGAAGTGCAGACAAGCAAAAGAATGTTATATGAGCAATTTAACAATGATATCGAGTCATACTCACAACATGAGCTTTGAGTGATAGGTCCCTTTATTTTTCGCTACTCTTCTCCAACTTTTGTAATATGCTCTGATGCATTCGATTGTAAAATGATTCAAAAGGTCTATAAGTTCCCAATTTATATGTATGTGAGAATATATGACGCATTGATTTTACCAAAGCAAATTCCGAAGTTAATATAAGTATTTTCGAAGTACCGAAAGACATAGCAGGATAGGTGGGATATGGGTGGGAAGTTTTATCATAAAAGGCGTCATTTATTATTCATTGAAATGGTATAATCTATATGTCTTCTGTTCTTCTGTTCTTTGTCTTTTTTTGGCGGGAGGGGGTGGTGGTGGTGGTATTTCTTACAACCTTTTTATTCCTTTCTTTGTGCGTTTTTTATCGATTGCTGTCCGTGTGTAATAGTGCAACTGGGTGCAAATTGAAGTGATTTCTGTGTTCTTATTAATAGCATTATTTACGAACAGATAAATTTGCAGTATGGACCGACATGCACATTTCGGGTACTGATCCTCAATCTACACAATGAAATATATATATGCATGACCGAAGACTATGAAAGTATGTTCAAAATACCGAAAGACATAGCAGGATAGGTTGGATATGGGTGGGAAGTTTTATTATAAATGGCTTCATTTATTATTCATTGAAATGATATAATCTTCATGAAAATTGTACATGAATAATTTATTTATTCTTTTGTTTGTTTAGAAAAGGATTCCTGATTTTCGTACAGGTAATTTTCTTGTGCATACCTGTAATTATTTACCAGGCATTCAAATGGGTCCGCATTTAGAATATCAAAGAGGTGTAACAAATGTGTATCATTTACATAAGAAGTATATAAACGCGAAGAGGTTGAGATATAGCCAAGATTCTTTCAGACTTACATTTGTAATTTCCGAATTTATAATAGTTGCTCAAAGGCATGTTGTTTTGCATAAGATGGAAATAGGTCTTAGAGTCATTTTATGAGAGAATTTACGATTTGAAATAAAAAAAACCCTTGGTTTATTAAATCTTTGCAACATATACGCAGTGTTCAGCAGCAGCGATATTAGCCATGACGCCCACAGGATTCATGAATAATTATCAAAATTTGTCATCGATGGACGTAAATTGGCTTGCTTGAATGCCATCTCTCGGTATAAAGGTACATATACCTAGTGATCAAGTGTCATGCCGTATACTTTAAAGCAACTAGTAAGTGTTTCAGTTTTTGCTGTGTATACACATTGTTTTTGTACCATTTGCGTCTCTTTCTGTTCGTATCTGCTTTGTGATTTTGCATTGGATGTTTTGGGGTTAAATTGTTGGTGCTGCCATTGGGTGTTCTTGGAGATCCCCTCCTTTCTTTTAGAATGATCCGTTCGCTCATATTAATTTCGAATCATAAGCATAATGAGCTTATTGAATTTAAAGACGTTTAACATTTGAACTACTTGGTGAGTGTCACTGCTGGTGGACCAAGAGTCCCCGAGGGCACATGTAGCCAAGTTCGATCAACTTTGGTTGATCGTCTGTCTCTTCAACGCATTTGAAATTTTCTCTTACAAACTTTCTTGAAATTTCTAAAACGTGTATCATCATATCACATCCATTCTGCTACGTCTTTTGGTACATTTTTGGACATAATAATTTTCATACTTTTTTACCATGTTACATTGTTTAGACTGAGGATCACTGACGAGGGTTTAGTACCCGAAACGTGCATGTCTGGTCCATGCTGTAAATTTATCAGGTTTTAAATGATACTATTGAATCTAAAGACGTTTAACATTTATTATATCAATATAATAAAATAGTTTCACATAGAAGACACCAATACTACTAGAAAGTAAAAAATGTCCGAGTCAACATCTTTTGGCGTTGTATTACATTATGACGTCACTATTAAAAGACGCAATTCCATTGAGATGTAACATTGAAAAGTGCGCCAAAATTGCCTACCTCGGACATTTTTCGTCATTTTTTCAGCCATTATAAATTTTTGGCAAGTGGCCTATTGCTGTAACATACAAAAATTGATACTTCGCGAGAAATTCAAGGTGCGCATGTACATGTATTGACGAACGCCCTTAAGAAGGATGTTAGATACAATCACTGTTATCAATCTTTCTTATCAATCAGCAAATAAAACAAAAGTAATCAGGGAACAGCTTTTAATAGCAGTTCTCTGTAAGGACCAAAATAATTTCAATAGCACGTGGAAACAGCATATCTCCAATTTTGGAGATTTTTGTTGTGGAAGGTATATATGATGTACTGAGACAAAAATAAACTTTCTTTAACGAATTAAGTTTTCGTTGCCATGAAAACCAAGTATGAAATTTTTCGCATCAGTAGAATACTTGTAACATAGCATTTTCACAAGGTTCGTTTCCATGGTAACAGTTATTGTAGTCAACTGAAATTTCCTTAATTTTTCTCTTTGTGTCATTAATAGTATAAATATTACACAAGAAGTATGTTTCTGCCTGCTATTCTCTTTGTCAATATGCTCAAAATGTAGGCAAAAACCTGTTTTGAAGAGGCCCTTTTTAGGACCGAAAAAGCTCCTAATTTAACATGATTTTGCTCAAATTTAAGGGCAAATAATCAGAAATGTCAGGCTAACTTGATTTCTACTGCCAATTATCTTTAAAGTTTAATCCTAGATCTTTAAGAAAATGTTAGAATTTGAGTGGGACCTCTTCACAATTTTATTCAAAAGGGTATAAAAAATTGTTACCATGGTGACATTCTGTTCAGTGCTATTACACATAGAGTAATGTACTGGTAAATTTTCAGCTGTCCGTTATATATTTTAAAGCTTTTTTTATCAGTGCATATAAAAGAGCATTATTGATTAAAAAATTACCTTAAAAGTTTTCAAGGTCACAGGACCCAATGTCAAGGTCATCTTGAATGCAATTCACAAAATTTGGCAAAATTCTGTGATTTTTCAAAAATATGAGAGGCAGTTACTCATATATCATGCAGTATTGAGTAAAACAAACACATACATAGTGATTTTGGATATATCCCCTATTTATTTATCAAAGTTGCTAAAAATCTCTAAATTAATGACATCCTTGTTTTTAGCTAGTATTTCCTACATACATATAAAAAAAATGTGAGATAATCATGATTTTTGTCTGGGGCTTATTTTTTTAGGAGAAATGTTCTGAACTAAAAATTGTAATGTTTTTCCATCTATTGGTCCTAATTTTAGAAAGAAGTATTTTTGATTCAAATATATGACAGTCAAGCCTAAATCTAGTGACAATAAATAACGACAAAAATGCAAATTTTATTGAAATTGGAACCTATATTTTCAATTGACCTTGAACTTAGAGTCAATGACCTTGAAAAATTTTGGAAGTGCTCAAATAAAGAATAATTTCCACTCTTGTCCCTACATAAAGCTTAAGCAATATAAGTTATTTAAACCATGCTAAACATCAATTTGAAAAGATATAGTCATCATGTGTCAAATGAAAAGTTGCCATGGCAACCATTTTTGACCTCAAAATGTTGGAAAACAAAACAAGGTCCCACTTATTTTTACCAGTGATTATATTTGTCACATGAAATCTATTTTGTTCTGACAACAGTAATGGTGTTATCAGCCTGACATTTTGTGTTATTTTTGTTTAAAAATGGTAAAAATTGGACAAAAATAGGCCTTGATTTTGACCTTATTTTATGGAAATTTTTGACTGATTTTAATTTGATAGGATCCGGCTAATTGAAAGATATGTCAAAAATTTGTTATTTTTTTCTAAAAATGGAGGTTTTAAAGATTATAAGTTATAATACCAAATAACTCTGACAATGGTTTCCATGGCAACATAATAACCAAAGATGACTTATTTGACAATTTTTTAGTGCTATAAATAGACAGACCTCGTTTCCATGGCAACCGGAATATCTATTTTCAAAAAATTGTTATTTTTGTATTCAGGGCATTATAAATACATACCATTTATAGAGAAAATCATGAAAATCCATGACATGCTGTTTCCAACATATTTTGGTCCATACAGAGAATTGATAGTAAGATTTATAAACTCAAACATTGTTTAAATTCCTATAATGTTACTGGCTGCTCTTTTTGAAGAGACATGACTCCTACATCGCCAAAGCTAGAAATACTCTTTTCTGAGGTTGAAGTCGTTGACTTTTTACGCTACGATGTTACTGTTTAGTATTTTCAGAATAAACAATGCACCGTACACACAAATTTTGACCTTTGTTCCATCTATTAACCCAAAAGTTGACACATTGATTAGAACATTATTATGACTGCAGATTACCGAAAGCATCGAAATCATCAGAATTAATCTTATTATTTTAGCTTCTTTCTCTTTTCGCATTCAAACATTGTTTAGAAAACGTATTTCGTCGTATGTCTTCTATATACCATAAGAAGGGACATCATTCAAAAGCAATTCTATAGAAATGCGAAAATGTTCCCATGAACTTTCCTGGATGTTGAAAATATCTTACAGCTTCAATTGTAATTGTCATATCGCCTTCCTCTTGTATTCGATCATGGATGGAAAATAAGAGACTATCAACGAGAGTATCCTAAACATCCATTGGTAAGAGTCTTGTGGTCCACATCTTTAAACGGAAACCGGACTGCAGTAATCCGCTAGAGAACATGTTCATGTTCAAGTTCATGTTAAAATTTTCTATGGCACGAATCTAGACTTCGTTGTTGTTATTCCTGTGATTTTCCTGAAATAGAAGAAAAAAAAGAAATGTCTTGTGATGGGCAAGCTTCATGTATAATACAAAATTTCTACTGCATATAGTTCCTTAGATTTTGCCTCAACCAGAAACTTAAATTTTACCAAAATGTTGACGGCAGACGGACAGACAGACGGACGGACGGATGGTCATCGTCAATCTATAGGCCGGTGTTATAGAGCAGACTTTCCCCCGGGGTAGATCTTCCCCCCGGAAAATTGGCTCTAGAGTAGATCTTCCCCCGGAAAGCCTACTCCAGAGTAGACTTTCCCCCGGGGGAAAAGTCTACTCTAGAGTAGAATTTCCCCGGGGGAAGATCTGTTATAGAGCCATTTTTCCGGGGGGGAAATTCTGCTCTACAACTAGTTGTAGAGTAGACTTTCCCCCCAGAGTAGAATTTCCCCCTTCTATTTAACGTTTACTTGACGTTCTTTTGAGAAGGGCTCCTTTCGCAAACTTACAGTCTTTACAGAAGATGATAACTCTGATTGAGATTATATTTATAAATTAAATTAGAGAGCTTTCCAAATCAGAGAGCTCGCTCGTTAATTGAAGAGGCCTCTAATCGACTATATGTCACTTTGGCGTTCCATAATTAATGCTAATCCTGGATCTGGATATTTCACACAATTGCTGTCAATAAACCAGGGTTGTGTCATTACCTTGAACAAGGGTCATATCTTCAAGACCAAGGTCAGTATCCTTTGAAACAAATTATTTCAAGGATTTCAAGGATTTCCCCCCAGGGGGGAAATTTTACTCTAGAGTAGAATTTCCCCCTTAAGGGGGAAACTCTACCCCAAAAACCTGAAGGGGGAAAGCTTGCTCTAGAGCAGGATTTCCCCCCAGGGGGGAAATTCTACTTTAGAGCCAATTTTCCGGGGGGAAGATCTATCCGGGGGGAAAGTCTACTCTATAACACCGGAATTGCTTTGCAATCCGGCCAAAAATTATTCAAACAAATGAAACTCTGATTTAGATTACAGATATTAGTTTTCAAATCACCATTTAACCAGTTTGGACAATTTTGTCGTGAGGAAGTGTGTAATTGTACGTTCTTTGAGACCTCTGGGTAATCGGAAAAGTGGGACAGTTGTGTTCACGTAATCCAGGATAACCTAAGTCGGCACCGATTGCCCATGGGTCTCGTTGGTTTATGTGTGGTCTTTTATGTTCGATGTTTATTGTCTTGTTTGCTGTTCCTTGTCCCTTTGTGTCTCTTGCTGTGTGTGTCTTCTCTGTGTTTTCACTTGGGGTGTTAGTACTGCAACAGAGTATTGTTGGAGATTCCCTCCTTTCTGATATTAGAAAAGTCGTATGAAGAAATCGTGTTGGCTTGAACAATTCTAGATTCCATTTTGTCAATCACATCCCCTGATTTTTTTATACTTGGCAAACTATTGTGAACCGTTCTTTACGGGAATATTATAAATTTAGTTTGGTCTTCGTATTCCGAAAAGATCCGAGCGATTTGATTAGGTAGAATTAATAACAAACGAGATGGCGGATTCGAAAACAACACTAGTGTGTTGGAGAGAAAAGTGGCTGGAAATATAACTCACACGTCTCAAATGAGTGAATGACTGATGAATTATTGCATAGGGAGTTGTTCCTGATTGAACCATGCAATTATTTTTACAAGTAAGTGCGGATTTATCTCATCGTAAATTCTACCACTTTTTCAATGCTTCAGACCAACATCCAGAAACAAAAAAAAAACAAGTTGGCTTGTTTCGGTCTACTGAGTACTTAAAAGCTTCTTGCAAGATTTCGTGAAATTCGGTATAGCGGTGGTAGAGGAAAAGTCGAAAATGCGTCAGCCAATCAGAGCCCTCAGCGACTATATTTGATGACCGATCAGCAACAAAAACTTCCACTGTTAGGTTTTGAACAATTTTGTGCAGCATTTGAAGAGGAAAAGTCGAAGATACGTCAACCAATCAGAGCCCTATTTGCTAACCCATCGGCGACAAAACAACAAGGTTTTGAATTAAAGGGACCTTGGGTACATGCTTCCTGTAAGATTTCGTGAATTTCTGTGCAGTAGTTGCAGAGGAGAAATCTAAACGAAAATGCGCCAGCCAATCAGAGCCATTGGTGGCAATATTCGTTGATCAATCGGCACAAAAAGATAAACAAAAGAAAGGAGGAGATTTCCACGAACGCTCGGTTGCAGTACCCACAGCAAAATTCCAAAACATCCAATGCAAAAACACAGAGCAGACATCCACAGAAAGAGACACAAAAGGTAAAAGAACACCAACAACTCACAACAACATAGAAACATGAAAAATAAAAGACCACACATAAACCAACGAGACCAATGGGCAACCGGTACCGACTTCGAATCGCCATCTGCCACGCAAGTAGCAGACGGTGTGGTTAACCTGGATTACGTGCGCACGACCCTCCCACTATTCCAATTACCCAGAGGTCTTGAAGAACGTACAATTGTGGTGTAAAACAACCTCCTCGCTGTTAGATGACAACACACAAGCAAGACCGCAAAACGCAGGGGCCCAAGGAACACAGATGAATATAAAAAAGAGAGCGTACGTAATATGGTCTGTGCTCTGCTGGCTGTAGCTGACATTCAGAGAGGACAGGTGGTTGGGGCCCTGTCTTCTCTAAAGATGTTTGGACAGGGCCTGTCATGGAGTCCCGTCGTCTATAGTATCTGGCACATAACCCTCAGAAATTCACTTCTAATATACATAAAAACTGGACAAATAAGCATTTTGGCAAATTCTTGAAATGTTCGATTTTTTTTCCGTACTAAAGTTTTATGTAAAAAAAAATGTGACGAATTTATTTCATACATGAATTCAATTCTGCCAATAATCAGAAAAATCAACACGATTTCATAATCTGAAAGTTCTTATAAGACTACAAAAAACCGTGATACGGGCGTTTGGTGCAATATATTCACTATACATCGTCCTTTATTGGTGGATCTCATGCAGTAGAGATTTTGACAAGGTATATAATTTATGGAAAAATATAGCGTTCAACTTCCATTTGTATAGCGGGGTTTTTTTTTTTAGTTACCAAAAAAAAATCCGAACAAGGAAGCATATGAATTTGGACCACCCTCCTCCACCTTATTCCCCTCCTCGCTCCATCCAGTCCTTTAGATCCGCACCTGTCTTAAGGGAGCTCGATCTACACCAATGAGTTTGACTCCTTACAGTTGTATTAAATTTGTATAAATGAATTTTAAGCATACCTATATAGTCACCTGTTAGCTTCTGTTGAGATCTAAGCATTGGCCAAATTACCCTCCAGATCCTCTCTAGTCTTTGTGTCGAATCTGTCATCTGTAGCATAGGGGTGATGCATGCAGGGTGAAATTTGATTTCCTGGTTCTTCCAGTGGATGTTCAATCTGTTTTTAAAGGTGTCAATTCCGTCTTTTCGATTTTACAGTTCCACGTTCGATTTGTGCAGGTATCTGACGTAAAAGCATTGTGACGTCATTAAATTCCTTTGAAAACGTCATATTCGTAACCCTGTTTCCCTGAATTTCATGCTGGTTTCCATAGAATTTGATGACGTCACAATGCGTTGACGTCAGATACCTGCACAAATGGGAAGTAACTCTGTATTTCGAAAAGACCGAATAGTATCAGCATCAACTACTCTTCCATATATTACATGTACTTAGGTATTCTTGAAGCAAAGCTAATTTTGCTTACATTCAATCTACTTCGCTTTTTTAAGGATTCCGACTATTCCGTCGGAATCCTTTCTGTTATTGCAATGTCTTTTCTTTATTAAGGATTCCGACTATTCCGTCGGAATCCTTTCTGTTATTGCAATGTCTTTTCTTTATTCTTATTATTATTCTTATTATTATTATTATTATTATTATTATTTTTATTCTTACCCCCTCATCATTTCCAGAGACTTTATTCAAAGGTCTTTTAACACAGAGCAAAAAGGATGGTACCATCAGAAAGAGCATACCAAGATCTTCTTTAACTATTTTTTGTTTGTCGATAAGTTCACCAATGCCCCCGCTGGAGGTCATCAAAGGTCAAATCTTTAAACACTTATAACTCCTAAACTAACCGTACGATTTGGACGAAATTTGTTTTAAAATATTCTTTGGGAAAATTGGTAACTTTTATACGCTTACATGCTCGATAAAATATTTACGGTTTTCGCGCTATTCCAAGTTGAAAATGGAACTTTAAATTGGCACAGTGCCAATTTCTACAGTTTTTGAGATTTTGAGTTGAAACTTGGATGGTAGGCTACTTATAGGTAGTCATTGATGATGACCTAGTTTCAAGGTCACATTATGATTCTCAAGGTCACAACAAACTTTTGCCTAAAGAACAAAGACTATTTGACCTTGACAGTTCAAACTTCATAAATACAATCATTGAGTCAAGCCCTTTCACCTTGACCTGCCCCAAGGTCAAATTTTGATTCTCAAGGTCACAACAAACTTTTGCCTATAAAACAAAGACCATTTGACCTTGAGAGTTCAAACTTGGCGCAAATATTTCTTGCATCAAGTCCTTTCACCTTGACCTTGACCCAAGGTCATTTGTTTGATTTCAAGGTTACAACAGACTTTTGTCGATCGAATATTGAGCTTTGATTAGATTAAGAGGACTCATGATGAGAATAAATTCAAATGCTTATCTTTTATCCATGACCTTGGTTAAAGGTCAAATTAACTTTTTCAAGGTCATAACAAACATTTACTCTTGTAGAATACACAGGATTTTGTCCTTAATTATATATTCTTCACACAAGTAGTACTTCTTATATATATTCTGAACTTTACATAGTAAGATAGATAACTCTTTTATTCTTGTTCTCTGTTTCTTTCTTTTTTATTCTTAGTAGCATTACATATCAATAGTTTCATGTTGATGTCATTTTCTATTAATAGAAATTATCTCATTGCAAAATCATTGTGCAGTTCTTTTTTGAGAAAGTCATTGTAAAGGATTAGATACTGATTGTGCATGGAGTTTAAAGCTTTCGTAAACATGAAAGGTATTTATTATTTTTTCTTCTATTTTGTTGATAAATAAATAAGAGTCCCAAATTAGGCGTAAGCTCTTTTGACTCATTTGCTGAAGTTAATATGGTACTTAAGCAACTATTCTTTTTTCCATCTTCTTTATTCGGATTTTGCACGTCAGTTCCGAGGAAGGTCAAATAAAGGAGGAATCCGTCTGTTGCTTGCAACAGTAGCCATCTAGTTCTTATTATTATTATTCTTATTATTCTTACCCCTTTCCATTTCCAGACATTTTATTCAAATGTCTTTCAACACAGAGCAAAAAGAATGGTACCATTAGAAAGAGCAGACAAAGATCTTCTTAAACTATTTTTTGTTTGTCGATAAGTTCACAAATGCCCTCGCTAGATGTCATCAAAGGTCAAATCTTTAAACTCTTATAACTTCTATATTAATCACAGGATTTGAACGAAATTTGTTTTATATCATTCTTTGGAAAATTTGCAAACTTTTGTACGCTTATATGCTCGATGAAATATTTACCGTTTTCGCGCTATTTTGAGTTGAAAATGGAACTTTAAATTGGCACAGTGCCAATTCCTACAGTTTTCGAGATTTTGAGTTGAAACTTGCATGGTAGGCTACTTATAGGTAGTCATTGATGATGTCCTAGTTTCAAGGTCAAATTATGATTCTCAAGGTCACAACAAACTTTTGCCTATAGAACAAAGACTATTTGACCTTGACAGTTCAAACTTCATAAATACAATCATTGAGTCAAGCCCTTTCACCTTGACCTTGACCCAAGGTCAAATTTTGATTCTCAAGGTCACAACAAATTTTTGCCTATAGAACAAAGACCATTTGTCCTTGACAGTTCAAACTTGGCGCAAATATTCCTTGCATCAAGTCCTTTCACCTTGACCTTGACCAAAGGTCATCTGTCCGATTTCAAGGTCACAACAGACTTTTGTTGATAAAATATTGAGCTTTCATTAGATGAGAAGGAATCTTGATGAGAATAAACTCAAATGCTTATCTTTTATCCATGACCTTGGTTAAAGGTAAAATAAACTTTTTCAAGGTCATAACAAACATTTACTCTTGTAGAATTCAGAGGATTTTGTCCCTAACTATTTTTCTTCACACAAGTAGTACTTTGTATGTGAATTTTACATACTAAGATAGATAACTCTTTTATTCTTGTTCTCTGTTTCTTTCTTTTTTATTCTTAGTAGCATTACATATCAGTAGTTACACGTTGTTGTCAATTTCTATTAATAGAAATTATCTCATTGCAAAATCATTGTGCAATTCTGTTTTCAGAAAGTCATTGTAAAGAATTAGATATCAATTGAGCATGGAATTTTAAGCTTTCGTAAACATAAAAGGTATTTATTATTTTTTTTTCTTCTATTTTGTTGATAAATAAATAAGAGTCCCAAATTAGACATAAGCTCTTTTGACTCATATGCTGAAGTCAACATGGTACTAAAGCAACTATTCTTTTTTCGATCTTCTTTATTCGGATTTTAGCACTTCAGTTCCGAGGAAGGTCTAATAAAGGAGGAATCCGTCTGTTGCTTGCAACAGTAGCCATCTAGTTTTTTTTTTCTTATTTGTACTTGTCCTCCTTATCCTTGTATTTCCTGACAGTGATAAAATATAGGTTTGCATCCATTGTGCCCTATCTCTTTATAAATTTGAATGTCTAGATCATATCCGCTCTAATTATAGATTTAAAATTTGAAAATTCGTCTTATGATCCCTAATTCTTTGTTTGCCTTTTTTAAAATTAAAAATGTATTGATTTTTGTTCCTTAAATTTGAGCTTGTTGTCAATATGCAAAACTATGATCAAACGTACATTTTCATGAAAATACATGAGACTCCACATAAGAATCATGTTTTGTGCTATAAATAACTGTATATAAATGTATCGAATAAAAAATATCGATACTCGCATCGATGACCAATATCGATACGTACCGATATTTCGATATATTGATCCAGCCCTAATATGTACACCGATGCGTCGTTAGTTGTGATGCACAAGAGTATCCCTTCCTGAACCAATACTCATAAAAATATGAAAAGTTATATATTTCCATAATTATTATGTTGAACTATGCACATGACGCATAAAGTATCTCTCATTAACTTAAAATTACATTGTTTTACAGGCTGCTGTTGTTAACCAATGTATTCTCAGGAATTTATAAATTTATAAATTCTTGGTTAAGCCCATCTCCTCCTTGTGATTTCTTAATATAAGTTTTTTTCAATAATTTGATGACATGATCTCCAGGTATATCTTCTAGACCATTAAACTCGGGTACACGTTCTTGCTATCGATAGTGAAGTGCATGGTGGTGAAGTTGTTTAATAGATCTGCTTTTTCTGTCTCATCGTCTATGATGTTGTTTCTTTTATCTTTGAGAATTTTACGTTTTGTTTTCTCTTTGTTATGGTTTTGGTTGTTAAGCCTGCTTTTTGAACGAGTTTAGTGTATTGGCTGTGACAACGTTGTCTGGTAAGCTGTTTCATACGCTGACGACTCTATTAGTGAAACAGGCTTTTCCGCACATCTAGTCTGCAGTGGCTTTTGACAAGTTTTTGACTATTACCTCTTGTTGTTTTCCTGGCTCTTTATAAAAAGTGGTTTACTCATTTCACCCAGATTGTTAATGTATAAATTTGTAGACTTGTATAATGTCTGCCCTTATAAATTCGGCTATATTCTAATGATGGAAGACCTATAGGTTGAGCAATCTCTCCGAATAACTCAGATGTTGGATTCCATAGATAAGTTTTGTTGCTCTACGCTGTGTGTTTTCGATAGATACATATATATGACATCTTTTTTGTACAATGTATACCACGCACAGGAAGCATACTCTAGCTGTGGTCTTACTAGGCTTTTTTATAGATGTAAAAACGAGTCCTTCAGTGGCGGATCCAGCGCCCCCTTTGCCGGGGGTTCAAGGTGCGAATTTCGCCGATTTTTACTGAAAATGGGCCAAAATATAGGGGTTTTTTTTTTTTAAATTTTGGGTCAGTGCCGGGGAAGGGGCGGGCGTCTCCTCCGCACCCCCCTGAATCCGCCACTGTCCTTATCCAAATGTTTAAAGTTCCTTTTTATCTCACAGATCATGCGATTAGCCTTTTTCACTGCTGCGTTATGTGGACATATCCATTTTTTTTTCCAGGCTACCTTTCCCATGGCCTTTATCACTTCCCTCTGGAAGAAATATTTCAATCTACTGCAATTTTGGCCATTCCTTCCCTCTGCGGGAAGATGACTTTGCTGACACTTTCCCTCTGG
The DNA here is from genome assembly GCA_028142955.1 of Pinctada fucata. Lineage (NCBI taxonomy): Eukaryota > Metazoa > Mollusca > Bivalvia > Pterioida > Pteriidae > Pinctada > Pinctada fucata. The sequence goes on from AP027114.1 coordinate 34,867,279, forward strand.
AGGAAATATTTCAATCTATGCCTCATTTCTCTTAACAGTCGCCACTCTGACCTCAACTTGACACTGATCTCTTCTTTTGAAGAAAGCTTTATTTTCATAAAAAAAATTGCTCAATAATTTGGAAACACATGTACAGGCACTTGGATCTGAGAAAATTTTCTATAAGGCACGGTCCATTTGATATTCTTTTTTTTTGGGGGGGGGGGGGGTCTTGGGTTTTTTGTCTGTGTAAGATTATTTTTTTCGCCCCAGACCGGAGCAAAATTATTTTTTTCTTGCAAAATTGGAGCAAGAAATCTTTTTGTCTAACATTAAGTGATATGCGATATATTAAGAATGTTTATGTTTTATCAATAGAAATTCTTTACTTTGACTAAAAACTCTAAAATATGACTTCATTTTTATGCACAAATTTAATTCACATCTAAACAGAGAGATAAAAGAATTTTACAATGTGATCCTCAGTAAACAAAATTTATATAAGCTAGGTTAAGTAAGCCTTGGTCTGAGTAAGAGGTTCTTCCAAGCAAATTTTCAGATTTAGAATTGTAAATTGGTGAAAAACTGAAGTTCTCTTTCCAAATTTGCAAATAAAGTTAGACTCTATTATGATACATGCATTTATTAATAGTGAATACATTATTTTAGGAAGACGTACCCTCTTATATTTAACATGCATTCTTTTGATATTATCAAATAGGAACTTTTATGTTTTGATAGAAAACTATAATGGCGAGCAAAGCGAGCCAATATTTTTGTAATTATGAATTGAAAACTGTGGCTAGCGAAGCGATCTCGAGCCGGAAAATTTTCAGGATTATTCAGCGAAATTATATGGTAATTTATTCTTAAGATTATTTTTTTTTTCTGTCACACCATAAGCAAATTTATTTTATTCATCAAAGTTCAGAGCAAAATAATTTTTTTCGAAAAAAAACCAAGCCCCCCCCCCCCGAATATCACCTAGCCTGGGATCCGTGGCCCAGGCTAAATATCACCGTGCCTAACATATTTCTACACAGGCCCCTCCCTTCTTTTCTCCACGGCGGTTGCCACAGTGGTCGTAGAGTGACAAAATAAGACAGAATATATAGAAACATTGAAATGTCTTTCAACGGAGGGGTCCGAAACTCACGTTGACTGCATTTTTCTTTTTTTTTTTTTTTTGTGTTGTCATGTGACAAAGATATCGGCGTCGTCACATGACTTTCAAAAATGGCTGCCGGCAGAAGTGGCGGATCAGAAAAAGTTAATTTGTGGCTAATTGTGTGCATCTTGTCGACGTTTGCAGTTAAAGATATAGCTGTAATATTTTAATTTTTTCTAACATTTTATAGTTTTCAGTGTAAATGTATTGTAGCGACATGTCAGCCTCATTTATACGATCATATTGATAAGCACACAAGTCGACAGGTCGAGGAAATATTGTAGTGGCTTCCGGTAGTTGCAGGTACCGATAGTTCAGTACAAGTTCTAAGACTGAGCTATCAGGATGTCCTTTTATCTCACTCTGCAACGAGTCTGACTGTGTGTGTAACCTCAAAGGCCGGTGTTCGACTCCTGTACCGGGCACCTGCAAACTACCTCAGTCATTGGCGACAAGGTGAACAATTGGTGGGGTACATAGAATCACCGGAATTACCGCTATTCACCGAAATTACCATGTAAATGACCGAAATTACCATCAAAGGGACTGGAATTACCGTTTTTTAGGTAGATAATGACCCACTGTGTCAAGAAAGTATAACTTTATTTGTTGTAAACCTGTTTCTATTGAAATTTTTCAATTCATAAAATCCTACTGGGCTATTTCAGTGGATCGAGGTTTTACTTTGCCAGTTTACAGGTGTTTGCACTTGTATATATATATATATCTTGTCTTGTTAGATTATGACATTTTTTATGACACGTATGAAAAAATTGGTGAGTTTTTCATACATACCTCAACCCCCACCCCACCCCCCTCCCCGCAAATTTAATATTTCACATCACCCCTCTGTTTGAAGTCGATCTATACATTGGCCTATGATCGAAGTGGTTCAAAACTCAATTGCTCTCGACAACAGGGACATTTTTAACTTTTAATATTTTTTTATCAATATTATATTGGTGTGACCCTTCTATTCAGCGCAATACATGCATACTCCAGTCAAAATGTATCGGGATTTCCTGCTTAAAGGTTTGTTGGATCAACTTTTTCCTTCATTATTCCCTCATTTAAATGGTTGAAAATGAACGTGTAGTAAAGACGGATCTCAGCCATTTACCATGGATTCTAACATGACATTAGATTTTCTCCCTTTATGTGTACTATAGAACTAGCCTGGTTAATCTCCAACAAACTTGTAGTTAACTAAGCTCCGCCCATTCACGTTCTATAGAACTCGTGCAGAACAATATTCGAATTGAAATAACAACGAGCTAGCTGTGATTTCTTGTCTAATAATTCCCCTCGTCACATGAACCAATCAAATTATCACCTCGGTGATAATTTGACTCGGGGAATTATTGGACAACAAACCATGGCTAGCTAGTTGTTATTTCTCAAATAATGGATAAAAAAAGGGAGAGAAAAACAATTGTTGTAGTGTATTGATTTTGACTTTTTATTCGCTGATAAAGCTGCTTATAACGATGAGGGAAATACCAAATGTAAGTCTTGACTGTATATATATGTGATATACTCTTTTCTGCTGATTAATTGTTGTATATGTATGTACTTTCCACAATAGACCGTCCCCTGACATACTAAATGAAATTGAATACCCCCTCCATCCAAATAAATTAAGTAAGTTGTGACAATATACTGCATTCAAATGAGACTTTTTGTATGTGCTTGCGCAAATGTATAGTGCAATGAGCTGTACATACTGCAATATGCTGTCGTTCATGGTGATCAATGACATTCATTAGTCAAAGGGTTAAGACATGAGATATTGATATGTGTGTACCAACATTCAGATACATGAAATGACAAATAAAACTGTATTTTGAATTAATTTTATTCATTTAATAGCATATATAAATAACAACATATAAATAATCACAGCATATTTAATACTATGTATCATTCTAAAAAAAAAAGACCACACGTTTGAAAGTTAACCCAAAATATGTCATAAGTTACCATATAATTCAACATGAAACACAAAATCAGCAGAGATTTAGAAGAGAAGTCAAATCTACTGCCCCTACACATATGATTCTAAATTTTATTGATAGGTTGATTTTTAAACAAGAATTTTATTTATTTTATGAAGTTAATTTTACCCAGACCTACCCATAGAATAGGTTTCTCTACACCGAGAAACGGAGCTGGATAAGACTTCTAACAGACATTGAGGCAAGGGATGTTTAACATTAAAAAAAAAGTTGAGCTGAATTTCAATTAGATTTATTTCAAAATCTGAAATTTTTCACCAGACCTACCCGAAGAATGGGTTTCTCTACACAAGACAGACATTGATTTTTTAATGTATAACTACTGGACATGTATAAAGTTAAGTTAAATTTCAATTAGATTTATTTCATAATCTGAAGTTCTTACCCAGGCCTACCCATAGAATGGGTTTCTCTTCACGAGAAACGGAGCTGGATAAGACTTTAAAAGACACTGATCTTTATGTTTAGCAAAATTTCAATTAGATTTATTTTATCATCTGAAGTTCTTACCCAGACCTACCCATAGAATAGGTTTCTCTACACCGAGAAACGAAGCTGGATAAGACTTTTATAAGACACTGGATCAGATATCAGATCTATTTGATCATGTTCGAACCTTTTTGGTGATAGTTGTTGTTTTTGCGTTTATTTTTCTTTTTATTTGCCCTAACTTTTTTCCATGTGCCCTAGGAGCTACAACAGTTGTTTGTCCATCTGTAGATGTTATTGTCTTACTGTCTTTGGAGATAAAATTTCTACATCTTTTGTATAGTCTAGATCGTTCCTCGTCTGTTTTTGACACCCACACAGTTTTGCTGACCTCAAAGTGCTTGTGACTTTTCGATAGTCTGAACTGTCCAACACCGACGATTGATCTACGAATGTCTTTAAATTGAGCATTTACATAAGTACTAATTGCATTTATCAGATCCATAAATAATTATTGAATGCCTGTATGGCATATTATTAATTACGTAACTACACGTTACCCCGTTGGGGCCTCTTTCACGCCTAATATTTCACCCCGTAAACCATACCATTTGGGGATAAATGTCAGCAAATCGAATAAACAATGGGGTGATAAAAGATTGGAAAGAACAAAGATAATAAAAATTAAATCATTATCGTGATTTAGATTGAACATATCTTTATATAATTTGAATTTAGAAGACTACCTCTTATGTGTCACAGGTTTTGGTTTAAATTACTAATTACCAAAATTTGGTTTTTTTTTTTTTTAGAAATTGCTATGATTGGTTTCTTTAGCACATAGATGATGACAATGACATTTCTTTATGAGAATCAGAATTTGTTCAATATTGGGCAAAATTTAATAAATTGCAGCTTTGTGAACTAGGTATGGGTATGCCAGACTCATGGTATATATGGACAAAGTAATATAATTTTAAAGGTTCATTTTTCACATATTAAACAAGGTATTATAGATAATTACATACATGCTTTTCAGAGTCTTACGTCTAGTTAAAAAAAAAATGATTCCTATACCGTCACTTAGTAGACACTTTCACTTGAATATTATTTATGTAAACGTATACCCAATCTTAGATTGTCATCACAACAACAATCAATAAAATCTGGTAGACACCAAAATATATCTAGAAATGAAAGGGTTTGTCTCATATGTAATTCTGAATTTGCATATGTTTATAAAATGTCACATCAATGTATCATAATGTAACTAGAAATAAAGAATTGAATTACGAAGATAAAAGACATAGGTAAAGGCGGCGACTATTTTAAGCATTCGAAGGTAATGTCCTATGACAAATTCGAACTATTGAAAATATATAAATTTGTTTAAACCAATTTAATATTTTCAATATTTCTAATTTGTCATAGGACAGTAATTTCTTTTGAGAAGATAAGTGAAATACTTGAAGGCATGTTATGTTCGTGTTGAAATAAGAGAAAATGAACGTTGATATTTTTGGACTCTTTAAGAAAAATATACTAGACAACATGTAGGGGAAAATATAAAATCTGAGCTAAAACCCATGGGACAAAATAAGTATTTCAATTTAAAAAATCAAGAAATTTATAAATTATTCTACACTTGATTACCTTCTCTTACTTTTGTATGCTTTGTAAAGATATATTTCATAGTTTTATGTAAAGCTGGGTCAAATAGTTTAATATCTTTTTATTTACACGCTTCGTTAATGATTATAACAGCGTAAATTTTCATTTTTTTTTATCTCGAGAGAAAAGTTGAAATAGTATATGATTATAACAGGAAAATTTGTAAACATTATTATAATGAGAAAATGTGAAAGCTAATTATTGCTACAGAAAAATGTGAAAGCTATGTATTGCTATGGAAAAAGGGACTGTAACGTTAAGAGCCGAAATCTGCCCAACTTTTACTTGCGAGGGGTTGTTGAATTATCAATGCCCAAAATCAAAATAAAGGAGTTTGTTAGTGAAAAAGTAAATAACGACGAATATTTTTTGTTGAATATTGATTAATTCGAAACTGTTAATAAAGAAGTTAATAATTTGCCGAAAGCGAATCAAATGCCAATTACTAATTCTCTGTTAATTTCGCATCTTTCCTTCACCCCTACCCGCCCAATCACATTTTTGTAAATTGACTATTGTTCCCCCCTTTGGAACACAACTCCACTTTTACAGAAAATTTGTACTATGAAAATACATCTTAGGTAGAGGTGGTGTTGTGTTCCAAGGGGGGGGGGGGGCGATATTTTATGAAAACTTTTCCGATTTTCATTAATTTCTATTCAAAATTAGCACATTTATACTCTAATATCTCTCTACTAGAGCAATTTTATGAAAAAAATTCTTCAGATGTTTAAGGGGTTTTATCATTTAAAGTATTTCACCAACTTGATTAAAGAAATGAAGTACTTCAAAATTTCGTTATTTTTCGGCAGATTTTACGCCTTATCGTTACAGGTCCTTTGAAAAGATAATTATTACTTTATTATAAATGTGAAATGAGAATTACCATGTGAAAAGGTGATGTTAAAGAATACAGAGTATTATTGTCAGTATTATTATAAATTAAAATGTGAACTTTTATATACATGTAATGTGATACACGTGAATAGTGTCTCGTAAACCAAGTGTGGCTGGGTATCAAATTTTTAAATACTTATGTACTGATTTTATTGTGATTATAACATGTAAATTTGATATATGACACTTAAATAAATTATTTATTTCTGACTCTCAGGAATACTAAAGGATGATACTTGTCTTCACATATTCTAACGTTTTTTTGGTAGATTTATCATAGTTGTGTGTGTGTGTGTGTGGGGGGGGGGGGGGGGGTTAGGTCTGCATTATATATTTATATGCGTGATAAGATTCTATGAAAAAATATCTTTGAAAGATAATAACATATTGATACTCACCGGTGCACCCATCTCTCGCACGATTCACACTGTATTGTATCTGTAGTGCAGTTTCTGTCGCAGGACACGCAAGGGTACGGTGTACCCATTTTGAAAAGATTGTAATGAACGACAAGGGCATGTCCATGTTGTATATATACCAAACTCTAGTAACTTTTGTGGCTTCTGCAGTTGTAAGGTTGGTGCTGTCAATTTGTTATTTTTGTGGCTTCTTTAGACTAAGCGAAAGTGACCTATTAGAGCGACGTCGTGAATAAAATCAGATATATGCATTAATTAGCAAAATATATAAATAAACTAAGATAAACTAAAAACAAACAAAATTTATAAGAAAAAAAAATTGATCATCATATCTTGGTATCTAGACTATTTCTTATAATCTGATCAGGAGGAACGACTTGCATTTCTCTCTCTCTCTCTCTCTCTCTCTCTCTCTCTCTCTTTTTTTTTTTTGTCTTTCTTTTTTGTAATCTCTATAATATAGGTGAATTGAAACTTCCCAGTAAATGAATTGAGGTGATGCTGCTTTTATTTAATAATAACACTATATATAAGTGTTATCTTTTATGAAATCAGAATGAATGAATGAATAAAATCAGAATGAGTGAATGAAAGAATGAATATTTTATTAATTCAAGGCTCTTTTATTGATATATTAATTATTTCAATATAATGAAAAAAAGAAGTTCATAATTGAAGGAATGTGCATATTCTGACATCTTCGTAGGATTGATTCTTTCAGAAGGATCTCTATCCCTGAAAAACGTAAAATGTAATTAAATATTGTTAAATTGATTTGGATTATATAATCAACGCTTTCGATTCTATAAGTGTCTTAGTGTCTTGAAGTATGAATGAGTTTGATACACTTTACATAAAGTCAGTCTTTCATACAAAGTCATTGAGACACTTTCAAAAAGTCCGTAAAAAAAACCCAGCAAGAATCGTGAAATAAAATAAAATAAAATAAAATAAAATAAAATAAAATTAAATTAAATAAAATTAAATAAAATTAAATAAAATTAAATAAAATTAAATAAAATTAAATAAAATTAAATAAAATAAAATATAAAATATGGATTGAAATGAATCGTTTCTTCAACCCCCCACCCCACCCCGTTTTTTTTTTTTTTTTAATATAGGGGGTGATTTGGGATTGGTTAGGACGTATTTTGGGGTTGGTTAGGTCTAAGGGAGGGATATTGTTCACAGGAAAGGAAAAACATTGTTATATGAAAGATGTTACTTTAAAATTAGAAGAAACGGATAAAATAAGTCGACATCGAAGATCTGCCCAATGTCATTTAAATTGCAAGATCCACCAATAATATTTATTTTTTAAGTTTACGCTTAATTAAAGTTTCAGAATTATTTTTTTTATTACTTTTTATTGATTTATAGTAGATAATGTCACATATATCCCGTGTTTCGATCCCGGCGTTTGCAAGAAATGAACTCCGGTATTCCTCATTGCACATTTTTTAGAATAAAGTTATACTTTCTAGGTACAATGGATCCTTATCTACTTATAAAACGGTAATTCTGGTCCCTTTGATGGTAATTCCGGTCCCTTTGGTGGTAATTTCGGTCATTTATATGGTAATTCCGGTAAATAGCGGTAATTCCGGTGATTCTATGTACCGCAATTGGTGTGTGTGGGCCAGTTCGATCTGCAACCCTGCCAGGGGTTGGAGAGTAGCCACAGAGCGGGGTACACCCTCGGCCCTCAACAAAAAAGGGGAAGGGTGTAGTGGCTTCCGGTAGTTGCAGGTTGACCGATAGTTCAGTAACAAGTTCTAAGACTGAGCTATCGGGATGTCCCTTTGGCTCACTGGGCAACGAGTCTGACTGTCACCGGACAGCCGGGGTTTGACTTCCGAACCGGGCACCTGCAAACTACCACAAAATTCAATCTTTATACTAGTATTTTTCTAGTAGTACCTCATGCAATTTGATTTCATAAAATAAAACAATGGCTCGACTCCGTAGTTGGATTTAGAAAAAGAGCAGCATTTCATTGTTTGTCTGTGAATAAGATTAGAAGGATGTGACTGTGAGCTTGGTAGACAACTGTCTTTATCTGAATGACTGAAGTCACTTCTTTTCTGGAAGAAGAAAGATGTCATTCCAGTGGCCAATTCATGCAGTCAGGGGCATGGTATCTTTTGCCAACTCTGATAATTTGATTACCACAATTATTATTAATCTGTTGAATTGAATTGAATTTTATTCAGGCATACTCAAAACACAACACAAATATCACAGTAAAACATCACATGTATACGAAATAATAATTTCCCGTGTGGAAAAGTTTTGGTTTGGCTTCTGCAAGAGTGGTACCAAGAACATGAAACATTTATATTTTGCTTCACTTAAGTACGTTAGCTTTTAAACAGGAAATATAGTCAATAGGGCGACCCGCGTATGTTTAAACGATTAAGAATTTTGCCTGGTGGGGTTTAAGATTATGATTCTAATTACATTACTTTACGTTGCTGGTATCTTGGTGTTATACATCATTTGACGTTAAAAAACAAAGAAGTCTCCTCATCTAAACTGTCAAACTTTCATTCATCTTCAAGGACATTATACATGTTGGACCATATTAGGGCTGTCACGGTTAACAGAAAATTTGTTTAACCGCGGTTCAAGCTTGGTCGGTTCTATTCGGATCGTACTTTACGGATTTCGGTTCAGTTCTTTCTTTTTTCTTTGGTTATATCTGGTAATCAGTAGTTTATCAATTTTGTACAGACTGTGATTCGGTACTTTGTCGTATTTCACCCAATAAAATAGGTTCTTTCACTTCTTAATTGTAAACTTGCACCTGTTTGTTTAAAAGGTGGAGTCTAAGAAGTCTTCTAAATTTTCTAGTTTGCTTACTTTGTTGAATGTTGATAAAATCTCGAAGGAAAATGCTTTCAAAGCAGAAAAATGAAAAAGAATCATTTGTTGATTTGTTATTCTTACCAGTGTTTCATGATCACTCTTTTATGGAATTAAACTACACAAACTCAAACCAAACCGAAAAAAAACGAGAACTGTGGTTCATTTTCCTGAACTGAACCAACTAAAGGCTGAACCGTGACAGCCCTAGACCATATAGGCTATATTCTACTTCAAGGCATGAGGCATCATCATTACATTTCATCATAAAGAAAAAAGTCAATGAAGGTAAAAACAGGTTTTTCTGTTTTCTTTTGTTTAAAGTGTATCAAATTGAAAATAACAGAAACCAAGGCATTGAACCACTATACGTATCGTATTGTGTCGAGGGAAGCGTATCGTTACAGCCCTTTATGTTATAAATATATTAGTCAAACTGCAAATAGATTTTGAAGAATCTCATTGGTTGTCCATCCGTAATTATGAGATTATGTTACCCGTTTGCAGCCGTAAATATAGGGCTTTGTGACGTCATGGACACCTTATTGTTTCTAGACGTCATAGCGAGCATTTCCCGTAAAAATGAGCAGACGTTTTGAAGTTTTCTATTGCTTCAGATCCTTTAATTTGAATTTTTCTATCGCTTCAGATCCTTTAATTTTATTACATATTAAGTTAATTAGTATTTGATTACGTAATTTTAAAGAAAATGTTCACGTTCCAAATACTAAAAATGTCAATAGATTTAATATATAACAGCTCTAGAGACAGACAAGCCTTAGGACGGATCTAGAGCAGGGTCAATACCACCCCCCCTCAGCAGGAGACCAGTAAGACAGAATTTTGCACACAATGTACATCTTACACGACATAAATATGAGATAGAGTCACTCAGTGTCTCACAGTAGTGTAATGAGAACAAATTTTTTTGTCGCCTGCGAAGCATAGCAACACTTGGGGATCACTTTTTCCGTCTGTCTTTCACACTTGGATGTCACACCCTATAAAAGTGATTCCGGAGTGTCGCTATGTTTCGCAGGCGACACATGCATTCCTTGGAATGATTTTTTATCTATAATATGTAAATAATACTAATGCAGTTTTAGGTTTCATTTGATATTACAGCAACTTTCATATGATAAAATCTGACTGATCAACTCCAGCTCTGCAAAATAAGTTTTTAAAAATTTCATTTTCAGGCCACTAAAACCCGTTCCTTTACGATCGATAAAGTTGGCAACACGTTCCTTAGGGATGGCAGGCCTTTCCGTTACATCTCGGGAAGCTTTCATTACATGCGAGTGCCGAGTTATTATTGGAGAGACAGACTCACTAAAATGTATGCGGCGGGACTAAATGCCGTACAGACGTAAGAATTCTGTTTGTATTATAATATATTTATACAGTAAACTTCGTATATAACGAAGCTCAGGGGACCATTTGTCCTAATTCGTTTATAATAGCAATATTTCGTTACATGCATTTTGATGCTAAATTTGTTTCCTTGGTGAGGTAGTTCACAGCACACATGATTATCTTATTGCCATGAAATGATTTCAAGCATGGATCTGGATAATGATGCGGTTATTAGTTGAGAACTTGTGTATGTCATAAACGATAAACTATATAAGCAAGATTTTAATTGTTCAGAATTTGAAAAAATATGAATGCAAGAATTTTCAAATTAATTATACCCTATAGTATTATATCAATATTTTTCTGTGACATTTTATCTGGGCATGCATTTTTTTTTCAGTCAAATTACTTGAACCGTTGCACATTACCAGTATCAAATTTATTTATTCAAAATATGTAGATCTACAATTGATAGAGAACTTAGTTGTTGTTTTATATTTCGAATTATACTAACATAATCTTATCACAAAATTGAACATGTTGAATTTTCTAGATACATCCCATGGAATTACCATGAACTAGAAAAAGGCCAGTTCGACTTTGATGGGGAGAAGAATTTGGAACTTTTCATTAATTTGGCTCATGAGGTTGGATTGCTTGTGATCATTAGAGCTGGACCATATGTGTGTGGAGAATGGGAATTTGTAAGTATAGGACTTAACCAAGTTGTTTATTATATGCAAGTATTGAATTTTGATTTCGGTCTACTCGTGACTATACAGACCAGGTCAGGTTTTGGTTGACCAAGGCTGAAGGCCGAGGTTAGCCATTGCCCGACAAGGTCTGTATAGTCATGAGTATACCAAAATCAAAAGTCAATAACTACTTTATTAATTGACCCTTCCGATTCCGGGAAAAAAATGCAAAATTTTGTGACATCACAATGCTTTACCTCGGACAAACAAGCTTCGAACCCCAGTTTAGCATCGAAACTGCATTGTGACGTGAAGGAATTTCTCAAATTTTTCCTGCGTTTGGAAGGGTCAATTATCACGATAATTTTTGGGACACTCGTGTCCCTCTGCTATGGCATCCAAATTTTCAATGCTCTCAACCAATCAAATCGATAACTCCTTCAGTTTTTGATCACGTGATCATGATTTCTTGACTCGAACGCTTTACTTTGATGAATCAGAATAGGTTCCTGTAGAAATTCCACGATTAGTTTGTAAATTGTGTTACTGAAATTTACCATTATGATCAGCAAATACATGTATATGATGTACATGATAATGATAATGTGCTTAATTTCTTCGATCGATTTGTAGAATTCTCCATGCAGTAAATGATGCGTGATGCTTCCTAGAAAAGGTAGTCGGATTTGGGTCGTGAAAAAAGTAAAATAAAATTCACCTTTTTTCAGCGTATCAAAAGATTAATTTCGATTGATTTTCAGGAAATATTCATTCTCTTTTTGAATATTCGATATGTTGAAAGGAAGGAATATTGTTCATGAATGAGCGCTGCTTATATGTGTTATCTGAGTCTGACACCGAGTACTACTTTTAACGTAATTATGTACTTCCGGACTAGACTGCACACAACAAATCAACCTTTTGCTAACAGATTTCCTTCCTTCATACTCCCCTCCCCCCCCCCCAAAAAAAAAAAATTATCCTATCAAATCAAATACTCACAATACATGCTGCCGTGAGGTGAGCTATGTAAACTTCGTTTACTATGTTTGTTACACTGTATGCGTAGAATCATTCACGGTATATTAACCTTCGCTATTTTTGCGAGCAGCTTAACACTGTGAAAGTTTGTATCAATGAATGTGAATACTAAATGCATAACTCAATACTAGCAGAGCGAGATCAGTGAGTCATTGTCCACGTGAAATGTTTTAATTCTATAAAACTATGAAAGAAAGTACCAGCGCATGATTATACTTATACAGTAAGTTCTCATTTATTATTTTCCAACAGGGTGGTATACCAGCTTGGATACTGAAGGAGAAACCAGATGTTGAACTAAGAACTAGGGACCCATGTAAGTTTGTATCTTGCAAAGTAAACGATCCCGTACCTGAAGGAAAGACTATAAAAATCGTTTTTCAAAATTTCCACAATTTATTGATATGACCTTATAAATTGTTTCAACTATGATGTCTAAACAACAAGCTTCTGACCCGTTTCTGTTGAGATATTGTCCTTAACGCTGGCAAAATCAGCTTAAATGTACTCACCCTTTTGCAGAGTTCAATTGGTTGAATAATTCCAAAAAAAAAAAACCTCACTATGATATTTTTGTTCAAAATTAAGCATTGATGCAAGGTATTATGGCTTAATATTCAGTAAAATGACAGTCAAATAGTTATTTGACAAATAATCCCTGAAAAGGAATAAGCCATAAAAATTTTCTTTCATTTTCTAACCAGAGAAAAATCAAGGAAAAAGTAGCATCAAATGTATACAGATAAACATAAAGCCATACCTGTAATATGACACAATGGACTGTATCAGATAATTAGCATGTATTGATTTCTACCTGAGTGACCGTGTTTGCGCAAAATGTAATCATGTGACAATAGGCCTTATTGCCATTAACGTAAGAGTGACGTCCCTTATGTAACTCTCTAGCGTGAAAATCACTAAGAGTACTTAGTCCGGGAAATTTCTGGGGGCAACGTTGCAAAGCGATAAAGTATCATAGAACGCGTCGATTTCTTTGCTCAGCTCTTCAATTCAATATTAAATTTGTCAATAGAATGTTGCATAGATCTTCTGTCTTTCCATATTACATTAGTTTTTATTTCAAACATGTGAAAAATGACACGGAATCGGAGGAAAGATGATATTTCTAGATGTTCAATGACTGCATGCATTGAACATAGGTGCACTGTCCTAAGACAGTTAATAGACCAGTCCGATTGTGTGCACAATGATTTTGATAACTGATTCTTCAATTACAAAGTATATTGGGGAAATAAAAAGCAAAGATTGTGTAAAACGGTTTAATTCAAAAGGGGGGGGGGGGTTCTGGACTGATGTCCGAGAACAAGCCCCCCCCCCCCCCCCCCTGGGCCCGGTTTTCCTATTTGTTCAGTTCATGAGAAAACGACCTTCACCAAGGAGAATAGGCAAACCACAGGGGATTCCCAGCTCGACCGGCAGGGGTAGTATTTGGTATCCCAGGCAGTGTTTATGAAAAGTGCCGGATTGCCGGCGATCTACAGCGGATTGTGTCAATGTCCTGTGGATTTTTGTGGAAAATAGCATGTCTTTCTTTTACTTTTTCGAAAACAGTGCCACCTCAGTTTCGTTTCTTGCCAATTTTGGACTGTTGAAGTTCAAAACCTACAAGCTGAAGATTAAATGTACTGCAGATTGTTTCATGCAACTACATTTAAAATTACAAAAAAAAAAAAAAAAAACTTATGGAAGTCGCCATCCATGAAATACTTGTGTTATCTTATCCCATGAATATTCAAATAGCTGTAAAAATGAAAAATGTGCACTATTTTATGATGATGATCGCACCAGTAAAATTATATATAACATTTACGTTGAAGCTACGTATACCCTGGACACCCAACTATACAGAAGGAGCAACCCCATCTCGTATACCCTTCCCCAATCGGCACTTCGTGCCTCGCATCGGCCCATTGGAATGAACCCCTCCCCCGGGCCACTTCAGTTCAACTCTGCATCCGCCCTGTTGTGTCCAAAGCTTTTAAAATGAATCGGTTTATATCATACTGAAATGTTGTTCATCTGTCTATATCATTAAAGTACGTTTTCATAGTTGAGCATCTTCTCCACCATAATCGATGTGAAAAATATATGAGAATTACGATAAGAAAATCAATGAATAATAATGTATAAGGGGGTAACTGAAGACCACCATTGCGGCATGCCCTTTGCTGAAAAACATGCAATGATTTTAGACTGAGAGAGGGGCAAACACCCCCCCCCCCCCACGCACACACACACACTACTGATGTTTCACATCTTTACCATGATATTTTCAAATTCAATGGCAGATCTTGGTTTAGAAAAGGGTAGGCAAAACCTTTTTTTTCTTTCAAAATCACAATACGCCACTCTTTAACTCCCCTCTCCTAAAATAATCGCATTAAATATTATCCCTCGTTTCTTCCAGTATAATAATTGAGTATACTAGTATTGTTTTCCTTCTTGAAGTTGCATCAAGTGTCAGATCACGATAGACAAGTTGTCAACACACAAACCGCAAACAAAAGAAAAAAAAAAGGATTATGGAAAAAAAATATATATATAATAACAATTAAAAATAAAGTTGGAACAAATTACTCTGTCAAGTTCCAAACGTATATTTTTTAGACTTGTTTTTGGCGATGTAAAGAGTAACGATAAATTGTATTGGGAATGATAAGGGTAGGGAAGATAGAACGCCAATGTCGGACTCACTGGGAGGAAAACTTTGCGATAATAACGGGGGAGGGGGATTTCAAAATTACTATTTGGTAAAAGGTGGCCCGGGTTATCTCTGACAATTAAATGAAACTTCATACTCTCCCCAAATTGATAAATCACCACAGAACATTTCCAACCCGACCAGTCATGTTTATTAGATTCAGATTTCAGTATATTAGAGTTATGATTCAGATTCTGCTATCATACTAACACTAGAATATTATCATAAACTGCATGGCGCAGAAAAAAAAACATGGTCATACGTTTCATCTTTTTTTTTAAGGTCTACATTAAAAAGATGATAGAATGTTTTTTTTACAACTGACACCCAATGGAGGGTCTCTTAAACACCAAATCATATAATTTTACACCATGAAAAAGACCCGTTCCTTACGGCACGTCTGGTTAGGAATTACCCCCCCCCCCTCACCTTGTCATATCAGATGCGGATCAATTTTGACTTATATTCACAAGATAGGTTATAGATAAACGAATATGGCTGGATTTTTTTTGACAAAAAATATTATATCAATGCAAGGAGGAAACATCGAGTTGGTTTTTTTTATCCAGCCCCCGGCTTTATTTACCGTCTTTCTCTCTGTCTTTGTGAAAGATTCGTTACATGTTTACTGTTTATTTATTAATGATACTTTTTTTTGCATACTTTTGGTCTTTTTGTCTTTGTTTATTTCTTTCTTTGTATGTCTAAATAGTTAACTAAACTGGTGTACGGTACGTGCGTGTAGGCGTGCTGTATAAGTTTGTCTTTAAATAGCGCTCATAACCTCTCAAACTCCTCTAATTACAATGAAGTTTTATTATTTTAATCTTTTTTTTTAATCATTTTTTTTTACTATTATTTTTTCAAGTCAAAATTCATCAAATTAGCTAACAAGTTATCGTACGTCCTTGAACATTACACATTTGCTTTTCAAATAGCGCGCGCTTTGTTGTTGACAATGACGCCGCCGCGTTGCCCCCACTGATAGAGCCTTTCTATCTCCAACACTAGAGAGCGCGCTAATGGCAATAAGGCCTATTTATTTGAGCCCTCTCATGCATATGTAATTGAGATAACAATATTCAAGGCCAGATTGGATGTGCTAAATACCCCTTTCCACAGAAGAGACATCAAACATAATAATCTTTGAATAAAAACAAAGTTATTTATTCAATAATGGAAAGGTCAATATATCATTTTATGTAAAAAGTAATACAAATTGCATTGAATTCTTTGATTTACGTGTGAGAAAAAAAAGGGGTCTTTCTAAGCCGATGATCCTATATTCCTTTTTCCTTTGGTGTATGTATCAATTATTTTAGGACTTATAAGTTGTAAATTTGAATGCATATGTACTGATGTAAATTCAAAAGAATTACTTTCAAATGAGCTGTTAAGATAAGGCGTAAAATCAGCCCTGAAAAGTGGAATTTGAAAATTGAAATTTCAAGAACTTTATAATGTAAAATGTATACCTTATACTGCATACCATCAGAATATGAAGTAAATTTTTATCTGTTTTGCATATTGTTGCTAATTTTGGGGTCAAAAATTCTCTTTTTCTCATAGAAATCAATAGAAAACGGAAAAGTTTTTTTGGAACATTGTTCCCCCCGGATATACAGAAAGCCACTTTTACTGGAGATGTATATCAATGATACAATTTTTTTGGCAAAGTGGGGTTCTGTATCTCCGTGGGGAACACAACCCCATAGACGAAAAACCAAAAATGGAAAGGGGGGTGCATTTTTTAAGAATCGACCTTTTCGACCATAAAATATAGCACATAACTTAAATATGACTGAATGAAATATACAAGAATTAGGAATGAAATAAGCAAGAAGGATGTTCATTTCTCCGCCAATGTGTATTTCGCGCTTATAGGCTTACATTGTAGCCATTGAATACAAAATGAGACCGTATTTTAAGTTCCGGATTGCATTATTTACTGATTAAAGGAGATGGAACGTTTGAAATCTATTTCTGATACACAATGTAGACATATTTGATGTCTTTTAATTTATATTTATCCATTTTTGATAAAATATTCTAAAAATTTTACGTTTTTTGTCGATATTATCGGTTTTTCAATCCGTGCACCCCTACCTCTTTTGACCTTAATTTTAGAATCTTAAGGTTTCTTTAACGAAATGTGAAACATGTAAAAGGTCTGCAAATACATTATATTTCAATAATGATTAATGTTTTCTGTATATGATTCTCCATGAAGAAGAAATAAGTCAGGAGATTTAGGGCTAAATAGGGCCCTTATCTGAACAGGTCCTTCTCAGACCAAAACAAATTTTAATAGAATTAATTCAATCAATTTTTTGTCCGGTAAATAGTGTCAGACAAATTAGCACTGTCATTATTAAATCATGTAATAATAATATGTATTGTTAACTGAGAAATATCAATAGATATAATTATTGCTAGTAAGATCTATTTTACCATGGAAAAGGGGTATAATTTTGTTGTTTTCACACCATGATTTAGTTTAAGTTGCATAAGGAATGCTATTATACCATTTGTTCTACCATTCTGAAAGGTAAACATGTATGAGGGTTGTCCAAGAAAATCGTAGACATCGGCAATAAGAAAGTTGTAGAGAGCTGCATTTTTATCAACTTTGGATTGATAAAGGACCAGAGCCACGAACGGCAAAATCGGCCTAATTTGCCACAACGTTCATCTTTTATATTTTGATAATACCATATTTCAGCAATTCAGAACTGGCCAACTTTGTGATTTACGGCCTTGTTGAAGCAAAATATTTTAATGTGAATTGAGGGTACGGTATATTGTTTGCGACGTCATTTGACGTCATTTTCACATATGACATCGCATAATGTCAGGACAAGAACCATGAATCACTAAGTATTAGAAATGATAAGAGATATTTCTACATTGAGAAAATGTGTGAAATATTAATTTAAAGAAAACATATTCTAAAAATTTCTATAAATACAATATGTGTACAATTTATCATGTACAATCCGTGTTTGTTTTGCCTTTGCTCGAAATCACAGACTGAAAATGTTCGTCCTGGAACTACAGTATGCATGTCTTCAATGTAATACTTTTACTTTTTGTATTCTTTTAAATCGCGTAAGATGTAAGCTGCATCGACCCACAAGAAATTGATGTCATTATTTATGATTATATGAAAAAAAATCAAAGAAAGACCTCATGTTTACCATCTTCATGAATCACGGATCCGATTCGTCCCAACTGTCCTAGAAGAGTGTTAGGCTGTATCAGATCAGACAAAGGAATACCATGTATGCTTCTTCATTTTTTCCGAAAATTTCTGAAATACCGTTAAATTCAAAGATTTTCTCGTAATAAAGTTGTCAGAACATCTCCAATCAAAAGTGAATACCCTTGTACAACATCAAAACACGGTTCTATATCTGCTGCAGATCTAGATAATTAAAGCATCCACTTAATTTTGCCGTAGATACACCACTGTCAGCGATGTATGAAGATGAACATTGATGTGACTCAATTTGACATCTATAAGTACTTCAAATTTGTTCCTATAAACTAGTAGGCTCAAATTACACGTATCAGTTTTTAATCCAATTTCGCGGTCAGTTGCTGGACTAGACAGAGATAATACATCGGCTAAATTGAAAACCCCTTCCGTACACTTCGGTGCATATGAGTCAATGATTCAATATAAATAAGTACAGCTAAAACTCGAGTTGAAAAATGAGAAAAATAATGTCTTAATTCATTGCATGATTTTCCTTCTAAAATCAGCGTGTAATACCCATTTGCAGAGGTTGTGGCGGATACAGGAATTAGGGGATGGGATATTTCTGACATAAAAGCGAAGGGTCCCATTCGGGTCAGTGGTAGCGGACTTTGAACATAGAGAAAAAACGATGGTTGCATTTTGAATATTTCGTATTTTAAATTACTTTTCATGCTCCCGTTCTTATCATGACATACTAGTATATAATTATTGATAAGAGAAATACGTGTGACTCTTCTCACATGTATGTGCTAGTACTAGTATAAGTGTTGGGCAATCGGAAGTTAAATCATAATCAATAAGCGGAAATAATCGGATGGGCATAACCCATTATTTTTATAATCGGAAAATTCAAAACATTTCTTTTTTTCATTTTGCAACCAACAATGAATTGAAATAAACACTAAATCATTATTTCTTTGAATAAAATTGTTTTATTGAGTAAAGCACTTTGGATCACAACTACTATGAATACCCTATCAATTCGTTGAAGCTCCTTTATCTTGAATACCATGGAACAGAAAATGTCATACACTAGTATGTACTTTGAAGTACAAGGAAAAAAATAATAGTATATAAGGGAAATACACGAATTTATCAAAACCAAGATACTAAATCGGACAATCCGGTATCAGCGATGTCGGCGACAATCGCGTTTGATTTTCAACATCGATTAGTAATGTTCATCGCTGGCCATTCAACGACCGACATTTGATCGTCAGCGATAATCGTTCCATAACTAAACTAGAATCCGTTGCCATGACTCCCATTCTGATACATTTTAAGTGTCATTTTGTGTTAAGAGAGAACATTTTTCAAAGAAGTGTAGATCTATTTACTCCGATTAATCGATTCTCAGAGATAGAATCGATAGTCGGCGAGTTGGATATTTTAGAGACGATAGCGACGATGGCTGCGACTATCGTTACAATAATACAGCGTGTATTAATGTGAACAAGATGGAGATCAAGGTATGGAATACGAATACATGAACGTAATGATTCGCGCTTAGAGGAATGAAAATTTAGGTACGTTACACGAATAAGAAAACCACTGATCCAAATCTGCCAGAACAGTACCATGAATGTGACAAAACGATGTCATAGATGCACAACATGATTAATTTCTGGATCGATGGACTGTAGCAAAGGTGATTAATGTTCGAATGTTATGAATTGCAGCGTTCTCGTACTTTTTAAGAATCAATTTTTTTTTTCACATTTTTGCAATATCGGATGATTGGCGAATCTAAAGGGAGGGATGAGGCCAGGGCGAGAAGGGGAGCATGTTATAGACTCTCCCCTTTTTGCGGTCAACATTTTTTAATGACGTGATCTTTGTTTTCAGAACTTGATGACAAAGCTTTTATAACAGTACGGTGTCCTTGAAAATTATTTAATTTTACAAAATTTTTAAATAAATTCAATTTTTCAGGCGAATCTAACGCATACATGTACATTCGCTGCTATAGCCGTTTGAAAACGTCATTTTTAATTTGGGGTGCGCAGCTCTAATTCATTTCGCTGGCGCCACCTACAATGTATTGTGTTTTTATAATAGAGGTATACGGAGATTTAATTTTACAAATTCGACAACATTATGGTCGTTACTGCATATTTTCAAATAAAACTTTTTATGTCTCCTTTTCTTTTTCTCAACCCAGACCCGTCGGAATAAATTTTACGTTTTCAATAAAATTTATTTTCAGGGAAATATAGTATCTTTGAATAAATCATTATACTACGGTCACCTATCCCCTGTTATCCATTATATTGGGCGCTGGACTTTATATTACATCAAATTAAACGGACAGAGAATTGATCCAGCATAGTCTGAACCTAAATCAAAATTCGCTGGTTTGATTTTGTTCGTCAATTATCTATTTCAAATTAATCATTTGATTTCAAGTTTTCCATCCTTTTTTTTTTGTCTTCAAAAATCCCCACCTCCTCTTTAAAAGAATTAGATCATAAATACTTCTTCTTGGGCGTCGATCTATTTTGCTTCTTTATGCTGCATTCATATAACGTCTTTCTTTTATGTTTCGAATTCTCATTATTTCAATCATGTTTTCTACCCCTTATCTTCCAATTTCTCTATCATATAGGATAATTGTAGAAAGCCGATGCATTTTTGGCCGGATTGCAAAGCAATTCCGGTCTATAGATTGACGATGTCCGTCCGTCCGTCTGTCCGTCCGTCCGTCCGTCTGTCCGTCTGCCGTCAACATTTTGGTTAAAGTTTCTGGTTGAGGCAAAATCTAAGGAACTATATGCAGTAGAAACTTTATATTATACATGAAGGTTGCCCATGACAAGACCTTTCAATTTATGCTGTAACGTTTGACCTAGTGACCTTGACCTTGGACTTTGACCTAGTTAAAGATTTTGGTTAAAGTTCCTGGTTTAAGCAAAATCTAAGGAACTGTATGCAGTAGAAACCTTATATTATACATATAGGTTTCCCATGACAAGACCTTTCAATTTATGCCATAACGTTTGACCTAATGACCTTGACCTTGGACTTTGACCTAGTTAAAGATTTTGGTTAAAGTTCCTGGTTTAAGCAAAATCTAAAAAACTGTATGCAGTAGAAACCTTATATTATACATATAGGTTTCCCATGACAAGACCTTTCAATTTATGCCGCAACATTGGACCTAGTGACCTTGACCTTGGACTTTGACCTAGTTAAAGATTTTGGTTAAAGTTTCTGGTTTAAGCAAAATCTAAGGAACTGTATGCAGTAGAAACCTTATATTATACATTTAGGTTGCCCATGATGAGACCTTTCAATTTATGCCGCAACATTGGACCTAGTGACCTTGACCTTGGACTTTGACCTAGTTTAAGATTTTGGTTAAAGTATCTGGTTTAAGCAAAACCTAAGGAAGTGTATGCAGTAGAAACCTTTTATTATACATTTAGGTTGCCCATGACGAGACCTTTCAATTTATGCCGTAACATTGGACCTAGTGACCTTGACCTTGGACTTTGACCTAGTTAAAGACTTTGGTTAAAGTTCCTGGTTTAAGCAAAATTTAAGGAACTGTATACAGTAGAAACTTTATATTATACATGTAGTTTGCCTCTGACAAGACCTCTCAATGTATGCTGTAATATTTGACTTAGTGACCTTGACCCAGTTGGTGACAAAAACTTACTTTGCAATCCGGCCATACCGTCTTTAGCGGTGTTTTATTTGTTTACATATTTTATTCCCGTATTAGGAACATTTAGGAAATAACATACATATATATAACAAACAAATAAACCGAAACCCCCAAAATCCCACATACATTATACAGTTAAACCTGTCTTAAAGTGACCCTCTTTTTAGCGACTTCCTGCTTTAAGTGACCTTTTTTATTCCTCCCGAGCAATTTTCCTATCAAATCAACCTGTATATAGCGACAACCTGTCTAACGCGACAACGACCGAGATTTTTCTGTCCCGTACCGAATTCCGAACTTGTATATTACGACTTTTAGTGTTGCAAAGGACCCAAACTACATAATATTTTACATTAAATCTCTTCATCAGTGTCTTTCGAAATTAAATCTTCTGTGATAAATGAAATGTAATGTGACTTTACATGTAATACGATTAATCAATAAATACACAAATTGATATATGCAGTGATTCATTTAATAGTATTGCTCGTATACTACGAAAATTTTGTTTGTCAAAGTCAGATCAGCTTGAACCTGTATTCAGTGACCACCTGTCTTATGTGACCTATTTTCTGTCGGCCCTTGCAAAGTCACATAAGACAGGTTTGACTGTATATGCCTTCTTTAAAAGATTTTGAAATTATTCTCATATTTTTTCCTCGTAGTATCACGTGTATACATGCCGATATATACAGGGAAGTCATGGAGTGGTTCAAAAGATTTAAGTATAACGAAAATATGTATCGTAACTAATCGAGTGCACAACTTGACATTTCAGGAAATTCATAAACGTCAATTTTGATGACGTCATTGGTATAAATGACGTCAAAAATATTATCTACTATGGAGCAGTTTTCTGAAGAATTGGAATAGTTTGAAATAGGTGTAAAAGTAATCAACCGCCAAATTTATAAAATTTTACATAATTTAAAAGCTTTCAGATAATCTACTACCTATCTTGAAATACAACTTCTCATTTTCATCGTCTGGGAAGTCTTTTTCATGACGTATTAACCATCTTTGATGAACAATTTGTCAAGAAATGTGCTAACAGAGAACTCATAAAAGTTTAATTTTCGACTACGACCGGACCTTCTACCAAAAAAATCTTCATCAAAATAATCACAGGTATAATCAAAGAATATTTAAATATAATTATTTTTTTGGTAGAATGTCCGGCCCTATGCGAAATTATCGATCAAATTTCATGATATCTCACAAAAATACCGGAAATGCCAATCCTGGCTTGGTTTTGGGCTCTATATCTTCTTAAGACATGTCCGGAATCTCACAACTTCGCACATTTTCGAAAGACAAAATGTTCTCCTTTCCTTTTGTTGATAATTTAGAAACATTGTCTGTGTTTGAAAATATACGAAAACTTTAGGCCGATATCGCCGTTCGTGGCTCTGGTCCTTTGACATACAAATAGGCTTCTGTATATGTAAAATCAATAATTTATCTTTCATAGTAAAGTTTTTATGGAAAAAATAAAGTAATAGGGTGATGTCCACCAACCCATGATATTTAACGTCATGGATTCCGGCGACTGCACTTTAGAATATGCCTAAAGGTAGCAACTCATAAATTCAACTCATTCATCGATAAAAGACTTGGTACTCATCGAGCAGACACGCGGTTCATATCTAATCCTCTCGACAAGATTCTCTGCACAGTAAATGTTACTTATCTGGACCCTCTCTACTATTTCTTTTACTCTTCGATGCCGGATTTCATTAATGACGTTTCTGGCCAAGTTTACTGTCTGAATATCAAAAATTTTCTTGTGCCCTTGTTTAGTTTTGACTGTCAATTCATCTCAAATCTCTTTTACATACACTAATACTCTGCGCACATTTCTATAGACTTTTCTGATGTTTTCATTTCTTACTTTGTCTAAAAAGGGGTCAGTCCACGATTAAAACAATATTATCTTAGTACCATTTCCTGCTCCGCTCATAGTATTTACGTCGCCGTCTTTTGAAGGATTGATGAGGGGATTGCTTTATAAATTGCCTCTAAATTAAGTTGTTCATTACGTCATTGATGAAAATATAGCATGTATGTACTTGCAAAAATCAGTACTTTCTGTTGATAACACTTTTATACTATTTATACATAGATACATTGATAAGTATTCAACTGGTTTTAATATCGATTCATTTTTTGGCGCGTGAAAATTTCCGACTGCTCCGGTACTGTCCAACCGCTCTTCTAATAATTTTATTAATTTTTAATGTTAACAGCAGATTTCAACACCAGTAACATTTGATGCTTCCTAGATAATTAAATTTACATCTTGGAAAATCTTGACATTTAGATTTAAAGCTAAATAAAGAAATTGTGAGCAATGTCTACGTTTTTCTGGGACAACCCTCGGATATTATAATAGATTTAAATGTTACATTGCTTATATCTATCTTAAGTTATTAGAAAGAGTTCAGCAAGGTTTTTTAGCAATAAACTTACTAATAGTCGTAATTATTGAAATAATGGCTCAATAATAGACTAAATTTTTCATGCTTAGATTTGCCCTAAAGCCAATCAATAAATACTATAGCTAGATCATCTCTTGCAGTATACCTCAAGTATGTAGATGCATGGTGGGATGTACTGTTGCCACGGTTACAACCTCTTCTTTATAAAAATGGTGGACCAATCATCATGGTGCAGGTACACAAGCTCATTGCCTTTATTTTACGCAGCTGTCCTATAATTCCTGTATTTCCTATGAAAAATAAACTTAAAGGACCTGTAAAATTCCTATTTTTGAGAAATTTGATTTATAATTCCTAGGAAGTGGCTATGACTCGTGCAATAGGGATAATCATTTACAACAAATGTTTGCTTTGACAGGACTTGGATCATTAGCTCACCTCGACGAAGTTGAGTGAGCTTATGCTATAACCCCACGCGTCCGCGTCCGTGTCCGTGTCCGCGTCCGCGTCCGTGTCCGGTAAAGAAGTTTGGGGTAGCTCAGTATCTGACAAAGTACTAATGCTACAGTAACCAAACTTGCACAAGTGATTCATCTTTGGATGCTGAGGTGAACCCATGCATCGGATGCAGCATCTGACCTACATTTTCCGCTTGAGTGACTTGGTTAAGAAGTTTGGGGTAGCTCAGTATCTGACAAAGTACTAATGCTACAGTAACCAAACTGGCACAAGTGATTCATCTTTGGATGCTGAGGTGAACCCATGCATCGTATGCAGCATCTGACCTACATTTTCCGCTTGAGTGACTTGGTTAAGAAGTTTGGGGTAGCTCAGTATCTGACAAAGTACTGATGCTACAGTAACCAAACTTGCACAAGTGATTCATCTTTGGATGCTAAGGTGAACCCATGCATCGGATGCAGCATCTGACCTACATTTTCCGCTTGAGTGACTTGGTTAAGAAGTTTGGGGTAGCTCAGTATCTGACAAAGTACTGATGCTACAGTAACCAAACTTGCACAAGTGATTCGTCTTTGGATGCTGAGGTGAACCCATGCATTGGATGCAGCATCTGACCTACATTTTCCACTTGAGTGATTTGGATAAGAAGTTTGGGGTAGCTCAGTATCTGATAAAGTACTAATGCTACAGTAACCAAATTTGCACAAGTGATTCATCTTTGGATGCCGAGATGGACCCATGCATCGGATGCAGCATCTGACCTACTTTTTCCACTTGAGTGATTTCGCTTTTAAAAGCCAATATTGAGCAAAGTATAAATGCTACATGTACCAAACTTGCATATTGGATGTATCTTTGATCAAACTTTCATAAAATGACCTTGACCTACTTTTTCCGCCTGAGTGATTTTGCCTTTAAAAGCCAATATTGAGCAAAGTATAAGTGCTAGATGTTCCAAACTTGCATATTAGATGTATCTTTGATCAAACTTTCATAAAATGACCTCGACCTACTTTTTCCGCCTGAGTGATTTTGCCTTTAAAAGCCAATATTGAGCAAAGTATAAGTAATACATGTACCAAACTTGCATATTGGATGAATCTTTGATCAATCTTTCATAAAATGACCTTGACCTACTTTTTCCGCTTGAGTGATTTTGCTCTATAAAGCCAATATTGAGCAAAGTACAACTGCTACATGTACCAAACTTGCATATTGGATGTATCTTTGATCAAACTTTCATAAAATGACCTTGACCTACTTTTTCTGCTTGAGTGGTTTTGCCTTTAAAAGCCAATATACATGTACTGAGAAATATGTTTCAATTGAACTTTGCTGTCACGAGGTGAGCTTCGTAATCTGTGATTACCTATGTTTTTTTCTATGTCATTGCTTAGTATTGAAATTGATTTTAGAGGTACATGTACCAGATTTTTAGCTCACCTGAGCCAAAGGCTCTAGTGAGCTATTGTCATAGCGATCCGTCTGCGTCCGTCGTGTGTCGTGTGTCGTACTCTGTCGTCTGTCGTCTGTCTGTTGTAAAATTTTCACATTTTCGACTTCTTCTCAAGAATGGCTAAAGGGATTTTGATGAAACTTGGTAGGTATAAAGTACTAATGGTTCCCTACAAGTGTTGTTGTTTTTCATCCGGGTCCCTCAACAGGTGGCGCCACCACAGGCAAAAGTAGGTCACAGGGGGTACCCTCCTCTGACAAACTTCTTCTTCAGAACGGAAGCACATATCGACAAACCGAAAGCATCAGGATGATCTAGAGAGATGTCTTAAGAAGTGTTGTTATTTTTGGTTCCACTCGGAAGTCAAATTTTTTATGCGTTTTTGACGCCTTTTCGGACTTTGTCAGAAATGCACATTTTTGCACTATTTCTTTAAATAACTCAATAAGTGTATGATTTGACACATTCATTTACTGCATATTTATCATATTTAAGTTACTTAATGCTTTGATAAGTATTTTATTCTAAAATTTTAATTTTTTGATTTTTTTTTTTGAATTTTTTTCTTACAATTGTATGTGAAAAGGAAGGGAGGGGGGGGGGGGGGGGTGATTTTCATACATATTCAACTTCTTCTCCAGAACCACTAAACAGATTTTCATGAAACTTGATAGGAATGAAGTACTCATGGTCCCCTACAAGTGATGTTGTTTTTTGTCCGGATCCATCAAGAGGTGGCGCCACCAGGGGCAAAAGTAGGTTACGGGGGTTACCCTCCTTTGACAAACTTCTTCTTCAGAATGGAAGCACGTATCGACCAACCGAAAGCATCAGGATGATCTAGAAAGATGTCTTAAGAAGTGTTGTTATTTTTGGTTCCACTCGGAAGTCAAATTTTTGACGTGTTTTTGACGTCTTTTCAGACTTTGTCAGAAATGCACATTTTTGCACTATTTCTCTAAATAACTCAATATGTGTATGATTTTACACATTCATTTACTGCACATTTATCACATTTAAGTTACTAAATGCTTTGATATGTATTTTATACTAAAATTTTAATTGTTTGATTTTTTATGAATTTTTTTCTTATGTGAAAAAATGTATCTATCATGAATTTGACTTGACATTACTTTTATTAGCTCGCCGGGACGAATGTCCGGAGAGCTATTGTCATACCCCCGGTGTCGGCGTCTGCGTTGGCGTTGGCGTTGGCGTTGGTGTGCGCGTGCACAAAAACTTTAACCTTGCTTATAACTTTTAAACCAATACAGATTGGGCTTTCATATTTCACATGTGTATTTCTTGTGACAAGACCTTTCCATGGATACCAAAATTTTTGACCTTGTGACCTTGACCTTGGAGATTGACCTACTTTTGAAAAACTTTAACCTTGGCCATATTTTTTTAATGGTAAGTGATAGGGCTTTGATATTTCACATGTGTATTCCTTGTGACAAGACCTTTCCATGGATACCAAAATTTTTGACCTTGTGACCTTGACCTTGGAGATTGACCTACTTTTGAAAAACTTTAACCTTGGCCATATTTTTTGAATGGTAAGTGATAGGGCTTTGATATTTCACATGTGTATTCCTTGTGACAAGACCTTTCCATGGATACCAAAATTTTTGACCTTGTGACCTTGACCTTTGAGATGATTGACCTACTTTTGAAAAACTTTAACCTTGGCCATATTTTTTGATTGGTAAGTGATAGGGCTTTGATATTTCACATGTGCATTCCTTGTGATAAGACCTTTCATGCCGTACCATAAATTTTGACCTAGTGACCTTGACCTTGAAATTTTACCTACTTTTCAAAAACTTTAACTTGGGCCATATTTTTTGAATGGTAAGTGATAGGGCTTTGATATTTCACATGTGCATTCCTTGTGATAAGACCTTTCATGCCGTACCATAAATTTTGACCTAGTGACCTTGACCTTGAAATTTTACCTACTTTTCAAAAACTTTAACTTGTTAATCAGAGGAGTTATTTATTGTTGTTGTTGCAATTTTCATATGGTTGCCACCGGCGAGCTATGTTGTCATTCTGACAAGTCTGGTTGATATATTCTATTGGCTAGATGAAACACTTAATGCTTCAATCATTGCTACAAGTAAAATGATGGTGAATTTATAGAATAAATGTGCATAACAAAATTTACAAATTTAAATGAATTATCAGTATCCTCAGATTTATGCTTATTCCAGCTGGAAAATGAATATGGGAGTTACTACGCCTGCGACAAAGTTTACACGGCACATCTACGTGATCAGGCAGTCAAACATCTCAGAGATGACGTCATTCTCTTCACCACTGACGGCAGTAGCGATAGTAATCTTAAATGCGGCAAAATAGAAAATGTCTACGCTACGGTGGACTTTGGAATCACTTGTATGTATATACTTGAAAAAAAAGGTTATAATGATCGACTCCCTATCTGTTATCTTAATATAACTCTATATTTGTGGTAGAATATATCAATATAACCTCGTTTAGGCAAATATCATAATTAAAAGAAACAGAGTTATTTTTATGCTTCTTCTCTTGATATGTCAGAGATGTAATTGTATGGCTCTGTCTGTTGGTTAAGACTGACTTGGGGTCATTATTCAGCCCCATTCCCATTGCAAATTTAGTATCTTTTTTCCCTATTTAGGCCCCTAAAATTACCAATTTTCTGTTGCCTTTATTTCAATACATTCAACCATCTATCAACAGAAATTCTTGCCTTAATAAATTCATATATATGCAGAACCAATGTAATTTCCTGAGATGTTACTATTGAAAGGAACGTGCTGCAAATCGTGTATTAACACTCATGACGTCACAATGCATAAGATCTAAAGAAACATGCCGCGACGGCTGTTCTAACCTGCAAACTGAACCCGCGGTGATCTGAATTTTGACGTCACTCTTTTACCTAGAAAAGGCAATTTCAGAAAACAAGAATGAAATAGACAACTATAGTGCATATATACAGAATAAATGTCATAATTTGTGTTTTGTTACGGGTATACAACACACAGCAAGTGCATTTATCGCATGAAATGCGCTAACGCGCATTACATGTACGATAAATGCACTTGCTGTGTGTTGTATACCCGTAACAAAACACAAATTAAGACACTTATTCTCTATATAAATGAATGTTCTTGAAATTTCATTTCAGCTGTGAAATTCCAAAGTTTACTCAAAATACTGATGTTTTACCTAATTTGATTTGAAAGGCCAAAGCCCCATGCCCCCAAACCCCCTGTGACTTGAATTGGAGCTAAACTAGACAATAATGGGAGATTTATGCCCTATTAATTTGATTTTTGATGCATAGATAATCCAGCTGCAAGCTTCAAGCCACAGAGAGACTATGAACCCAATGGTCCATTGGTAAGTTAACAATGAAGATTTCAATTCATTTATACATTGTAATTAAAATTGTTGAAAATCACAAATTTTTGACATCTTTTAATCAGATTTATGTTCATCATTTGAAATTAGAGGTACAATGTATTGTTTATTAAAACTGAATAACATGTATTTCAATGATAGTACTGTGAATTTTTAAATTACGTTGTTTTCCATGACAAAAATTTTAATGCTTTTAATGCAACTCTACCAAATACTGTAGATATGTATCTACATACATGTATATAGAAAGTACAGTCATTTGTAGAGTATAGCACAACACTGTTTGAATGTCTGTCCATTTGTCATAATCTTGTGGGCATTGTAAACTAAAACTTTCCCTTAGTTATTAGGATTTTCGATCTTGTCACAAAGAATTACAATGTAATGAGGAAGACTTAGGTCAGATTATACAGTGATGATTCGTTAGTCCGGAATTCGTTACTCCAGAAAATTCGTTACTCCGGACGATTTTTCAGGGAACAAACGTGCAAAGTGCAAAAATGATCCGATAATCTGGAAATCTGCGTTCCGGATCCGGTAGTTTTCGGGAACGGATGTGCGGATCATATGTTATTTTGTCCCGTTAGTCCGGACGATATAAGCAACTACGGACGTGTTTTCATAACAATTAATTTTTACCTAGAGAAATCTACACGGACGTGTTTTCATAACAATTAATTTTTACCTGGAGAAATCTACACGGACATGTAACAAATCATCACTGTACATGTAAGTTCCAGGTCATTTGTATTACCTTTAAGGTAGGATGTAGACCTTAATCAGTCCTAAATGATTTACATTTAAATTGCAATTAAGGATGGCATTATGATTTAGAGGAAGAACACCTTTCGCAATCAAAAGCAAAGGTCAAAGCTCTAAATAGTCTATGACAAGAGAGATTGTGCTGTTTACTGATAAAACTTTTCCATACATAGATATTTCTTAGCTTAATGTAAGCACTGTATTTCATCAAATTTTAACTGAAACTTTAAAATGCCCACTGTCTGACCCAAATTTCTCTCTTTTACTGCATTTAGATAGGATTATATGTATTTCTAAAACAGATTATTTTCATTAATAGGTAAACTCAGAATTTTACACTGGTTGGCTAGACCATTGGGGACAGCCGCACTCCACAAGGGATTTGACTAAGGTTTCACAGTGCCTGGATTTGCTACTGAAATATGGAGCCAACGTTAACATGTACATATTAACATGATTAAGATACAGAATGATGATTCATAAGTAAATCATTATTGACAGTAGAAATGCTGCTGAAATTGCGGGCTGATACTTTATATGTACTTATTTTAGGGCAACCAAATTTTAGCGCAAACAGGACAAAAATGGGCCAATCGACATATTTATTTAGTGTAATCATAAATTACATGAATTAGGTCACTTGACTTTCCTTCCTTTATACATTTTATAATCTACATGATTGTATAAAAGTTCAATAACTTAGCATAGTATTGGATTAGCGCAGTTGATATAGCGCTAACTGCGCTAAAATTTGAATCCTGGTAAAATAAGTATAGACACAGTATGAGAATTAAATTTTACATGGGCATTTTTATGTACGAGTTGTTAGATTTTCTATATTTTTGCGTAATTTCAATTATCACAGAACAGGGAATGTGATGCAGTAAAAGGATGGCTTAATTAGCTCTGAGTTGAATCAGAAACAAGAGAAATAATATCTTTTGATAAAGCATAGAACTGATCAGCATGTTTCATGTTGAAAAAGATTCCCAACGTCTTCGACTAGGAATCTTTTAAACTCTGGTGAGATTGCCGTCTCGGTCATAATTTTTTGATACATGTAGAATGTACTTTTTTCACTCACTTACGTCGTGAGACAAAAGAAAAAATGTAGACATAGCAGTTTGAGATTTCCTTGTCTCACACTCCACATGACTCCTATTATGACGTCATAGAAAGTAACGTTACGCCATCGTTATAATTGTGTAGGTTTTGGTATCGATTCTAGTATTAAAAATCATTATAGGGATGATTCTATTAATCTCTTACAGGTATATGTTTGAGGGTGGAACTAATTTTGGATATTGGAGCGGCGCAAACTATCCAAACTTCATGCCACAGCCTACTAGTTACGACTATGATGCCCCGCTGTCTGAGGCAGGGGACATTACTGATAAATATATAGTGTTACGGCAAATAATTTCCAAGGTACGATATAAACGGATGATTCATTTTCATGACTTTGAATAAATCTGTCATAAATTTATAAAATTTTGCTGTTAAATGAAGCTGATGTAGAAATATTACTGCATGTCTTCTTTTCTAAATCTAGTTTTTATGCTTTGGCTATATCTTTGAAAATTATTATAATGCCATCATCATATGAAAAGATAACCCTGTCTATAGAACTTTTCATTCATAACAGGAAATGCCACCTTTTTCGGTTGTTTGTAGTTGTTTAAAAAATTATGACGGGAATATAACTATCAACCATATGCTGTCATGTGGGATGGGAAAAGCCCACCTGAGGGGTCTGGTTTCTGGTCAGGGAACGAGGCTTGCCAAGTTCCCTGACCAGAAACCAGACCCCGAGGGTGGGCTTTTCTCATCCCACATGACAAACATATGGTTGATCGTTTTTCTCCCATTTCTAGGGACCTTTCTTGAAATTCCATGAAATCATGAAATCGTCACCTTTATCAAATTCGAAAAATAAAGGAATATTCGTATTCAGCTCCCTCAAAAATGGTTTATTTTAAAAGAATAAACCGTAGTCCTTAGCCTTAATCGGTTTAGTAAGAATTAGAATGTAAAAAAAAAGAGTTTTAAAACGAGGTTGCCGCTTTAGGTGCAAAAATCATGACGTCACAATGGATAATAACGATGTCTCAATATGGATACGGCCTATACAGCCAAAGTCGAAAGTCACGCGAGGTACATGTGGGATACAATGACCTTACATGACGCGTCGCTATGGGCAAACTCTATCCCACATGGGGGCAAATGGGAGAAATAAATGTCTAAGAGGATTCTGTAAATCTCCAAAATAGGGTGCTCTTAATTCGGTAAACAGGACAGTAGTAAATATGCATATGCAAAATATATGACATTGTATCAATCAAATGCCTTTCAGAAAATATATAGCTACTTCCAGG
This sequence comes from Pinctada fucata, assembly GCA_028142955.1. Taxonomy (NCBI): domain Eukaryota; kingdom Metazoa; phylum Mollusca; class Bivalvia; order Pterioida; family Pteriidae; genus Pinctada; species Pinctada fucata. Next base: position 34,900,375 of record AP027114.1, read on the forward strand.
CATGAAACTGTCCTATTTTACATGGGATACATATGTACCTTAACTGAATAATGTTGATCATAAATACCCATTAAAAAATTTAAACTTTATTTATTTTACAATGTTTAACAAACAAGTTACACAACTTATATTAATGTCTCATGTTGGCTCAGATGTTGGTGTGAGGGGGTCCAAGGAGCAGGAGGAAACCCATTACTTAAATTTACGTATAGAAAGCGATGCTTTAAATTTTCTAATAGTTAGAAATTAGCTATCAGATATTCTAATCCAATCTGTTAATAACTTGAAAACCTTTGTTTCTTTTAGTACACAGACATTCCTTACCAACCAATGCCTAACAACACACGTAAAGCTGCCTATGGGAAAGTGCAAATGGAATTTGTAAGTTGGATTAATATAGCTTATTTCAAATTATTAAGTCTGACAGCTGGCAACAGGACTTAAAAAAAAGGTCGCCGTGATATTTTCATTATGACAAATTTAGACAATGGAATCCATGACAGCCTTTCAAGATAGTGTATTTCAATATGACGCCACAGTGTATTTTGATATGACGCCACACTGAAAATGTTTACCAAATGATGTGATGCCTTACATGTACAAATGTATTATATGTATGTCTATACATACTATACAAGATCTAACACAGCTTCTTGTGTTACAATGTACTTGTAGAATGTATTATTTCAATCCAAGACGATATACATTGTATCTGTGTATGTTTGTTTGTGATATATAAATTTTATTGCTCAAAATTTATCATATTACAATGTATACATGTATATATGGTATTTTTATGGTTTGAGGTATGAGCCAATTTGAAAGTTAATTTTTTCATTGGATCACACTTTGAATTCACCCTTGGATCTATATTGTATGATTTAGATGGGAACAGTACAGGATCTTCTGAGTCAACTCTCGCCAAAGGGTGCCGTCAAATCAGAATACCCACTATCTATGGAGGATATAGGACAGGTATTCATGCAGTTATTACATGTAGATGCTACTTATAAAAGATACCTATTATAGTAATTAAGTTGTTTGTAAACTGTTTATTTCCTCCGACAATAATCTGAAATATCCTGAATTATAGAGTTCAAACCTACAAGTACCTACAAGTAATCTGCCCCGAAAAGGTCAAATTTTGAAACTTGAAATTTCCCATCAATATCTGAGGTTGCGCTAGGTCTTCTATGCTTAATATTGCTAATATTGGGGAAAATTGCTTCTTTGTATAGTCCAGTGCTTGTCAAGCTACCTGTACATGCATTATACAGAATTTTGCTTTATAATATGATTTTGTTGTTCCTTTACAAATGATTATAAGTGATATGTGAATTCCAAACTAGGTTAGAGACATATGTAGAGGAAAGCTATCCAGGTAGGAGACAACAGACAATTTTCCGATCTTGTTAGAAAGCACAAAATGTCTGAGTCAAATCTTTTGGCGTTGTTTTACATTATGATGTCACTGTTAAAGGATGCAATTCCATTGAGACGTAACAATGAAATAACAGTGCGCAAGTATTGCCTACCTCGGAATTTTTTCATTATTATGTCAGCCATTATGAATTTTGGCAAGTGGCCTATTCAAACATTTTATTACTTAAATTTTCTGCCCTTTGGCCTTTTTCAATTGTAAAAACGATGATGCACTCTAGATCATGCTGATAAAGGCCAGGGGGCTGAAAATTTGTGTAATTGAGTGTTTGTGTTTTTAGCTCTACTGGTCTCAGACCAGTCGAGCTTATGCGATCACCCTTTGTCCGGCGTCCGTCCGTCTGTCCGTCTGTACGTCTGTCCGTCTGTCCGTCTGTCTGTCTGTCCGTCTGTCCGTAAACAATTCTTGTCCGGACAACTCCTCTGAAACTGTAAGAGATAGAAAGTTAATTCTTTTTGCATTTTACTTGGACCATGGTCTAGTTGTGCACCTGACATTTAGTTTCACTCCCTGACCCCCAGGGTCTTAGAAAATGGGCGTGGTCATTAAATTCTATGTAATCTTGTCCGGACAACTCCTCTGAAACTGTTAGAGATAGAAAGTTAATTCTTTTTGCATTTTACTTGGTCCATGGTCTAGTTGTGCACCTGACATTTAGTTTCAGTCCCTGACCCCCAGGGTCTTATAAAATGGGCGTGGTCATTAAATTCTATGTAATCTTGTCCGGACAACTCCTCTGACACTATAAATGATGGAGACTTAATTTTTTTTGCAATATGATGGGTCTGTGGTATTGTTGTGCACCTGATATTTTGTTTGAGCCCCTGACCCCCAGGGTCTTAGAAATGGGTGTGGTCATTTTCTCCTATATAACTCTATGTAACCTTGTGTTCGCAACTCCTCTGACACTATAAATGATGGAGACTTAAATCTTTTTGCAATATGAGGGGTCTGTGGTCTTGTTGTGCACCTGATATTTTGTTTCAGCCCCCTGTTCCCCAGGGTCTTAGAAATGGCTGTGGTCATTTTCTCCTATATAACTCTATGTAATCTTGTGTTCGCAACTCATCTGACTTTATAAATGATGGAGACTTAATTCTTTTTGCAATATGATGGGTCTGTAGTCTCATTGTGCACCTGATATTTTGTTTGAGCCCCTGACCCCAGGGTCTTAGAAATGGGTGTGGTCATTTTCTCCTATACAACTCTATGTAATCTTGTGCTCGCAACTCCTCTGACACTATAAATGATGGAGACTTAATTCTTTCTGCAATGTGATGGTCTGTGGTCTGGTTGTGCTGATATTTTGTTTGAGCCCCTGACCCCCAGGGTCATAGAAATGGGTGTGGTCATTTTCTCCTATATAACTCTATGTAATCTTTTGCTCACAACTCCTCTGACTAAATTCTTATTCCAATATTATGGGTCTCTGGTCTAGTTGTGCACCTGTTTTTATGTTTTAGCCCCTGACCCTTAGGGTCTCAGAATGGGTGTGGTCATTTTTCCTATATAAGTAAATGTAATCTTGTGCTTGCAACTCCTCTGACACTATAAATGATGTAGAATTAATTCTTTTTGCAATGATTGGTCTGTGGCATAGATGTGCACCTGATATTTTGTTTTAGCCTTATACCCCTAGGGTCTTTGAAAATGGGTGTGGTAATTTTTCCCTATTAATTGTGCTCTCTTCTCGTTTAAAGCTATTTATGATGGGGAGTTAATTCTTTATCCAAGTCTTGATGTGTCATTGGTAGTTCATTTGAGCTAGCAGTCCTTGGCCCCTAGGATCTTGGAAAATGGGTGTGACATTCTTTTTAGAAATACTTTATCTCGGATATTATGAATTATATGAGTGCTATTATAGTTGCAGTATAATGGATATGTAGTTTTGTCATGCTACTTATAATTTGTTAGAGCGCCTGCTCCCTATGGTCTTGGTTTAAAAAAAAAGAAAGGAAATTGATGTTTTAGAAAAAAACAACCAGGAGAGCTACAGTCTCGTCAGAGACTTCTGGTTATTTATCGTTTGTTCCCTCTTGAAGAAATATTTCAATCAGCTGCATATAGTAGACATTTAATATAATTTATACAGTCATGTAATGTGTAAGTTATATGCATCATGTACAAAGTTCCTGTGTTTTATTTTTCTTCAGTACCAAGGCTTTGCATTGTACAGACATGTACTGAAGGGGGACACACCCTCTGAGCCCAAGTCCCTGGAGATAAAAGGGGTCAAGGACAGAGCATGGATTATGCTAAACAAGGTAATTTTTGCATATTTTAATTGTTATAATTGTTGAGTTTCAGTTTCATTTTGGACTTTTTAGTATGCTTAGTCTATTATACATTGATTTTTGAAAAATTTATATTATAATAAATCCATATTAGCAAAGTTAACTCTATTTCAATAGAGGAATGATTATTGGCTTTATAATTAAACAGAATTCATCTATATGTTCTTTTGTTATTCAAATAGCTACTTTGATGCCTCAACTTTAATGTTTCCACAAAATTTCATGCGTTTCAAACTTCAGGTACCACAAGGAGTATTTGACAGGAATGGTCAGCTATCGATGAACTTGACCCTTAAAGTAGGAATGACCATTGACATACTAGTGGAGAACATGGGACATATTAATTTTGGGTCTGGCATGAATAATGAAAGCAAGGTAATGAGGTTACAACAGATTCTCTCATTCAAATAAATTCTATTTTCGATGAATCTCCTACATTTTTAAGAAAAAACAAATATTTAAGTTAGCTCAAACTCTGCAGCAACCTCCTTTACAAAACTTAATGACCAATTTGTGCAAATTGAAGGATCACAATGCTTTGACAGGTCATTTTCATAATGATTTTTTTATGCAGAAGCCCACCAATAGGTTTTGATGTCAGACTATTTCTCAGTGGCAACAAATAGTAGCTGTTCTATATTTGACTTTAAATTATTTTACCCATACTTTTTCCCATTAAAGCATCATTTTACAGTTTCCAAGTTTTCAGATCATTTCCAAAAATCAATCATGTTGTACATTAAGAAAAATTTGTAAGTTAACCATTTTCCTTTTTTTTTTTTTAGAAAATTTGTAAGTTCACCATTTTCCTTTTTTTTTTAGAAAATTAAGTTATACCTATATATATTAAAGCTATATCCAGTTGATTTTGTTACAGGGCCTTGTTTCCAATGTTACATTTGGTGGCTCCATGCTGACAGGATGGGATATATATGCTGTCTCACCGGAAAAGTTCAACGTCTCGAAATTAACAGGAATATCAGGGTAGGTAACCTGATTGCACAATGCAAGACAAGAGAACAGACAATTTTTATAGTACCGCTAGATTTGGGTTTTAGACATGTCAAAACCCAACATCATAACTTTTGATGTTATATTTTCTTCCTATGACATCATAGATCTAGTATGACATCACAGTAAAAAGTAAGGCCATGCAAAAAAAATTTTCTGGTTCTCAGATAATTGATCTAAAAAATATGGGTAGGTAGGTAGGGTTTTTATTTTTTGTTTTTATTTTCCGAAAACTACTTAAGCACAATTTTTTATTCAGATATTATAGAGACTGTGATCTATAGTGACTATATTTGTTGTAAATGTTCACCATACTCAACTCTTCTCATTTTTACAGTGCCAAGAATGCTTCAGCCCAGTCTGCAATTTTAAAATTCACCTTCAAGCTGACAATCACTCGTTCCCCCCCCCACCCCGGTCGCCATTTTGCATCTTGTGTACAATAACAAAGTACAGAACCGTAATCGTCCGAAAAAAAGTCCGCAAGAGTAGATATCACGCAGGCAAAAAATTGCGCTGAAAGTCGTGGAAAAAATTCTAATCTAGTAAATAATACGCATTAAAAAAAATCGAAATTTCGCCGATGTTTTCTCCCAAATTAAAAATATCAAAGAAACGGCCCGCTCGGTAATTTTTATTGTAATGACTTGAATTAGATACCGATTACAAAATAATCCATAGTACGATTGAAAGATTTAGGATTGACAGCCGTATTATGTATCAATTAACTGAACTGACCATTGAAATTTACCGTTAGAATAAACCTATTCGAGAAGATTTTAATTCCCCCTTCACCTGTCAAAAGTGACAGATCAATTTCATGCTTGACCGCAACGCTACCGGTGAAGGCTATTTGTCTCCGTTCAACACCCCTCGGGGTAGACAGGTGTTTACACATATACAGGTATTTTTAAAACGTACATGCGCTTGTACGATCTGACCTTAGATGACCAGGTACCGTAAATACTTGGACAAATGTTATTGTAACGCGATTGTTTACTTACGCACGGACTGGTAGCGTGAATTAAAGTCAAATATACTTACAAAATTGATCTATTGACGAATTATCTGTTTAGAAAATTAATAGAAAATTATATTTATCAGCATGAGAAATCTGGCGGGCGGCGGCTATTTTTTTCCCTTCCTACGATAAAAACGTCTCGTCGGGAGTAATTTTGAGCGTGCTGCGGTGTCTGAGAACCAGGATTTTTTTTTTATATGGCCTAACTTGAAATAATATGATGCCGAGTCTTAGCCTGTATGAAAGGCAAGTCTACTGGAGAGAAAAGTCTTATTTTTCAATTTTGTATAGGGTGTATGCGAGCCTGTAAATAATGTTTCAGATGTTCTGATTGGACAATTATAATTATTACAAAATTGGTCTTTTTAGAATGGATACCTTTCTTGCTTTTCATAGATACTGAGAAAATTCCCGAAAACTCATTCATAAATATCTATTAGCTGTAGATATTATGCCTTTTTAGGTGCAAAAGTAAATGCTCCATTTAGTGCAGATTATGGGGAGATCTTGAACTACACTTCCTGTCTTTAGGTTCAAATGATAGAATGTTACTATTCTCACATATTTTTGACACACTAGCATTGACAGTTAATTTTATGTATAGATTGTAAGCATTGAAAATGCATATTTGTAATGAAACAAGGTTTTGTGAACATTGTGGCCTATGGGAAAAAAAGACGAAAATGATTTTCTTGACATTCCCCTGTGGTAATGTGAAAATGTTCTATTTATTATAATAATCCTCCATCTGCTAGTCTACTTATTGAAGCAAGAAGTAATTTTCATTATTTTTTATTTTGCATAATGAACAGTTTTTCTAAATACATGAATACTCCAATATCAGTATTTGCATTAAAAAACAAAACAAAACAAAAAACAAGTGCATTAAAATGATTAATTGTAAAAATATACCCTTTTACAATGTAGGTAAAAATTCTGCTAATGATATGATTTATATTCAGAAATATTGTGAATTATGTAAATGGTGTAAAATGGTCATTTTCCATCTTTGAAAATAAAGAAAAAAATAAGATGCAACAGACAAGATTGACTGTTTGCTAACAATGGAAGCAAATCCTGACTTACCAAATTCATGTTATGCTTTGAGACATTTGGGTCACCGTAAAGAGTTTGTTTTGACCAAGTATCAATTTGTTGGCCGGATTGCGAAGCAAAATCGGGTCTATGAAATGGCGAAGTCTGTCTGTGTCTGTCTGTCCGTCTGTCTGTCTGTCTGTCTGTCTGTCTGTCTCTGTCTGTCTGTCTGTCTGTCCGTCAACATTTTGGTTGAAGAGTTGCGTTTATAAGTTCGTTAAGAGAAAACTGTTTGGAGGTGCAACTTTAAACTTGACATAGTGATAGACCATGATGAGATGAATCAAACACAGCAACAAAATTTGACCTAGTGACCTTGACCTTGGAGTTTGACCTACTTTTGAAAAACTTTAACCTTGGCCATAGCTTTTGAATGGTAAGTGATAGGGCTTTCATATTTCACTTGTGTATTTCTTGTGACAAGACCTTTCCATGGATACCAAAAAAATTTACCTTGTGACCTTGACCTTGGAGTTTGACCTACTTTTGAAAATCTTTAACCTTGTCCTTAACTTTTGAATGGTAAATGATAGGGCTTTTATATTTCACATATGTATTCCAGACCTTGTCAGTACAAGACCTCACAATGGATACCAAAAGTTTTGACCTTATAAGAGTTAGGATTTTGTTATTTCAGTGGTAGAATCCTTATTACCAGACCTTTCATTTGATATCATGACTTTTGATCAAATAACCTTGACATTGACCTTTGACCTACTTTTGAACTATAAGGGGTAGTGCTTTGATATTTCACATTTAGATTCCTTATGACCATAGCTTTTTTTCAATGCGCAATAGTAATAATGACCTTTGACCTTTCTGTCTGCGCAAAAATGTATACGTTATCTTATACGAACACTTTGTAATCCGGCCTTACCGCCTTTAGCTGTTTATGGTTTATTAAACATGTTCCCCACTTCAATTTAATTTGCTTTCTGTGGATAATTTGTTATGTAGGTCAGGACCTTTGTACAATGGTAATCTGTCAACACCATCAATATATGTGGGAAAAATCAATGTCCCAGACGAGCCTGCTGACACGTTCTTAGATGCATCACTATGGACAAAGGTTAGTATCTCTCGGAAATTAATGCTTGACTATCTAAATTTTGCATGTTTGTACATATCAATTTAGTTTAAGAATGTATCAATAGCTCTGGTGGAGGTTATCATTCAATCAATGTTAGATTTTGGAGTACAGTCAGTATGACACGTTTTTGAAGACAAAGTACACTTTCGTCATATTCAAAAATTGTATTAGGCAGGTAACTTCGTTTTTTAGCTGGTGTTCTGGCTGTTAAAAGGCTTTTTATCACCTAGCCTATTCTGCTATCACCCTGTCCTCCGCATCTGCATCCGTGCCCGCGTCGGCGTCCGCACTAGTATGTTAAGAAGTTTTATTTCTCTATTATAAGTGCTATGAAGTTCAAGCTTGCACAGATGATGCCTCTTTAAGACTATATCACGAATCTACGTTCAAATGTAGGTCATGACCTATGTGCACATGTTAGGAAGATTTGGGTATCAGTGTTAAGTAGTTTCATTTCTCGATTATAAGTGCTAGGAAGTTCAAACTTGCACAGATGATGCATCTTTAAGAGTAGATCATGAATCTACGTTCAAATGTAGGTCATGTCCTATATTTTCCGCTTGAGTGCACAGGTTAGGAAGACTTGGGTATCAATATTAAGAAGTTTTATTCCTTTATTGTAAGTGCTAGGAAGTCCAAACTTGCATAGTTCATGCATCTTTATGAGAAGATCACAAATCTACATTCAAATGTAGGTCATGACCTACATTTTCGGCTTCAGAATCAGTGCATATATTAGGGAGATTTGGGTATCTATAGAGTACACCCATTCAGGCAAAATTTGGGTCAATAAATGAAATACTCTATTTCCCATTTCTATTTTGTTTTTGTGTGGTATCATTTTTGTTGGTTCTCAGCAGGACAGGTTTTCAAATTCAAAACAGTTACTGTGTATTCTTTGACTCCTGCCATGATAGAATGCTGCCATGAGGTGAGCTTTGTAATCTTTGATTACACTATGTTTAAATATACAGAGGTACTTCCTACTTGGGACGGTATCTTATGTAAAGGCATTGTGATGTAATGAAATTCCTATAGAAACGTTGTATTTGAAGCATGTTTTCCCCCAATTTTATGCTTGTTACCTAAGAATTCGATGACGTCAATTACTACACGTCAGATACCATCCCAAATGAGAAGGGAACAAAAATTAAATGTACATGTATATGTTATCATGTTGATGTTGTAACACATTCCTCTTTACTTACTTATAAAAAGTGCATATACATTGTATTTTGATTTTAAAACAGGGACAGGCTATCGTTAGTTCTAAATCGAATTTCAACCTGGGACGTTACTGGCCATATGTCGGGCCTCAAGTCCGTCTATATGTCCCTAAGCCCAGTCTGCAGGCACTTCCAGTGATGAATAATATAATTTTGTTCGAGCTAGAAAGGTCACCATGCGATAAAAGTGAAAATTGTTACGTACAGTTCATGGATCAGCCGTATGTGAATGGAACAGCTCACGGACCTGCTCTGTTCAAGGACTTCGACAAATATTTTCCTTGGAATAGATATCATTAAATATAAGTGCAATAGGATTATATTTACCAGATATGTTAATCGGTGATTTTGTTAATATATTGATATGAGATTTATTTTTGAATATGAGTGAAATGAAGACGCTTTGATTTATAGATACATGACATACATGTGAATATAAATGTTTGAATTTATATTTTTGAATATGAGTGAATTATCTACAATTTAAATATACATGACACATATGTATCAGGAGTACCAAGAAATTGACCCTTCCGAACGCGTGAAAAATTTGAGAAATTCCATGACGTCATATTGCAATTTCGATGTTTGACCGAGGTTCGAAGCTTGTTTGTCTGAGGTAAACACATGGTAAAAGCATTGTGTCGTCACGAAAGTTTGCATTTTTTTTCTGCAATCGGAAGGATCAATTGTCAATCAATGTCCTAAAGAAATGGAAGAGAAAAAAAAAATCTCTACTTTGATGATGAAGATATTGTAATTCAATGTGTTAACATGATTAATAAGAGTAGATTATTATCAACTGAAGTCTAAAAACTTAGTTGTTGAGAAAAATAAATAATAATACTCTGTGTATTTAATAATGAATGTAACTATGTATGGCAATTATTTATGTTATGATTAATTAAGATTTATACAATCCACAGCTGACATTTGATTACGATTACATTCATTAAGATAAAATTTTCTTTACTTGAGATCAAGTATGAAAATTTGTCCATAATTATTATCTTTTTTTTTTGTAAAGCATTTAACGTTGTTGCCAAATGAAAAAAAAATCTGCTATACTGTGATATTATGATATCTCATTTTTGTATTGGATAGCTCTTTTACATGTACATGAACAATACATAATATGTCATATGTCATAACTCATATAAATTTTATGATTCATTACACCATTATTTAAGGTAGAGTATCCCTCAGGTCAGAATTGTTGGTAATTTCTTGCCTGGATACCTTATTTTTTTTCCTCAGAATATTGTTCAGATTATCAAACTGATATGGTTTTGGGAAAAGAAATTATTTTAATTACATTTTATCACCTCGAAAACGGGATTTTTCTTACTTGTCCCCATAGGGTCCAATGTTAAAGTTCAAACGGCTTACTCCTTGGAATAATCATGAAACCACAAATTATATTGTGTTTGTATATTAGATTTAACATAATCTTTGAAAATATGGAACTGAAAATATTGTAAAAGTTATTAATTAGGAAAAATAAGGATCATGAGACCTGAGGGATGCTCTGCCTTAAAGCAATATTTGGATTGAGAATGTACTGTACATTGATATGTATGAATGAGTGGCATTTCTGAAAACATATTGACAACATGACATGCGTACAAATGTAAAATTAATGTGCGACTGTATGATAATCATTTTATGCATTTCTTTTTGTGATATTTTAATTTCATTCCGAGGCTTTTGACTTAACAGCTGATTTGATATGATATTAAAATTGATATAAAACACTCATTGTTCTTGTTAATTCAGTAATTGATTTCAATTTATTAAACATGCTGTGAAAGAAATGATCTCTTGTGTAGTCAATGCTTAATCTGTTCTTACAGTCCCCAACAGATGAAATATTAAACATCTTCAAATTCATTAGCATCATTTGAGAGCAGATAAATTTAAAGAATGGACCAGACATGCACGTTTCAGGTATTTAACCCTCGTCAGTGATCCTCAATCCAAATCGATCCAAATATATCCAAAATCTATGAAAATTATGTCCAAAATGGCTGGGATATGATACTACATAAAAGAACCAGGGGGGATTATAGGTTTCCAGGCCATCTGACAGATCAGTTTGTCTTAATAAGCTTTGTCAGGCCTTGGTTTATCACTGTCCTCATTGATCTGAATATTTCACAGAATGTTGGTCGAGACCCAAGGATGTGTTATGGTCTTCACCCTAGATCATAGGTCAAAGGTCATAGTATTTGTGAGTTGAAACAACAGATCTTCGTTCAGACAATATTTTTTTTACTGCCACCATGGATCTGAATAATACTTCACAGAATTGTTACCCAGAACCTAAGGATGTGTCATGGCCTTGATCCTAGGTCAAAGGACAGAGAATGTGTTTTGATAAAAAAAAGAACTTGACATCTCTGTATTACCATTTTCACTACCTTCATCGATCTGAATTATATTTCATACAATCATCGCCCAGAACTAAAGGGTATGTCATGAGCTTGACCCAAGGTCACAGTACTTGTAGGTTGAAAAGTTATGTAGAAACTTTCAACCGCTGTGATTGATTTCTACCAATCACTCAAAGTATCTACAGCAGTCAATCTACAGCAGTCAGTATATCACAGACTTGACTTGAAGCACATGACGAAATTGAATCTCATGACATTGAACCAATGGCAAAGATCAAGGTCACAGTATGCTTGAAAAATCATATTTGAAAATTGATGTTATATTTGCAGCATTCTATGTAGAATTCTTCGACTTAGATTTGTGCTCGTGGAGGACATTTATAGCTCAGCGATAAAAAACTTATTGAACTAGAAAACATTTTTTGCTATGTATCCTGTGCATGAGTAGAAGACAATTTATCAGCTTCCTACTTTAATGCAATGACAAATATGGATAATGACCATATCCCTGTATACAGCACAAAATCGATAATTCAGAAAATCAGAAACCGAAGGCATACAAAATCAGGATAAAACAGGAACCAAAGCAAACAAACAAAAACCTTCACCACATGAAAAGAAGCGAACTCCCGATATGGGAGTGAGATGTTAAATGTAGCTTACAACGACAAATTTACCTTTAACCCATCTCTTTACAACAACCTTGATAATTTTGATCTGTATGACCATGAACATCCAACCATTACTTTTCTTATAATCTTTGAATTACTCACACAGCTCACCTTGGAAATGGAAAAATTGAAGATTTGTCTACTTTGCCTACAATTTTTCCAGTTGAAATTCTCGCAGTGGAATCAACCAGATGTGGATTTTAAAGAATTCGAAGGAACTTTTAGAACATCTGAAATCCACTCATTTTAGTAGAGTCCATTCGATCAAAGCCTTTGATTTTTCGACACTTTACAATTCCACATTCTAAATTGAAAGAAAGACTCGCAAAGATTATAAGTAATGCGTTTACAAGTAAGAACGGTAATCGGAAATACAAATTTATTGTTGTTAACTATGACAAAACCTACTTTGTAAAAGAAAAGTCCGATTCTGAAAATAAGTACACTGAAACAGATATTATTCAGATGTTAAACTTTCTGATCGACAACATTTTTGTGGTGTTTGGAGGAAAGGTCTTCCAGCAAATTGTCGGAATTCCAATGGGGACCAATTGTGCCCTACTCCTTGCCGACATATAAGTGAAAAATATGGCCAAAAATCGTTGGACATATTGATTGTGATATTTGGAATTTGATCTCGGGCTTTTATATTTGACTTCCATCTACCGATTGTGGTCAGATGAGGTGCCCAGCAGACACTTCATGTCGTAAGATACCATGGTCTTAGTACTTTATCTTACTTTTAATTCCACCGGACGTATAGGGATGAGGTAAACTCCTTAAATGTAGAAATGAATGGATATCAAATCATGTATCTGAATGTGTAGTTGAGGCTAAATGAATTCAGCATCGCATCTTATTGGTAGATAAGACAAAAGTGGAGCGCAATTTGTGAGAACTACTATGTTACAGAAAATATGTTACCGCTAAGAAATTCTAACATTTTAAGACACCTATTTTGATGCACAGATCTATAACCTGCAGGAAAACGTTACAGAAAGGGATTTTTTTAAACTGGAACATACCTCAAAAGAACTGTGCTAAATAGAGACGAGTAAACATCTCTCTAGACTCTATATTTGCACAATAAGTAGCAGCACAAGGACCTTTACTATACTATTCTTGACCTTGAGCTTTTACATTTTGGACAAAACCCCCCACCAGAATGCCCCTTGGTCTGTAAGCGATCTGTTTATGAATTCTCCAGAAAAAACTTCATTTTAAAACACATAAATAACCGACATCTTTTTTCTTCTACTTCTTCTTCTTCTTCTTCTTCTTCTTCTTCTTCTTCTTCTTCCAATAATGTGCTGGGCTCCATGTGGGGCATTATCGCACATGAAATTTTAAAAACATGCGAGGGAAGACTCTCGTTAAAAACAAGATAAAAACAAACACCCTCGTTGTCTACGGGTAATGGATGCTGATTCGGACCTTAAAAGCCTCCAGTGAATCAGCAGTCACGATGGATTGTTGCAGGGAATTCCAGATCACAATGCCGGCTGGGAAGAAGGAGTCCTGATAGATTTTGGTGTGGCAGAATGGCTGTATGTACCTTCTTGCATGACCCTGATGGTGGTGGTGGTCGTGCTGATAGGATGTAAAGGAATTCTTCACTGACGATCTGAAAGGTCTTCCAGCAAATTGTCGGAATTCCAATAGGGACAAATTGTGCCCCACTCCTTGCCGACATTTTCCTTTACTCGTACGAAGCTGAATTCATTCAATCTTTGGTCTCTGAAGGGAAAAGATACTTAGCTTCTGACTTCAACTTCACTTACAGATACATAGACGATGTGATGTCCATCAATAATCCAAATTTCGCGGATTACCAGAGCAGTATCTATCCTTCGGAGCTTGAAGTCAAAGAAACTACAGAGACAAATAATTCAGCATCCTATTTGGACATAATGTTGTCCTACGACACTGATGGTCACATGAACACCTCACTCTATGACAAACGTGACGACTTCAATTTCGGCATAGCAAACTTTCCTTTTCTGAGTAGCAACATCCCTTCTTCGCCTGCTTATAGCGTGCTCATATCTCAGTTGATACGCTATGCCAAAGCAAGTACCAAATATACGGATTTTGTTCTGAGAGCTAGGCGTCTTTCAGATAAGCTTCTCAGTCAGGGATATGTTTGTGACCGACTAACATCGTCACTGCGGAAGTTCTAAGGTCGATATGGGGAACTCGTTGGGGAACATCATACACTATGATGTCCCACTCTCCAGAATGGTGGATGATATTCTGTCATAGACCATTGGAACGATCCAACCAAAGATTGTACTCTATATCTTCCGAAATGGGAGTTACCGGATGTGACAGTTCTACCGAATTGAAACGGCGGGTGTTACATGCAAGCAGGAGGTGCTTACTCTTCCTGGGCACCTGTTCTCACTCTCATATTGGGAGTCCGCTATTTTTCATGTGGTGGAGGTTTTTGTTTGTTTGCTTTGGTTTCTGTTTTATCCTGATTTTGTATGCCTTCGGTTTCTGATTTTCTGAATTATCGATTTTGTGCTGTTTACAGGGATATGGTCATTATCCATATTTGTCATTATTGAGGAACTGATTGAGCGATAACTTTGAAATAGTTTTATAAACACGTTTTAAAGCTTGTATGACCATGACATTTGACGACTCCTCTTTTTTATTCTCTCCTCCTCTTTTTGTTATAAGCAATAAATGGGAGAATTGGATATGTCTAATGTTGCGGGATTTAATTATGCATGTAGATTGCGTATTTTTCTATTAACGGTATTCTAACGGTATCTCCGATTCTTCTTTGAATGTACATTTGTATATCCCGTGCTGTAATTGTGAAAGTTGTGACGGTTATTTCGCTTACGATATTGCATTCACGTAGAGAGCTCAGTCAAGTAGTTTAATTAACAAAAGACAGTTCACCCCAAACCAATTAGGCTATAAACAATCTTTGTGTAAAGATTTTTAAACACTCTAACGTTAGTCTAAAATTACTCGAGTTGAAGTGTAGATGTGCTATTATTTTTTCTATACGTGTAAACTTTTTGTCCCTTTGACCATGAACTCGATAAGGCTATTCCTAGGGTTAAAAGCAATGCATATGTGGAGTTTCAGCACTGTAGATCGTAACGTTTGGCCATAAATAAGCACGGAGGAAGTACCAATCAGTTGTTCAGTCTCAAAGTAGAAAAGGCAAGACAAAAATCATTAGAATCTCCATTAATGGTACAGCCGTGATCCTCGGAATAAACAGCATTCCGAAGTAACACCAGCAGCCGGTTTCACTAAAATTCTATTTTCCGATCGCTCAGTTCTACTTTCTAACTAGATTTAGAGGAGGTTTTTTTTCTGAATTTATACTAAGTATGTAGAAATGATAGAAGAAGAACGTCAAAACCTTTCTTCATTGATGAATGTTCCGATAATTCTTGAAGAACATTGGTGAAACTTGGCGCAGGTGCCCCAGGAGAATCAGCGTCTCCCATGTGCACGCAACACCCGTTGCAACAGTTCCATGAAACATGTCAAATTCGGTGATTGCTTCGATGTACATTTCAAGTAAATATGTCTTGCAAAAAACATAACCTTATACCCCCTTATTCAATAGGCATCCTCCTTAGGACATAAAAAGTTAATATATTACGACAATAATAGTATCACAGCAAACTAAGTTATTACTTTAATAAGTCATGGTGTCGAAAATCCTGTCATCCATGTTTATTCTTTTATCTTCTAACCCCCTGAAGTTAATAATATTCCTCTTCTTGTCATAGGCAATCTTTGAGTGAAGTTCCATCACCGAGAGCCAATTATAATTTTAATGGTTTAGGGATGATCATTTCCATAAATGCAAAGATTAGCATTTACCTTTGGCTTTTTAATACCAAAGTCACAAGATGTTGTGAATTTTCATCACCGTAGATGAATATATACAATTACTCATTGACAATCAAATATAGGAATCTGATTGTGTCTATAAACGATCGGAAGGACTGGCAGACAGCCATAGTGAAACGTATTTCTCCCTCAACTTCGTTTATAGGTTATAGTTACTTATAATAAACAGTATTTATTCGAACTGCATTTTGTTCTAAATGACTTTTTACCTCAGTACTACATAATCTAGTAGGATGAGTCTCTTTGATGAAAGAAAGATCGAGATATCAAGATGATCAAGTTTAATCCTATATTCTCTTCTTCCACAAACACTGAAGGACTTCAACAAGCGTGCAACCCCTTTTGCTCTCAATGGGGGTGATGGTTGTAAAGAAGAAATCAAAGTATATCTATTTAATCCAACATACTTTATTCTATGAGAAACAGAACCACAGTCAAGGTACATGTATGAAAGACAGACATCTTTTATGTATTACAAAATAAAATGTATTTTTGACTCTGTACATTGTAAAATATGTCAGTTGGAACAGTGGTTACATGGAGGGAGACAGACAACTTTGAGTATTCTCTCTCTCTCTTTCTCTCTCTTTTTTTCTCTCTCTGTCTCTCAACTCCAAGAAACTTGAATTTGAGATATTACAATATGCATAACATTACCTGGTCATGAGAACAAATTGAAAACAAATTAGATGGCATGTAAAATTGTCATACAGAAACAAAAATCCCCTGAAAAATTGTTGGTCCGTACCGCATGCAGCTCTTCGTCCACTGGCACAAAAATGAACTTGACATTGGAACGTGTTAACCAAAAAAGAAACAAAAACGCTTACTTTACAGGATATAAGCAATGTATATGCGAAGTTTATTAAATAGAAAGAATTACCCTTGTTATGAAGCGAGAATCTGTAAATTGATGTTTTAAGCATGAAATCTTAACCTTTTACCCAACACTAAAAGGACTGCTTCTAAGCCCATATGAATTCTTTGGGCGATGTTTCATCACTACAAGTCAAGGATTGTTAAAGTGCATAAATGCTTGTTTTCAATTAGCGACTTTTGAACTTTTAATCACAAAATGAATTGAAATCCACACTTGGTTTACAATCAACATTTGAGGTTGCATCAATAATGCACAATAAGTCTAGACTTATACAGAAATGCCATTTTCAAAATGATTCAAAGAAATATTTTTCTTAAAGGCTACCCCTTCTGATATTTAACATCCTGTATGTATGTGCGAGGTTCCATTACTTTTAGTGAAACATGCACTAATTATGGTTAGGATTGCGACTACAGGGAGATAACTCTTTTTCATATCACGTACTATTTGAAACCGACATGGACGATACATGGTATAAGCTCAGTTTGTTGCATTATTTCAGAAAAAAATAATACTCCTTGAAATTGTCATAATGATTGCTGAAATGAACTTTTGGGAAAAATGCATATTTTTCAATGAAAAATCGCTGAAAATATGAAAAAAATGTTATTTTCGCATGAGTTCTGCTTCTAAAGATTCAAACATCAGAATATATACTATTCATTATACTCTTCAAAAATGAAAAAAAAAATCGAAATTCGAACTTGGAGTAAATCTCTATGTTTTTGGGTCAAAAGGTTGATTTTTTGCACAAATTATTGTGCTATTTGTAGAAAGTCGTTTTTCTCAAAAACGAATTTTGTACATATTGATTTGACTGCTTTAGGATAAAGCTATACCATAGCTCTATACATAGAAACAAAATGTGTACCTGGCGACCCTTTAGCTATAAATAAAAGTAATGAGTTGTTGTCATGGCAAAATCGTATTTATAAGAAAATTCACTCCTTAGAACTGTTTATTTCATTTGAATTTTTCAAAATAGGCTTTAATTCATACACAAGCTATAAGAATCCAGAAAAATAAGGGTATATATGACTTTTTGAAATTTCATGCATTGCAGAGGTATGTGAAGTTATGATGTGGTATTCTGTAAAATGACGAAAATGTTAAAATAGGCCAAAATGGACGTTTATAGCCCAAAAAAATCCGAGACCGGCAAATTTTTATTTTTTGGTCTTAATAGTTCGAGGAGATGTTCCTCTACATGTGGACATATCCATCTTTCTTCTACCTCCTTTTAATTAAAAGTCGCTACCCTGACCTTAAGTACAATAAATACATGTATGTGCATATGCTTAAAGATACTGTCAAGTCCATATCAAATTTACAAAAAGGCTAATACGCAACATTTCATTTCAGCGGCAAACAAATCAAAAATGAACATATCAGTATTACTTTGGTCGATTATGCAATGTAAAATACAATATAAAAACACTAGTATGATGTAACAAGTCAAGAACAGTCATGCAACATATACCAGCTGTTATAAACAATGAACACATTTTGACAGAGCAAGTACAGATGCATATGATAATGTATGACATGTGAGTCAAGAGTTGAAAAAAACTATCAAATGAATTGCCTTTGAAATAAGGAATGAAAAGCTAATCTACAAGAGTGAAAAAAGGGAATAATGAAAATGTCATTCTCAAGATCCACAAGCATTACCAAAAATCTTTCTACAAATGGAAGACATCTTTTAAAATAAAGTCACAAAAACAAAATGACAATCTATCACCGTAGGCAGTTGTTCTCCGATCAAACTTTAATTTTCTTTGGTGGAATCTTGCGTTCTTGTAGCACTGATTCCGTTAATATGTACCGCATGAATTAATCTTTATTCAGTATATGGAAATGATCAAAATCAGATTTCATCTAAAGTGCTTATTATGTATGAATACTCTAATCATTGGAAAATGTTGGGTTCTTGTAGGTGTTTGTCGGATCTTTGTACAACGGATTCTCAGCCTGAAAAAAAAATCAGAATAAATATGTATAAGACAGGAATATACGTGAACATAGAATGAATACAAAAAAGTACCCATCAATTATTCAGTCTCAAAGTCGATAAGGTAACTCTTTAGAATTTCAGTTGGAACAGCTGAAAACCCCAAAATGAACTACATTTCGAAGTGAGACCAGGTGCCCGGGGAGAGTCAGCGTATCCTTTATGCATGCAACAGTTCCAAGAAAACGTAGAAATCATGCATATTTAAGATATTCATACCTTCAAAAATATTGAAAAGAGATTGAAGCAAAATGATTTAGAAGGTTTAGATTTAGAAGATTAGAAATTGGAAACTGATGCATAAGTCAAGGTCAAAGTTCCAAAATTAAGATCAAGCTCAAAATTTTGTTTTCAAAAAGATAGGCTATAGCTCCTCTGTATAACAGAAGTCTTGTTGATCTACTTCATATGTGGTTTAAGTCTATTTATAGCCTCTTATGAGGTTGTCGAAATTGTAATATATGTTGACCAATCAAATCGACTGCGTCAATCAAAGCTAACAAGACGCAGTCTTGAATGAAGAAAGTTTAACTTGAAAGTAAAAATGGTGTTTGGAAGGTGCAAAAAGCTACATTAATCTTATTAAATTTGTATATTCTTTTCATAGACTGAAAGACTATTTAAATAAGCCCATCACTTTCAATTATGGTAGATTTAAAAAGGGAGGATCAATTATACTTGTTCCAACGGTAGAACGTAAAAGATGTATGCTTTCGACGGGACGTAAGAGTTTAATGATACAAATGACGACAAAAAAGAAATGTACATAATAATAGTAAAGCGACTAATTTAAAAAAGAAGCTTAGTTTTCGAGTTTAATCAACAAACCTAACACAGGCCTGAATTTGGTCTGAATTTTTTGCTGAATACCCCTTCTTTCAAATAGAGGTGTCGTAAAGAATAAGCCACGGTCAGATTTTGTTTAAATTGGGTAAAAAGCGATAAAATCGTGAAAAATCAAAACGAAATATTTATCGTTTATATCCTCGGTATTCCTATATTTTGTTCTTTTTTGTATAGAAAGTCGTTGAAATCAATGCATTAGATATGTACACATGTTATATAATTGTTTTTGAGGAAGAATTTTTTCTCATGTCTCAAAAAATGGCAGTTTCATGCAAATTTCAATGAAATATGAAGAATACGTGTTAATATTTCCTCTAAAGCACTGAGACTAAATTTTTGTCTCGAAACATATCGGCAAATATACGTTTATTATTTCCAATGCCTTTTTATTGATCATTTTTCTAAGGGGCTATAAATAAATGTAAAAACCTAAAGCGTATATACTTTTGATTTAAGAGGCATTTCACAAATAAGTTTCCGTAGATGAAGATTCGGTCGACCACGTGTTACAGTTTCTATCAAATCGTACCTATCAACCGGTATACATACATATTTTTGATAAAGTTAAATGCAGAAATGGGAATTACATCTTACTGTTTAAAAATTAATGAAAAATACTTCTTTTTAATATGTCGTGGTAAGACCGTGTATGGAAACCCACTCGTGACAAGTTGAAATGAAAATACTTGAATTGAAGAAAAATGCATTAAGTTCACATTTAATTATGAAAAGTATATTTTGACGTTTATTTTAGTACTACAGAAAATTGAATATACATGTAAAGTACATTAGTCAGAGTTTGGACTCTTCGGTATCTGTGTTTTAAACATTATGATATGCCTTTGGTAAACGTTGTGCAATTTATCCCTTTTAGCATCCGCACTTACTCTTCGTTCAGATTTGTAACTGTTACAAAATCAAGTTGATGCTTTTCAAGAAATACTGAGTCAGAAAACCCCTTTGATGTCTCCGTGAGATCCAATGGAAAGTCCTCAAGGGTCACGGGGGGGGGGGGGGCTTTAATTTCTAACGCTGTACATTAGCACAAACACCACATTGTCATATGTAATAGTGGTAATCTACTTGGGCAGTTACTACATTACATCAAATAAAAGGCTATAACACGAAGAGGAACCGTCTGTTGATAACGAGAAATTCGCAGCAACAGGAGCCTATAATGTTGGCGCGTCAATGGCCTTATTTCCCATAGAGCTCCGAATAAAGAAATAAAATTGAAAAAGTGTGAAATGTATGACGCAAAGAATAGTCGATGAAATGTGTACAAGAAAAACTATTCCAACAGCAAAGCATTGATCTTCAACATGTATATGTATTAAAGAGTCAAAGATGCGATACAACATAGTAAAATCAAACTTTTATGACGACGAGACTGATATGTTGACAGCTCAGCGTGGGACCTCAGAGAATAGAGCACCCTTTATTGTGTGGTCATTTCTATTTTAATATTGCTAAAGATTTGCATCTCGGTTGGTAGTTTCATGTGAGCGTCTTTAATTCTTGTAAATGTGGTTGTTTGTTGTTCACTATTTGTTTGTATCTTTTCCGTTTCATTTATATGGGAACAATTGCAGAGAAATTAAAAAAAATATCCATTGTAGACAAGGATGAAGCATGAAAAACAATAAACAGACAGTAAAAAAACAAACTCAACAAAAACATAGAATATCGTTGATATGGCCATCAACGCTCAACCAATCAGAAACTAGAGAACCAAAACTAGAAATCAGAGGCTATCCCCCTTATCATCTATTGTCGTAGCAAACTAACCTGACCGGGCGGAGCTAATTCAATCAAGCAATTGAGACGAATTGATACAATTTTAGGGTAGATAAATTATGAATTGCACATCGTAATTAGCATGATTAGAGTGAATACTCATTACCTGTAATTTTATATGGCTTTTATCACCTGGTCAGAAGTAAACTCTTCCTATGACAAGGTGAAAATAAGCTCCGCCCGGTCAGGTCAGTTTGCTACGACAATACCTGTTGAACGATGCCTTTAAGCTACGTTTTAGCGACAACTGTTGTCACAAGTTCAAACAGAGTAGCTACGCTACTTACTTGTGGAACTAAAATGCATTGCATAATTCCATGTTTTGTTGATCATGAAATCTTTGTTATACTTAATTATTTCTAATACATGTATTCGAATAACAAAATGTGTCCGTATCACAATGTTTGAAATTACCAGAACATAGGTAGTACATAAAACAATTATTTTTCAAAATTATTGATATGATTTTGTCGTCTTCTTTGAAATAAAGCGATACTTTTCATTCATCATTATATGTTAAGATTATTTAGTTTTACTCCGTATTATCGAGAAAATATCTCCTAGTTTATATTGCAGTGAATCGCCATAATAACAAAGTTGGGGTGGGGCACTTCATTTGCCTGGTACTCCTTAGTTTTTCAATCGATCTCTATCAAACTTTCCTAAAAACACATTCACATATCAAAATATCGTTTCTGTATTGTTAATTTTTATCTTCGAATTAACATTCTCAATATTGAAGGGAAAGAGTTGAAAATTTCTATTTTACCAATTTATCTTAGAATTTGTGCTCATTCATCCATGAAGTTGAAATTAGAAAAATTAATTCAATTTGATCCCAAAATTTTCTTTTGACTTTAATTAGCATATTGACTTTGATTTCGGTCAGTTTGACTTTTCATTTATTAAAGGTTGATAATTTTTGTTAAAACATCTTTGATTTTGAATTTTACTAATTTTCCGCTTTTATCTGAAGTTACAGTAATTCTGACCATACGAATCTTTTACGACAGGTCAAATCTGATGTCCCATGTTATATTCTTTCGTTTGATATAAAAATTAGCCCTGTGTTAGGTGGGTTGATTAAAATTTCAAATTTAGCGACTTGGTTGCTCTACTATAAGTGAACAGTTTCAAAGCCATAGGAAAACGAAAATGCGATTTAAAGTATTTTATCGAAGTAGTGAGACAATAAAATACACACTTTTTCCCATTGTGCCTTTTGTTTTTCTATTTCAAACTTCTGCAGTTCTCTTCTATCCATGACCATAAAGAAGACTTTAATTGCCACTAAAATTATGATTCCAATGAGTACAAGCGCACCGACGATTCCTAGAACTAAGGCCAATACATCAACCTCTTGAGGACATTCTGAAAAATAAATCAATTCAAAGAATTATCACAGTAATAGGTATATGATTCTGATTTTCCCAATTCTTTTTAACATTTTATCATAATATGATTTCATGATTTAAATACTTGTATATAGATATATTATATCAATACGATGATTAGGACTAGCAACATTAGGTTTTCACTTTAATTTGTATACATACAAAACATCTGTAAAGTTGAAATGAAAGTTTAACGTAGCAGACAACCGTCGGAAGTCGGTATGGATTGTCCACTGGTCTCGTTGGTTCATGTGTATTTTTTGTGTTTGCTGTTTTGATGTCGAATTGGTGTTCTATTTCCCTTATCTGTGTTTTCAGTCGGGATGTTTTGCTGTTTTGTTGCGGGAGATTTAACAGGAATTTGATGGAGATCCCCTCCTTTGACCCTTTTGCGTCTCTTGCTATGTATGTATCATCTGTGTTTTCGCTTAGGGTGTTTTGATGTTTTGTTGTGTGTGATGTAACCGGGTTTTGTTGGAGATCTCCTCCTTTATTGAATATGAATACGTTACCTTTTATTGTCAATGCTTTAATTCTATACTGACGATCTTCATCAAAATCATAGGAGAAACGGAAGAGACAGTCATCCTCATCAAGGTAATTACACACAGTGCCGTCATCTAAAATATGCAAAATACAAATGTTTTAAATGTATAGGTTCACACACGAAACAGGTGTATTTAGACATTTAAGATTCGAAGTATATGGAAGAGATATCCAGAGAGTTTGCTATGCACTGTCCATTCTTGATGTCGGACAGGTCACATGACCAAATTTCCATCATGTTTACAAGCCCTTCTTCAAATCTCCTTTTATATTGGGGTTTGAGAAGCTAAGAGATCATTCATCAATAGGTTCTTTCATGAATTCTAGTAGTATTGACCTTGAAAAGAATATGATTCTAAATATAGAGAAATGTCCATGCAGTATGCTTTATAATAAACCCTGAGTTTATTCCCCAACCATTTTCGGAACTTCTCGGTGCTTAGAGAATGGAAGAACGCATCCACAGAATGCAATGAATACAATAATGTGGAAGGGTTCAAACTCTATACCTTCTTGAAGACAATTTCAAACCAATCATCATGCACCAGACACGTGTTTTGAATATTAAATTCTCATCAGTGATGTTCCAGACAAAGTGCTTTTGATAAGAAGCACAAATTAATTTCACTAGCGCCCTCTAATGTTATTTTTTGAATTTGAATTTCTTCATTTACTTTACAGAGAGTGCGCGGCTCCAAAATTTCCTGTAGGGTCGATTCGGTAGCATAACCAAATAAAATCTATGTTCAAAATAGTATTGGAGGGTTGGTGCTAAGATGTTAACCTCCTTTAATTTCGATGATATTTTTCGGTAAAATGGCAAGTTTCCGAAATAGCAAAAATATATATGATGTCACATTGATAAAGAACCAAAAACAAAGCTTCTTTCAGGCGACAGAGCTGGAAAGAAGTAATTAATACACTTAACAAACATCAAGTCACGGGGAACGATTTTAACTGCTCCACACTGCAACAAGAGATAAATGTTCATATTAACAAAGAACAATTTTAAACGTCCCCAAATTCGTTAGCATCATTTTAAAGCAGATTTACAGCATGGACAGACATGCACGTTTCAGGTATTAAACCCTCGTAAGTTAATCTCAATCTAAACATTGAATTATGGCCGAAATCTATGAAATTTATGTCCAAAATATACCGAAATATGTAGCCAGATGGCTGGGATATGATGCTACAGGACCCAGGCTTCAGAAATTTTGTAACAGAAAATTTCGCATGCGTTAGAAGAAACGACCAGCCGAAATTGATAGAACTTGGCTACATGTGCCCTCGGGGTCTCCTGGTCCACCAGCAGTGACACTCACTAAGTGGTACAATGTACAAATGTTAAACGTCTCATGATTCGTTAGCATCATTTAAAAGCTGATTAATTTACAGCATGCACCAGGCATGCACGTTTCGGGTATTTAACCCTCGTCAGTTATTCTCAATCTAAACATTGAATTAAGGCCGAAATCTATGAAAATTATGTCCAAAATATACTGAAAGATGTAGCAAGATGGCTGGGATATGATGCTACAGGACCCAGGCTTCAGAAATTTTGTAACAGAAATTTTCGAATGCGTTAGAAGAAACGACCAGCCGAAATTGATAGAACTTGGCTACATGTGCCCTCGGGGTCTCCTGGTCCACCAGCAGTGACACTCACTAAGTGGTACAATGTACAAATGTTAAACGTCTCAAGATTCGTTAGCATCATTTAAAAGCAGATAAATTAACAGCATGGACCAGGCATGCATTTTTGAAACATTTTAAAACAAATTAATTTTGTAAACAGAAGAAACGACAAACCGAAAATGATCGAACTTGGCTACATGTGCCCTCGGGGACTCTTGGTCCACAAACAGTGATACTCACCAAGTGGCACAAATGTTAAACGTCTCCAAATTCGTTAGCATCATTTAAAAGCAGACTAATTTACAGCACCAGACATGCACGTTTCGGGTATTTAACCCTCGTCAGTGATCCTCAATCTAAACATTGAAATAAGGACAACATATATGAAATGCTAAACGTCTTTAAATTCAATAGCATCATTTAAGACCAGATAAATTTACAGCATGGACCAGACATGTACCTTTCGGGAACTTAACCCTCGTCAGTGATCCTCAGTCTAAATTATGTAATATGGCCAAAAAAAGTGAAATTAATATGTCCAAAAATGTACCGAAAGATGTACAGAAGGATGTAGCAGAATGGGTGGGATATGATGCTACAGGACCCACGTTTTAGGAATTTCAAGAAATTATGGAACAGAAAATTTCAAATGCGTTGAAGAGACGGACGATCAACCGAAGTTGATCGAATTTGGCTACATGTGCCCTTAAATTGTCCAAAATTATGTCAAAAATATACCGAAAGATGTAGCAAAATGACTGGGATATGATGCTAAATTGACCCAGGTTTCGGATATTTTAGGAAATTTTTTAAACAGAAATTTTTCGAACAAAAATCTCAAGAAATCTTGTAAATAAAAATGTCAATTAAGAACGCGAGAGAACCAGATACAGCATCATCATCAACAACAACAACAACAACAACAACAAGGAGTGTTTCAACAATATGTAACTTAATTTTTCTAGGAACGGAGTTTGAATTTTGAACCGAAAACCTGAATGAAAAAAATTCTTCCCAAATTATTACGTCCATTTATTGTTCAATATTTCAATCCAAGAATTTCCCAAAATTTCTTTCAGAATATCAGATTCAGTCGATTTTAAAAAGCTTGATTGCATCAATCAGCATCTTATACGGTAACAACTGTAACAAGTACCTTAAAATTATTACCCTTATATCCAGGAGGCAATAATCTGTAAATTTTTCAGGCACTAAATTGTCACAAGCTACATCCCTAAAATCTCCATAATTATTCAACCAAAGAAAATCACATACGAATGATAGGGTACCTTGTGCATATTGGAGAAAGGATTTTCTACAGGCTAGATTGAAATAATTTTTACTTATTCCACTGCCATTCTGTGAGATGAGACATAATCATACAATACTTTGCTTTCGTGTTGTTTCACCAAATACTAATGAATATCCCCCTATAATCTACTAGTTGGAAGTGCTTGTAGAGCTGTATACAATTATGATAACCACAAAAAGTAGTTAAGGTAGAGTATCCCTCAGGTCAAAACTGCTGATAATTTTTTGCCTGGATACCCTATTTTTTCTTTTCAAAATATTTTTCAGAGTATCATTCTAATATGGTTTTGGGAAAAGAAAATTTTATAGTTACATTCTTTTTACTTTTCCCATAGGGTCCAATGTTAAAGTTCAAACGGCTTATGTTCTCTGTATAATCATGAAACCACATCTTATATTTTGTTTTTATTACATGTCTAACATAATCTTTGAATATATGGAAATGAAATTACTATAAAAGTTGTTATTTTGGAAATATGAGCATCTGAGACCAGAGGGATGCTCTATCTTAATTATAAATAATACTACATATACACGCACCTTCAAGTTGTTCAACTTTCGTAATGTAACTAGCGGCATTACACTCAAAACATGTATCTTTTCGTGGTCCTGTTTCAAAGAGGTAACATTGGACACAAGCCTTTTCCATTCTACAAATGTCTAGGCAACTCTGAAAAAAAGATATATTATAATTCTTTATTATCTCTGAATTTTTTACCTTTTTTCTATTTCTCTCCTCTTGACATAACGATAATTCTTCCATGACATTTTCTCTATGTTTGACTGTTCTATTGTCTGGCTGTTATCGGATACCTGTTAGTGTAGTTGCTGTGCGTAGTGTTCGGTAATCCAGAATAACCTTCTGCTATTTCCGTGGCAGATGACCGTCCTAAGTCGGCAGCGGTTGCCCATTGGTCTCGTTAGTTTATGTGTAGTCCTTTGTGTTTGATGTTTCTGTGTTGTGCATTGACGTTCCTTGTCCCTTATTCGTCTCTTTCTGTGCTTGTCTGCTTTGTGTTTTTGCATTGGGTGTTTTGGGGTTTATTGGAGATCCCCTTCTTTGTTTTACTAATTTTAATGAAATCTTATTCGTGTCTTTCCGCTTTAACTACAGCGTTTCCTTGTTGGAGATCCTTCGAACTCATTCTTTGCAATTATCCTACGGTTCCTCAACATTTTTACCTATTTTTCATTGTCAGTTGTTGTGAAAATTTTCAGGTAGAAAAAATATCAATAATGCCTCTGAAGAACTTCCTCGCGTGACAATAAAGAACAATGTTTTTGAAATTATGCGGTTTATTATTGCAAGTTTATTTACTTGGCTGTATTTTGAAATCATCTTACAATTATTCTCATATTGATTCGTTAATGCTGTACAATGATTTCATATCAGTGTCACCATAATTCTAAATGAGAAAAAGTTCAACGTTTTTATTGCCTCGGCAGTAAAATAAATAGTCAAAGAAGGAAAGTGTTTTGACATCTAAAATATTGCTTTGTTACCATGAAAGTATCTGTTTCAGAAGTACATGTATGATTTGATCATAATGTCAGTATAATCAATTTTATATCGCACGTACCTGAGATGAACTTTTGTCTATTAAGTATTTTCCTATGCGAGGTTTTTGTGTATCAGTCGTTTGATCTTTTTGTTTGATTTTTGTTTCTTGTAGAACAAGTGGGTATCAGAAATATGATGTTTTTCCTTCGCATCCAGTGGAAAGATTTTCACGAACCTTTACAAGACGCGAGTGCTCAGTGTCTTTTGTTCAAGCTTGAGACAAAGAAGGTGGCCGTCGACGAATTTCATTGATTATCCTATTTTCGACTACTTCTTTCCAACCGCTTCAAAATATCACATCACAGCCTTAAAGGAGAGTTTACACTTTCCAAAGTAAATTTTGCATCAAATACACCCCTGTTATCTTGAATCACATGAGGTAAGAAACTCAAGGCTACTTTTGCAAAAGAAGTCTGGATCTTTAACGAACTTAAATTATTTCGTATTTAACTCTTCTATTCATTCAGCAAGAAGGTTATGAATGTTTTCTTTTATGGTGTTTGTGGGACAGATATCGCATCGCATTTTTTCGCATCATCAACTTACCGTGCACTCCTCACACTTCTGTCCGTAATAACCATCCTCGCATTCACATGTGCCACACACACACTGTCCCTTCCCATTACATTCTAGAGTTTCCTGTAAGTAAACAAAAATATTCAAATGATTTACGTTGATACATTTTCCTTCATAGATTAAAAGAACCAATAGTTCTTGTAAAGATACAAAATTTCCTTTAGATGATTGACCCACAACAACGTAGCTTGATAATATATTTTATTACACCTTAAGTTTCAATTTAATAACATGAAATCTTACATTTCCCCTCTGCACTGCACATGCGTCCGTGTCATTTTTACACCCACAGCTATCCCCGGACCAACCACTGTTACAAACACATTGTCCGCACCTACAATAGCCTCGTTCTAGTCCTGCAAAATTGTGATGACGTTGATTCGGTGTTTTATTTTGAGGTGAATCATATCTTATTATATATCATATGCCATTGGAAATACTTAATTCCGCATACCTGGTTATATACTTTGTTCTGAGGACAAGACGTATGCTGGAACTAGTGCAAATGAACATACATTTCAATATTTAGTTTGAGAAGAAAAGTTTTCTGTTAGGGTTATGTTAACGATCGCCCAGTATCTACGATAAGAAAACACAAGGCTTTTTCTTATATCTAGAATTTGCGACGAAAACTCAGAACGTTGTCATCACTGGAATGTCTTTATCTGAACAAACAGAAAAGTCCAGTAGGATTTAATTTTTTTCTACTAGTGTGGTGTGCAGAAAGAAGATGCCTACTCTTCCAGGACACCTGGACCGGGTTGCTCAAAACCATGGCTAAATTTATCCATCGGATAAAGTTATCCATTGGCTAAACTGCTAACCACTGGTTAGTTAACCGCTGGATAACTTTTGTCCAGTTTCCGTTGCTCAAACGATAAATTGGCCACTGGCTAAGTAACCACTGGTTAAATTATTTAACCACTGGATAAATCATTTGACCAGTGGTTATTTACCCATGATGCAAAGTAAGTTTGCTTAGAAACCAATATGGCAGCATTGTCTAAGGAGATGGGACGATTTTTCTACGATAAAAGAAGTGAAAGAGTTACTATGTGCATAACATATTAAGTTTGTATATTCAAACGATTCACAAATCAAATAAAAATGATTATGTCACATCAAAATAACAGCGATTTCAAGATTTTCCTTTCCTTAGAAACGACAGTGAAGGTAACGTCACTGCGTGAACTTTTGACGTCATGCAGCAATAATAACGTTCGTTTTCCCGCCATGAACACATAACAGGTACTACGATGCAAGAGTGGGACATTTCATTTACTTTTTGAATTCCCGACGGTAAAGAAATGAAAAATACATACAATGTTATCTCTTTCAGTATGGAATACACCGGTTAATCTAGAAAATCTGTACTGTGGGCTTAGATTTTGAAAATAAGGCAGCAAAATACGCCCATCGGGAAGTTTTTTTTGCACAATTCTTCATGTACCAAAATAATCTAAGTCCAATAAATTTGTAACGACAAATTGAGTGAACATGACTTCATCTACATATTCTGATGAAAGTATTTATTATAAAGTATCACTAAAATCCGTTAATACGCATATTCAAGTTACTGCGGCGTTCGATATTAGGAAACAATGACAGACGGACAGACAGACATCACTATATCATGATACGGGTCAAATGACAGACATATAATAATGCTACGTGAAAATAGGAAAACCTGGACCCAGGATTTCAGAGGAGGGCGCAGTCCAGCTATTTAAAATTACATATTCACAGAAAAGATGACAAGTCAAAAAAGCAATAGATAAAATCAAACGGAAATTGAAAAACAACATAGCAAAATAAAAATAAAATTAATAAATAAATAAATTAAATAAATTAATTAATACATTAATGAATAAATAAATGAAATAAGTAAAATTTATAAATAACAAAAAGAAAAAAAAAGAAAAAGAAAAAGAAAACTCCGAACAAACAAATAAAATTAGAAAAATCCCTATGCACTCTTTTTTCGTTTTTTCTTTGGTTTTTATTTAAAATCATTCATAAAACTGAAATGTACCTATCCCTTCCCTTCTCTTATGAATTTGGATAAAGCATTAATTAATTCATTCAGAATAATTTGAATTATTCCGGAACTAATATATCTGTAATACACATTGATCTGATTAACAAAGTAAACGAAGATGGTAGATTGTGCAGCAGGCCGAATTCTTTTTTATAATAAGCATGAAATTGAATTAAATTTGTTTCTATTTTCTTTTTCTGAAGGACTAAACATGATAAGGAGTCCGAACCCCATTTTTGTCATGCGCCCGTGATTGTGTAAACTATATAAACGTTTCTCTAAGGTTCTGACGATGAGGGCCTGAAGGGGAGGGGGGCAATGCCCCATCATTCTGGAATTAAAACGGCGAAATAGATCAAAATTGCCATATATTTTCTTTTGATTTCATTGAGCATGACCGATCAAATATGTTAAAGATAGGATTAAATAAACGAGAAAGTTGTCTATTTCTGAATAGTTTATATTTCGCTCAAGCTGCCGACAAATACCAAATAAACCCGTTTTCAGCTACCGAATTGCGTAATTTACAGATTACATTTATATGCTATTTTATAAATCTAATTTCTTTTATTCAAGTTGGACATAATAAACATATTTAAAAACACAAAATACAGTAATCTGAACTTTGCACTTTGGGTGGAAAAAGAGGGGGAGGGGGGGGGCTCAAAATCTGTTACTGAGTACATGACCTTGCTATGAAATACAAATCGTTTTCAGATTACATGTAGAAGACAAAATAAAATCTAGCAAGTGTAAGGCTTAATAACGGTATATTATTGCTCTTTGAAACTAAATGTATGATAATTACAGAAATTTTGCTTAATTTTAAATTCTACTTCTTAAAATCTTGAAGAAAAATTGTATTGAATTCATGTCCATGTTTAAAAAATTCTTTTGATGTGCTGTACAACACTTAAAAGTACCATTGCGGCAAACGGGAACCTGTTTTTATCCACTGGTTAAATGACTTAGCCCACCTCTGACAACTGGCTAACTTTCCCTGGCTAAGTGGTGTATTTAACCAGTGGTTACGTCAATTTGACCAGCGGATAACGTTTGAGCAACGCAACTTATCCGTTGGTCAGAATTTAACCACTGGATAAGGAATTTAACCACCGGATAACTTTAACCAGGGTTTTGAGCAACCCGGTCCTGGTCTCACTTCCAATTTTAGGGATTAAGATTCAATATTAGATTAGAAAAATTTTAAAAACATTATCTGACCTCCACAAATTTGGTTAAGGTAGAAAGGACAGTTGTAGTCATCACATTCACAGAATCGGCCTGTGTATGTCTGAGTACTGGTACTGGACCTTGACCGACATTCACATTTTCCACAAACACAGTCTCCCCTGTCTGAGCAGATAGCTGTCGTATTTGAATCGTCCCTGAAAAAAGAGTTGCGCTGATGCATGTATGCAATGTTGCCAGAACTATTTGACAGAATTCTAATTAAACATAATCAAGAGTGATACATGTATATTTTTCACTTGAGAACGGCGAACAAGAAACGTTAACTTGACAGGAATCACGAATTATCCTTATCCAAAATGCTAAATCATACTGAAAAATAAAGTATCCTCTAGAGGCTTAACTATATCAAAACGAAATATGCAACGCTTCTTTTTCAACCAGGCAATATCATTCTCATGAGAAACATGCATTTAATCTTAGGCGGAGTTGGGACACCGTTTTCTTTAACAATGAAGTATGTATAAAACCTATCATTTATACGCTTATTGCTAAACGATATAGAGGAAATTTACAGCAAGGACACCTTGCACTTACCATAGGGGAACTATTGGCAATGAAAATTAACAAATAATTTACTCACGGTATGCATTGGTCATTATAGTCTGTTGATCTAGAATTGTTACAGGCGCAATCTTGTCCATAGAAACCATCGTTACATCGACATACTCCGCAATAGAATTCTCCATTGTTGCTACACTCTGTGCTGTTCTGGTTAAGGAATGTTAAATTATCAGATAATTGAAAAATGATTTATGCCATTCTTAAATAAACAAATTACTTTTTTGATTGTATATGAAAAGATTACCAATTTAATTTCTGTTATCAACTACGATTTATCAATAAAGTGACTATACATTTATGTCTTATCTTTTGATAATATCTGACAAAATGTGTCAAGGAACTCCCATTTCATAAAAAAATATATCCTTTCATAATTTTACATGTATTGTCTATATATGTCTTTTAGTAGTATGATATTGTCGTGGTTAACTGATCTGCCTCGGCGGGGCTTTTTTCACTTTGACATCAAAACAGTTTACTTCTGAGCAGGTGATATTTACAAGCAATGAAATTAAAGGTATTGATACATTAATTACTAATGAACCGATTCATAGTATACCTATCCTAAAATTTTACTCAATTGTCTTATTCGCTAAATCGCTCCGCCCTGTCAGGTAACTTTGCTACGACAATACGCAGGAAAGACGATAAGCAATCGACATAACGTACGAAAAATATCAAAAACAGCCGTATAGAAAAAAAAATTAAAGTTCAATCTATGTTAAAATGAGTTATGGTTGTGCGCACTTAATCGGGATAACCACATCATTTGCAACTTGCGTAGCAGATGGCCGTCCAGAGTCGGCATAGATCACCCATTGGTCTCGTTGGTTTATGCGTAGTCATTCGTGAGTATTGTTTTTATGTCGTATGTATCTTTTTCGTCTCTTACTGTGCTCGTTTTCTCTGTGTTTTCGTATCGGATGTTTTGCTGCTTTGCTGTTGGTACTGCAACCGGGTCTGGTTGGAGAGTTGAGACCTCCTCCCTTCTTTTACGTTTACCTTATAGAAATAGGGAGATACACTTACCGTGATCCCAGATCTCTCACAGTCACACGTACAGAGTATGTCTAGATTGAGACTCAGGGCATCTGATAGTCCGACTGGCTTGATTGTTATGTTCTTACGAGAGAGCCCTTGAGAGCCATATGTGCATTCTTTGGCAATAATTGTTACATCAAATGTTACCTAAAAAGAGTCGATGTTAGGTTTATTCTATTCAATCTAAGATTTAGACGTATGTCCTAGTTTGTCTTAGGTTTTACATTTCCTGAATTAAAAAAGAGAATGACATAATAATT
Source organism: Pinctada fucata (assembly GCA_028142955.1). Lineage (NCBI taxonomy): Eukaryota > Metazoa > Mollusca > Bivalvia > Pterioida > Pteriidae > Pinctada > Pinctada fucata. Next base: position 34,934,219 of record AP027114.1, read on the forward strand.
CCAGCGGAGGAGTCTGTTATAGGACATCAATGTATATTCGATAATGACAACAGTAAAGAATGTGAAAGAATATATTATCCGAATTTGCCTTCAACGCTCAATGTTCCAGTTTCTAAAGTAGAGGTACTGAAGTTGTGTTCATCACCCACCACACTCTCAAGTACGAGATAGATAAAAAAACAACACATATGTCGGCGCCGTGATCGAGTTGTTCAGGTATCGGACCATTGACTGGAAGGTACCTGGTTCGAACCGCATTAGTACCACAGGTCAGCCGACATATATATACACTTAAGCGTTACATGATACATGTGAAAAATATCCTTCTCTGTGTTTAGTCTAAATGTCTGTAAAGTTTAAATAAACACTTATGGCGATTTGTAATGAAGGTTTAAACAAATTAATGATCGATCTGCAGTTGGTGTAAACATTCATTTAATCTATTAACTCACTTCATCGCCAATTTGGAGGTTATCACATCTGTTTGTTTCCATCACAGAATCACTGAAAGGATAACATTTATACCGTAAACAAACACTACAAAAAAGGAACAGGTTTTGACTTGTGTCAAGTAGGAATTATGCAGACATTCAAAAAGTCGTACATGAAACGCCCAATTCATATGCACAACATAAAAGTACTTAATATAGTTATATACTGCAACCTCTTGTATTAGACTAACCACATAGTTGCAAAATATATAGTATAAAACAATACGTGAGAAATCATTTAAGTCGATTTTCAAAAAGCATCGAAATCAAGCATTGTTGAAAAAGCAATATTGCCTTTCCGAACTCCAAATGGACTCTCGAGATTGTACTTAAGATACGATTGTCCTTCTTGTATCTGTAGAACTGTATTATAGGTACTTCTTTGATGTTAAACGTCTTCAAATTCAATGACATCATTTATTTTCAGCATGGACCAGACATGCACGTTTCAGGTACTTAACCCTCTTCAGTGATCCTTAATCCTAAACAATGTAATACGACCAAATATTGAGAAAGTTATTATGTCCAAAATGTAGCAGGATGGGTGGGATATGATGCTACAGGACCCACTTTTTAGAAATTTCAAGTTATTTTGATAACAGAAATTTTCGAATGAGTTGAAGAAACGATCAACCGAATTCAATGTTACTGTCCTGTTCACTAATTCCAGAGCACCCTGTTTTCCCGGTTTTCTCTAAAATATGATAATGTCATCTTCCAAAAAGGTATCAATTTTATACTACTTCTTTAGTCGTAACAGAAAATACCATTGTTTTGTCTGTGCGTCAGCTAAGTTAGAAATAAGACGGAAAATAAAACGTCTACGGGGATTTTCTATAGTAAAATCGCTAAAAATGTGTGACGTCGGAGGCTTTGACGTCACTGTTTACTATTGTTGACACGGAGAACAATATGGCGGCGGCTTGAAATTAACATGGGATTTTCCCGTAGACATTTTATTTTTTCATATTGCGGTTTGAAGGCAGCTAATAGAGTAAGTTGAAATTAATTTCCAGTTACGACTAAAGGGGGTCAATTCTCGGAAACAATAATCTATAACAAATTTCTTTAATCGCCAAAACAGGGTGCTTTGGATTTAGTGAACAGGACAGTAATTCATCCGTCTTCATGTCCGCGAGTTTCTTTTGTCATGAGTAAGTCCTGTTTTACAGGGGTTTTTTTTTTCAAGAATTTTAAAGACTTTTGATTGTGATATTTGGATTATGACTTCGGGCTTTGTGTTTGACCTCCATTCATGGATAGAGTTCTTATCCTCGATGAGAAGTTGAAGTTTAAGTTCTACATACCCAGTACAATTTGTCCGAAATGTAACTTCAACATCCTCGTTTCCCTCAACAAGAAGTTCTACTACTGAAGTTATATTCTGCAAAAATTAAAACACAAATGAGTTAAAGAAGTTGATAAGTTAGAAACATGAAGTACTTTCACTCAAAAGAGCTCGTATAAAATCTGGTCATAATCTTTGTAAGTCTTATGATATACAATGAAGCGAAACTTTATGAAGTCTGACTCATTTTACGCTTTCAAAAAGGAAAAAAGATTTATCGTTGACTTCTTTTGACATTGTCGTTTTACATAAGAATAACAAATATCATTATTTTGTTAATTTTTTTTTCAGAAAGGAAAAGATCTTGGTTGCATCATCCACAGCACAACACCAAGTTACCAAAATGCAAAAATACAGAGGGAAAAACACATATTTGTATTGTCTTCACTCACCAAGTATTTATCCCTCAGTAGATCAGCAACATTTGCCGAGTTGTCGTCCATGCTGCCTATCTGTGATCCAGCCATATAGGGTTGAAGTCTTTCATAGGTAGGTACTTGAACGTCAGTTACTGCGAATATAACATTGATGTTCTCATCTTTTACCCTCTCTGCCACTTGACCAACAGAAGGATAATCCTAGAAATAAAGACAAATCGAAATAAATTGAAGCAGAGCAATATTATAATAAACATTAGGACTGCAGAAATATAAAATGTCAAATTCAGTTTTCTTGATTTTACTTGAATATACATGACTTTTTTGTATATCAATGAAAAATTATTGATACCTGATTGACGCTTTCAGTATACATATTGTTCGTCATGTGACATTCCCCATCATGTCCCTTTACAATACCTCCGAGCTGTAAATAAATCTCTTCATATCAAATTATGACAAATCGGACAGTCACATTTTTCGTTTGCTTACACAAATTTTAACGTTATTTGGGTACATATCAGGAAAAGTGCGATAATTGTGATTACTAACAAAATCGGAACAACCAAATCATTTTGGTCATTAGGGGATATCGCATAATTTCTATTTGGCATTCCCGGTGGGTGTTGCATGTAGTCAGAGGACACTGTTTCCTCCCGGGCACCTGGTCCTGCCTCCATTCGGTGATTCGCTATTGCCTTGTAAATGGAGACTTACACAGTTATGCCATATCCCCCTGAATCTTTGACTCCCACAGCAAGACAACGGATTGGTACCTCTTTTATGGTACATTTGCTGTGAATAAAGCAGATGGTTGTTCAATTTCGGTTCAAGACACACTTTGACTGCCAGGGTCTCTTGCTTAAACATGGAAACCCTTTACTAGCAATAGCCAACTTTGTATTCACGTAAAGGATAAACTTGCATTCATATCACTTACAGATTGTTCGAATGTCCTTTTATTCATGTTTTAACTAATAGAGCCTGTCTTTGAAACTTTTGCCTTTTATGTGTTGTCATTTATGTTTGATGTTTCTGTACGTCAGTTTTGATTGTCTTGTATGATGGCCTAGTGCATATTGTCGTGTCTTTTTTGTAGCTTTGTCTGATGTCATTTACGTATCCCTTTCTTGTGGGTATGTTTCGCTGAGTGAGTGCAGGGTGGTCATGCTGGAGATCATCCCCTTTTAAAGAAAGGAGAAGATCCTAAACGGGAATCGGTTGCAGTATCAACACCAAATTACCGAAACATCCAAATGCGAAAAAATAGAGAGTTGACAAGTCTGAAGTCGGCACCGGTTGCCCATTGGTCTCGTTGTTTGATATGTGGTCTTTTTATGTTTCTGTGGTATGAGTTGGTGTTCCTTGTCCCATTTGTATATCTTTCTTTGAGTGTCTGCTCTGTGTTTTATATAAGGTGATTTGGAGTTTTTCTTATGGACATTCTCTCCTTTCTTACTAGAGACACCAAATGGACTAAACAAAACATCATATACATCATCAAAACAATATGATTTCTATTAAGTTTGTCAATAAATTACCTTAAATTCCATTGCATGTTGTAGTTAGTCTTATTAATTGTTATCAAGCAATTGTTCTCAATAGAGATTCCAAAAACTATAACCTACCCTTCCGTCTCCCGCAGTGTGATAGGCAGAATCGGTGGAAAACAGTAGCAAGTGCCGAGCTCTCTCCCTCCATCCTATTTCATTCTTTTCAAAGAAAGGCACATATTAGTAAGCAAATCATTGATTAATCATAATGTCAGATCGATGTTTTCAAATGTTGGCAGAATTTGTTACACAAAGATATTTTAAATGAATATCGAATAAATTGGAATAAGCATTACTAAATATCTATCTTACATTGCATGTTGACACCTGCATTATTGCATCAAATCCTCCCTCTGGTGCGTCAATGTTGAAAGAAATTCTGGTTCCCTTCACTGAGTCCTAATAATAGTAAAATCAGTCATATGTTACATGAATGAGCTTGAACCAAATAATGTAGGTAAGGTAGAAGGGTTTTTATGCATCTCATCCTGATCCTTCTTCCCATTGCGAAATTCGTATATATTGCTGGTTTCTCTTGCTGCTTAGTTTTTGTTCTATATTGTTTGTTTTGTTTGGTTATTTCATATGAATGACTTTGATAGATTTTTATTCCAAAATTTGCCTCTTTTCATATGGAATATGGATGAGTGCAGTAGTGACCCCATTTTTTGCAATGTTCAGCAGCATGTATACACTAAATTTCATAACAATGATCATTAAAACAAACTCACTACAGTTGTCAGAAAAGAATGTTAATGAGTAAATGTTTGACAAATCGATTATTTAATATTCAGATTATATCGTAGAACCCTTCCATTTGTTCGAAATCTCGGACATTTTTTAAAACATACACAGTCGTTTTAATGTTACTACCTGTAAGAGGGTAAGGCTGAAGATCTATCGGGATAACCAAACCATTTGCTTCTAACGTGGCAGATGGATGACATCGTTTCCGCATTGATGCTTTTGGCCTACGTGTTTCATGTCGAATTTGGTGTTCTTTGTCCTGTTTGCGTATCCATCCTGCTATGTCTTTCGGTAAATGTTTGGATATAATAAATTTCACACTCATTGGCAATATTACATTGTTTAGATTAAGGATCACTGACATGAGTTAAGTACCCGAAACGTGCATGTCTTGTCCATGCTGAAAATTCATCTGTTTTTACATGATGCTATTGAATTTGAAGACGTTTAGCATTACAGTACTTGACAACTCTGTGTGTTCACAGGGGTGTTTGTGTTTCCATGTAGGTGTTCTTTGCTGCCTTGCTGTGGGTGCTGCAACCGAGTCTTGTTGGAGATCACCTCCTTTAAGAGATAAAAATGTCGTTGATGATGCCTCTGTTTCCATTTTATAGCATTTGAAATGATACTGATGCCTTCTTTGCTTTTATTCCACAATATATGAATGAATGAGCAATCAACTTAAGTACTTCTTCTTCATTTCTATAATGCAGAACAGACAGTATACTAAGCAGTGACCGAACGAGTTTGAAGGTTTATTCAGGATAACTTCGATGTTTTGTTAAAATTGAGACATGAAACTTTGAACAAATAACGGTTGGTATATGTCTCAAATATCTGTCGAATAATTATTTAAAACTTTCGGACTTTCATCATTTCTTATGTCGATCTTTTTATCACAAGATTTTCTCAATTTCGCAATTTTCATTAAGCAGTAACCGAACGATCGAACATTCGGATGTGTTTTATTGATCGATTTTCAATTCTATGTTGATAAATCTGAAGTAACATCTTTTCCGTAGACCAAATTGTAGAAAATTAAGGAAAATTCCCATAGATATAGTTCTTACTGAAATGTTTAGGAAGCTACCCTTTTCTAATATGAAACCATCAATGCTTAAAAGATGACAAAAATACAAACTATTCACCAAGTCACCCTATTATAAAAATGTTGACACTAATGTTGATTTCCAGTGTTTATATATTTTTATAAGTTTCCTTAATTTTATCATATTTCATTATTTCGAATTCCCCTTACGCCGTAATCGTTCGGTTTCTGCTATCGTTCGTTTACTGCTTTGGCACAAGTACAGAGTAAGAAATTGAAATAAATGAAACATAACTTACTTGGAATTTCCTTTCATCTACGTCAAGAGGTAGATGATTTCTAAATCCGTATGTAGGCTCGCATGTATCACAGGATCCTTGGGTACTAGGATCAAATAGTTTGACATTATATCATTTAATTGAATATATCAAAATCCTTTTATAAAAATGTACTCCTCAATTTTGTAGGCAGAAAAAAAGAAAATTCTCTCTCTCTCTCTCTCTCTCTCTCTCTCTCTCTCTCTCTCTCTCTCTCTCTCAGGAAAGTGTGATAAAAACTGTTATTTGGTTCTTATTCTCAATAAATTGAGAACTAAGAAAACAAAAATTCATATTTGTTAATTGCTTTGCATTTGATATCAGACGAGACAAGAAGCAATACTACATATACTAACAACTCTGGGGTACTTGCATACGGAGAAATTGGCTTGTCGACGAACGATCCAAATCCTAGTCTGAAATCGTCTGAGAAATTCCTCATTTCTGTGGCTAAAATGAGAGAGAACATGAATTAATAATCTTTCACATAAATTGATTAACAAAGTGATACATGAACATGATTGACGAATATAAACACATTGCCTGGTCCATGCTGCAAGTCTGTCTGTACATACTTGATGCTATGATTTTGAATATTGAGAGGACTTCCATCATATGAAATAGCCAATCATGTACACACACAAGCAATGGAAACTGGCTTGGCTAGGACAAACAGGTGGACAGAAAAACAGTCGGAATGCAGACAGCGAGGAAACCCTTAACTTTTCCTCCTGTTTTTTACCTGAGGATTTTTCCTTCAAACACAATATGCATGAGATTACCATTGGTCACTATTACATTGTGGATCAAGTTTTCAAAAAAGCTGCATCAAAATGAATTCGTGAAAGGTCCCTTTCAAATCCAACTGTCCAATTTAAGTCAGATATAGCTCGACGAAATTCGCATATCGTGCATTGGTATTTCCCTCATACATCATTATATATATCTTTTTGCATATTTTTATTATTCTGAGTATCCGAACTTTAAGTAGGGCTTCACCATTGCTTCAATTTGATTATTTTTATCAGAACTTCGTCAGAACTTCTAGACGGCCGACATGAAACCTATGCATGTTAGTAATACGAACAATGTACACAAAATTTTTGTCTGACAGTGTGTTATGTTTGTATGTATGCGGTGTTCACAAAAAATGGCCCTTTGAGAAAAATGAGTATTGTCTCCCTTTTGAGATTAAGATAAGAAAACTGCTTTGTCGTATTATATTACAGGAAATTTCAACTACATGAAAAATCATTCATAGAAATAAAACAATCCCACTGAAAGATGTACGAACCTATAATGGGTACCATGTTAACTAATGTCTGCTTGTCATCCGCCATTGATCTTGACATATCCATCAAATAGTAAAGATCTATTGGATACTTCTCAGCCAATCGGAACTTGAGCTTGAAAGACATAGGGTCGTCTGTAAAAGAATTCAAAAAATACCAGAGATTATTTCTTTACAAAGATGTTAAGACATGTACACACACCATATTTTTTTTTAGGTTGGATCAAAATTTTCCAATTCTCAGTTGTCTTCTTAAATTCTTTTAAATAATAGATAGTCTTAACCATCCTTTTTCGAGAAAAGAACCTATGTTTTTCGTACAAACTTTATGATCAATAGTTATGGTGAAAAATTATATTTGGTATTAACATTATCATTAATGAATGTTATGTAGATAAATCGCAGGAAAGTATAACTTTATAACTTTGGCGGAGCTGGCTACTTTAAATATTAGCAAGCCTGGTGCATAAAGAAACGTACACCTGTTTATCTTTTAACCGAGTACATCCCAATATTAATTCCACGCAGTCAGATTGTATTTCAGTTTTCTTATCCGAGTCCCAATTACCATTGCCATAGAATGAATATTTATTGTTTATCTTTATCAATCTTATCCATTTCAAATTTCTGTTTCGTCCCATTCATTCACGTGTATAGCACACAAGAATGATCTTGTCTTAGAAAGTAATTCAATCACCATAATAGAATCAATATTATATAATATGTGCCACCAATCAATATGAAATGACTTCATTCTAATCAAACTCCGTTTAAGTTTATACAGTACATGACACAAGTATTACAAGGAAACAAACAAATAAATAGAAAACAATCTTTAGACAGTGACACAAACAATGAGTTAAAGAAGATCCTGACGATAATCTCAACAGCACTCACAATAGAGCACAAAATTAAGCATCGACGGACCCCTAGCAAGCTAGAGGTGGGACCAGGTGCCCGGGAGGAGTAAGCATCCCCTGTTGGCTAGCCGCACCCGCTCTCGATGTTTAAGCAAGAAAATGAAACCAATATCTAAAATTCATGCACTCTCTGACGTTATGTCTATATAGAAAGTGCTATGGCGAGAAAGTCAGGGAAATGTATTCAAAACACTTACTGTCAGACCTTAAGTTTTGACATCCATAAAATTACTAGATATATATCCGGATAACCACACCCTGTGCTACTAACGTGGTAGCTGATGGCCATTCAAAGAAAGCACGTAACCCGATTGCACATTGGTCTCTTTGGTTTAGATGCCAAGTCTTGTTTGTTTAATGTCTAAATGTTGTCTTTGGTATTTGGTCTCCCTTGTTCCTTTGGTTTATCTTGTTGTGCTTGTTCACTTTGTGTATAAGCCTTTTAATGTTACCGGCTTTTCTTGTAGCGCGTGTCCACTTTGTGTATTTAAGCCTTTTAATGTTACCGGCTTTTCTTGTAGCGCGTGTTCACTTTGTGTATTAGCCTTTTAATGTTACCGTTTTTGTTGAGGGTGTTCAGTTTGTGTATTAGCCTTTTAATGTTACCGGTTTTTGTTGTGGGTATTCACATTGTGTGTTAGCCTTTTAATGTTACCGTTTTTGTTGTGGGTGTTCACTTTGTGTATTAGCCTTTTAATGTTACCGGTTTTTATTGTGAGTGTTCACTTTGTGTATTAGCCTTTTAATGTTACCGGGTTTTGCTGTTGGTGATGCTAACGAGTCTTCGAAATAATATCCTTTGCTCAATTTTCTACTTATACATAATGACCTGTAATATCCTATATTCAATTTACTACTTATACATAATGGCCTGTAATATCCTATTTTCAATTTACTACTTATACAGAATGGCCTGTAATATCCTATATTCAATTTACTACTTATACAGAATGGCCTGTAATATCCTATATTCAATTTACTACTTATACAGAATGGCCTGTAATATCCTATATTCAATTTACTACTTAAACAGAATGGCCTGTAATATCCTTTATTCAAATTACTTCATATACATAATGACCTGTAATATCCTATATTCAATTTACTACTTATACATAATGGCCTGTAATATCCTATATTCAATTTGCTACTTATACAGTATGGCCTGTACTATCCTATATTCACTTTACTACTTATACAGAATGGCCTGTAATATCCTATATTCAATTTACTACTTATACATAATGGCCTGTAATATCCTATATTCAATTTACTACTTAAACAGAATGGCCTGTAATATCCTATATTCAATTTACTACCTATACATAATGACCTGTTATATCCTATATTCAATTTACTACTTTTACATAATGGCCTGTAATATCCTATATTCAATTAACTACTTATACAGAATGGACTGTAATATCATATATTCAATTTACTACTTATACATAATGGCCTGACATAGAGTTTGATCTGTCGTGGATTCTGTTCTGTAGTCAACATCAGGGCTCTGCCTTTATATTTAAAATTGTTTGCTGACTTACTTGGCCTTAGGGTTACATCCATTACTTGAGGCTGTATCTGCACTGCTGCATTCCCTTGACCGCCAACATTATCGTTCTAAATGGAAATATAACGGTACGGTAGATCTTTTACAACAGATTATTTGTTTTTCAAAATGAAAGTCTCATAAACTTCAAATTCAATAGCATCATTTAAGACCTGATAAATTTGCAGCATGGACATGCACGTTTCGGGTACTTAACCCTCTTCAGTGATCCTCAATCTAAATAAGGTAATATGGAATGTAAGATTTAGTATCTCGGTCAATTTGAAAAACTAAGGGACTTAAGACCTTGACCATATATTGTTCGAAGTTATTGTGTATTAAACATCATTTTGTAAAACTTATGATAACTCAGAAAACAATATTTACTGCCTTTAAGTTTTTCGTAAGACTGTTTTCGCTGTAGATCTGATATGCAGTTCTTTTAATATGGTAATTATACATTATATATCATATTAAAAAGTTTCTGTTCACAAAGAGAACATTTGCATCTGAATTTTAAATTAAAGTGTACATGCTTCCTCAGTAAATCTATGAAAACCGTTCATTGATATTTATTTTGATACAATAACGTTCCGTATACTATTTTACTTAAACTTTTTTTTCAAAATGACAGATGACGTTCTAATATTTTTTTTCGAAATGACAGATGCCGTTCTATTAAAAGTAATCTTAAATTTAATTCTCCTAATCGTTACATTACCTAATGTGCTATCTCAAGAGTCCTGATGATAGATGACGTTCTAATATAATTTTTTTAAAATGAAAGATGTCGTTCTAATGAACATTAAAGAAGTACCTATCAGTTATTCAGTCTCAAAGTCGAGAAGGCAAGGCAAAATCATTAGATTTTCCAAAGGAACGGTTGCGAACCTCGGAATGAATAAAACTGCGAACTTCAAGTGAGACCAGGTGCCCGGGGAGAGTCAGCGTCTCCTGATTGCATGCAACACCCAACATCCAACATTAATCTTAAATTTTATTCTACTAATTAATCGCTACATTATCTAACGTGCTATCTCAATAGTTCTATGCAAGTGAGTGCGAAATGTATTGTAGGTTGCGCCTAAAAATTGGCGCCGTATTATTATTAGTACTGTAACAGTTAAACGACAACGTTTTTCAACGGGTCGTGATTATTATGCACACCTGAGTGACGTAGGCATGGTAGGCGTGATATATCTCTTCTTGTGATAGCTATGTCTATTCAGGTAACATTCCTAGAGTCATGAGTAGGTAAATAAGATACCCAAATATCGTCCGTTTTAAGCTGTCATCAAAACTTGGGAGGGGAATAAGGGATAAATTGGGACCAATAAGACTGCAGTTAGAGATGTTAACCCTTCAGCGGTCAGTAAGGAAATGACATATCCTTTATAGTCCCTGCCCGGCCTTTAAACAGATTCAGATATCACATGAATCGGGTTGCATATTTGATGAGGGACATATGATATGATGCAAGTTATAATAGCGCTATCTGCGATGCATTCTACAATGCCTCCCGCTCTTGCACTGGACTGGAAATGGTGTCCCTCGTGTTTCTGTGAAGTTGTGACATTGATTGTATATGTCTGTTATCTTTTGTTTTTCGCGTGAGAAATTTCTGCTTTTTTTCCCTAATGCTCGTAAAAATTTCTATTGTGGCTTTTTTTATTATTTGGTTTCGGTTTTTGTGTTTGAGTTTCATTCACCGATTCTTTACAATTCGTTATAGTCTTTCCATCTCTGAAACATTGGTTTAGTTAAGAAATAGAAGAACAAAACGCCTTGTTTGAAATCAATTCTTAAAAATATTTTCTTTTCTCGTGAGAAAGTTCCGTAAGATTTTTTTTTCAAGAATCTGTAAGCCTTTTTATGCGATTTTTGGATTCTGATTTCGGGTTATATGTTATGATTAGTGCATACAAAGGAGGGGATCTCCTACAACACCAGGTTGTAGCACCCACAGCAAAACCCAAAAACACCCAATGCAAAAACACAAAGCAGACAACCATGGAAAGAGACGCATACGGGACAAGGAACGTCAACGCACAACACAGAAACATCAAACACAAAGGACTACACATAATCCAACGAGACCAATGGGCAACCGGTGCCGACTTAGGACGGCCATCTGCCACGGCAATAGCAGAAGGTGTGGTTATCCTGGATTACGTGCGCACAACCCTCCCACTTTTCCGATTACCCAGAGGTCTCGAATAACGTACAATTGTGGTGTAAAACAACCTCCTCACTGTCAGTACATGTCAATCTAAACAGTGAGATGTAATTCATTAGACACGTTTGTGGAAATTTTGATATTCCCCTTCCATTTTCTTAATCATTGCCATCCAGACAAAGATTAATTCTTTGTCATTAAACTTACCCTTTTCTGTTACACTATAGACGGAAAGGCGGCGTACGATAAAAAAGAATGTCATAACAAATACCACAGAAAATATCAATATATATGTAATTGTCATTCATACCTGAACTGTACGTAGTGTGCTGTTTGGAAATTGTATATTAGCTAACGAACATCCTTGAGCTTGGTGTTTTTCTACTGTATCACAACGTTCAAGGTTCTGTGATTCATAATCCTTCAATAAAAAATGTAAGGAATAGAATAAATTATATAATAAAAAACTCAACTCTAACTCGTCCTTGATTGGATTAGTGAATCCTCGCTTATAATGAGGTAGATTTAATCATCTTCATATTCATCTGTTATGATGAAATTTACTACGGGTATATATTGAACGCCACAGCTGCCTAAATGGCCCGGTCATATTGCGCTTTACGGCTTGATCACGGCCATAACACGTTCAAAAAAGATATCCCATGAAGCAGACGTGCTACAGACGATTTGCAGACGTGGTAGGACGCGGTAAAAGAAGTTTTGAACTGCTCAAAAGTTTATTCCGCGGACAACCACGGACGGTGTACGTGGTATAGACGTGCAACGCACGTGAAACACACGTGATTATCCGTGTTCCTGCAGTGATAAAAACTTGGAAGAGACGCGGTAGGACGCGAAATTTGAAGCGGTCTGTCACGGCCAGAGCATGGTCATTCGACTGGTGTTCCGCGTTGGTATCAAGGGTAAAAACGTGTGTATAACGTCTTGTCACGGACGTGTTTAGCCTTAGACGTGGTTGGACGTGGTTAACCGTGCTTAGGAAGCGTTGCAGCAGTGGAACAGCCGGCGGCTGTCATACCCCGTACAAAGCACAGTCGTGGCAAAAATTACCACGTATGACCATGTCCAGCAGATTTTTGAACGTGATTTGGACGTGGAGTGCAGTGTGACCGGGGCTTTATAACAACGATAGTCATATCATTAAAGGTCTGAGATATAACATGAATCTCTCTTTACCATCAAGCTATTTCATTGAACTACTCTCTTAATTTGTTATACCACTTAGATACTTTTCTATACTATAAAGACATATTGATTACATTGAGCTCCCTTTTCATACTATTCTGTAACCTCACTATTCTATTATCTGATTTAATTATATCTCTAGGACTATTTTATTATACTATAAAGACATCTTAATAGCCAAATGTCGTTTCTTCAACGCAATCGAAAATCTCTGTTATCAAAATTTCTTGAAATTTCTAAAATGTGGGTCCTGTAGCAGCATATCCCACCCGTCCTGTGTTTTTGGTACAATTTTGGACATAATAACTTTCACACTCTTTTGTCATATTACATTGTTTAGGTTGAAGATCACTGATGAGGGTTAAGTAACCGAACGTGCATGTCTGGTCCATGCTGCAAATTTATTTGTTCTGAAATGATACTATCGAATTTGAAGACATTTAACATATAGGTACCTGTTTACAATATTTTGACACTTCGATATACTATTTTGTGCTCTTACTATATCATAAAGATACATTATTGCACTATAACGGCACAATGGCTGAGATATAACATGAATCAATCTTTCTATACCATTAGGGCATTTTGCTGCACTACTCTGTCAATACATCATGATACATGTACGTCTTTAAAGTATAGGAAAGTATCTTACTGATATAGCATGTTATATCAATAGGTCTCTATAGTATAGGAAAGAAAGGAGGGGATCTTCGACAAGACTCGGCTGCAGCACCAACAGCAACACACTAAACATCCCAAGTGGAAACACAGAGAAGACACACACAGCAAGAGACAAGGAACAGCAAACGAGACATCAAACATCGAACATAAAAGACAACACAAAACCAAAGAGACCTGATCGTTATACTAGGAATCTATGACTAGTATCGTAGTCACTGAAAGTATCAAATAGTAATATAGCAACTTGACAGAGTAGAGCAGCGAAATGCCTTTTATGGTATATAAAATTTATTTGATATTAAATCGATACGGCTTTATAGTATAGGAAAGTATCTTAGTGATATACATGAAGCAAATTGACAGAGTATTGCATTGAAAAATCTTTTTGGTATAGAAAGATTGCTTCATGTTTTATCACAGTCCTTTAATGAAATGACTATCGTTGTCATAAGGCAGCTGTTACGTTCCATAGGTATAACAAGGCGAAGGCTGTTTCCATATACATGTTCTTTAAAATTCATATGAATAATTAATTAGCATTATTATTGTGCGTGGGAGAGCAATACGATTACACTCTCAACTTACTCCTACGCTTGCATTAAGGTCTACAAAGAGGCAACATAACTTGGAGCAAAGATTCACATAACAAAACAATCGGAGAAAATCTATACAAATTAAAATGCTATTAATTAAAGATGATGTATTTATCCATTCATTGTGTGCACCTCAACCGGATAACTACGCCATTTGCTATAAATGTGTTCGGTGTTTTGATGTGGTGTTTGGTGTTCCTTGTCCCTTTTGTGTCCTCTTTTTGCGTGTCCATTCTGTGTTTACGCATCTATGAAGCCGCGTTTGGTGTTTCGTTGTAGGTGCTGCAACTTCTTTGATAATCGACCAGAAGCTACAACATGCAGAGTTTGTGTACATGGTTTCCCATTGTATACATCTGTTCATTTGACAAAAGGCTATGTTTTATCAGAGTAAACTTACAAGAAAGATAATGAAGGCAAAAGAGTCATCTTTCTATCTCTGATTTTGATGGCATTCCCCTTTCTAAAGTACAAAACAAAAATCATTCATACTTACTAAACTGGTACAAAAAGCGCAGTGTTTATCAGCTGCTATACACTCGCCGCAGGTTTTCTTCCCTAGACACACGTTTTGTCCTCCATGAATAAATGAAGCAGGATCTTAAAATACAAAAACAGAATTTGAGCACATTTGATTTCAGCGAAATAAATATTCAACTTTGTACATTTGAAATTACTGCTAATTCAAGATTAATTTTAGAAGATTCTGTAACTTTGGCTCCAATGATTACATGTCCATTTTTTCATAATCTCATTTACAAATGAATTAATAAAGAACCTAGAAACACCTCGTGGAATTAATGGTTTTACATAACTAACTACTTCCCGATTTCAAGCGTCCATTAGGCAAATGGAATTATCACTAGTACTTTGGTAGATTTGGAATTCTTGTTGCTAGCACATTCACATGACACAATAATATTAATGCGTATCGGAGCTTTACCAATGTTATGATATTTTTGCACTTTATAAGCCCAAAACGTACGATATTGCAGCACATTTATGTGTCCGATTTTTAATATTATGAATACATGTATGGCTTTCTCTCAAATTACCAACCATGATTAATCTAAAGACACACAGTCATTTCACAAATGAATAAACAAAATTATACCAGTTGTTTCTAAATCGAATATTTTCATGAAAAAGGTGTTGTTTTTTTTAATAAGTCAAGACTCTGTCGTATTTAGAATATACATTGGCCTAACCGTCATTTTTAACTATCTGCTTGACCATGTTTTATTTGTCAGTGATTTTGTGAGACGCCAATAATCCATTGATTATTGCGGATTTAGTGGTTAATGAACAGGGCGTTGCCCCCCCCCCCCCCCCCTCTCGAGCGGTGACTCATTTTATCCTCGGAACCCCTATCGTTCGAAAACTTATCGTTCAAATTAATGAAATTTGAAAAAGCATGCATTGAACAATCTTGTACTGTAGACAGTGTCCGTTTAAAAGTCATATAATTTGAACAAATAAAAGATACATTAGAAAAAAATACCTCTAAGCTGGCAGTTTCCTAAATGAAAAATCAAACTAAGGCCACAAATCAGACTTGCTACATCCATACTTAGATTCTGTAAAAAGATAATAGATAAATAACATTTGACTAATTACTGAGTGAATGAGGAAATTTGATAATGAGTTAATTGTTGATACATGTAGGAACATATCATGCTAAAATATGTCGGTGTGCAACAAAAAGGGGAGAATTGTAAATTCTCACGGCATGCTCACTGAATCTGTGCACGTCGAATAAAACGTTTATAATGAAAGTATACATGTATCAGTTACTTTTGGTTTTGACTCATTAGCCATGACATCGATGTTTAAAATAAGGTCACTCAGTATATGTATTTTAAATCGTCTAGCAAAGAGAGAGAGAGAGAAAGAGAGGGTACGTGGGTGTGTGTGTGTGAGGGATGGAGGGAGGGTGTGTGTGTGTTATATTAATCTTATGATTGTCTTTCTCAATTTCCTCATGACTCAAAGTGTGAGATAAAAATCGCAATACATAAACTTGAATTCCAGGGGGTGCCGAATGGGGAGGGGTTGGGTGGTATATATATGGGTGGTTACTCCAAATCAATGTCTAGTGACAGAAGAATATGACATCTAAGAAGAAATGTATCTGATTAGTTTTACTTAATGTAAAAGCAATATTTGAATACAAAAGTAGAAACAAAGGAAGCGGAGAGGGGAGGGGGGGTGTTACATACAAGAAGGCAAGTGTCGAGATATAAATATATAAGGTGAGGGATGAGGTAAGAAATAAATGGGCTTTAAAACATGTTAAAACTGTTAAATATGATCAAAGTACTTCGTGCTTGTCAATATATATTGGAGAAATCAAACATTCATTTTACTAGATACGAATATATACATGTCTACGGAATAGATCTATGTTACGGATTATCATAATCATTTCTATTAAATATTTTCTTTTGAAGATTCGTAAAGGGGGAGGGGGTAGCTTATCTCATAAAAAACTTAAGAGGAATTTATTCAAATTGCAGGAAAACATTGCAAGAATTAGAAGATGGGGTGGAGGTTGATCACTTGCCATTAAGCAATACAAAGAATAAAATAATGATGATCGTTCATCGAAGTATAGAAGGGCGCATTCCCCATTCGTTCATCGAAGTTTAGAAGGGCGCATTCCCCATTCGTTCACCGAAGTTTAGAAGGGCGTAGTTTTAGTCAAATTAATTGATACAGAGTGTCTATATATATAGACCCAAACAGACCGACAACAGTTCATGTTGATGCTACAGCCATCCGCATGCGGAACTAAATGTTCTCCGTTGAAATGGGGGGAGGGGGGTTCTTGCCCATGCATTTGAAAACTACAAGAGAAAAAAGGGGGGGGGGGGGGGTCCTGACCACCGTCTCTAGATCTGCACTCGAAAGGATGCATATACGCCACTGACGTATATATCAAATCACATGTATGATGAAGAAGCCGTTACGGTGACCGTTGTCCAGGGTAAATCTCTTAATGTCGTGGCCACTTGTTGATATAAATCATATAATATAATTTATATATAATCATGATAGTAGTGTCATAAATAATGATATTCGCCGTTGTCTTACAAAGGAAAACGGAAAATTAATTTGATTAGGAAACTTAAGACATTTTGATTAATGAAGAAAAAGGAAAAAATCTAGAGGAATTTCGCCTACCTTACCGAAATGATCAGATTATATCAACGGAATGCATAGGGACAGTACACATTCACATGCACGTAATCTCTGTTGCAGAAGGAAAATCAACTTTTCTTTTAGATAACTGTTTTCCCAGAAGATGAATCATACAATGTTGGAACTCTCAAACGCGCTTTATGAAAACTTTGACTTTACTTTTTATTTGAGACAAAACTCTGTATTTGACACACACAAAAAAAAGGGGGGAGGGGGGTATTAGTATGAATTCAACTTTAAGATTCAATCTTCTTACTTTGAGAAGTTCTAATATTTTGTTTATGTTTTATAGTTCCTACATTAATAATGGTTGATTCATGTATCGATTGTATCGATCCTTTTTTTAAAATCTATTATCTTTTGTCTTAATACTTTAATGTTCCGAAAAGTAGGCCAAACTCTAATATCGATTAAGGTGTATGTGGGAGTTCCACCATGGAATGTTCCAAAAATACTCATGTTCACCATTTTAATTTTAAAATTACGTCTATTTTTCTTCAACACAATGGACTAAAACACCTCCTCCCTTCCTTCGGCTTGGATACCCTCCCTGGGACTTCTTTCTAGACCAACCCATGTATGAAGATTGCATACATGTGGCGTTTCTTATTTGTCAACAAAGTCTTTTTACTATTCACAGACGAATCAATTCAAACAAAATCACTTAAAATCAATTAGAATTCGATATGGAGGAATAAAGCGCGTTGTATTTGATTTATAAAATGATTGAATGATAAATAAATAAATAAATAAATAAATGAATGAATGAATGAATGAATAAATAAATAAATAAATAGATAAATAAATAAATAAATAAATAAATAAATAAAAACTGCATCATTGAAAATAAATTCTTATGTAGTGTGCATGACATATTAGCTAAATTTAATGTTACTGATGGTTTTCCTTCTCATGCTAGTAGGAAGATGACTTAAAAAAAAGATCTCATCTCGACAACCTGAACAGCACTCACAATAGAGCACCGAAATTGAGCATCGACGGACCCCTAGCAAGCTATAGGTGGGACCAGGTGCCCGGGATGAGTAAGCATCCCCTGTTGGCTAGCTACTCATCATTGATGAGTATAATCAATGATTGCAGCAAGAAAAAAATAAAGCATCACAGTCCAGCCTAGATACATTAGTATTTTCTTTTTCTTATTAATCTATGCCTACATACAAGAAAATAATGTCGACATGCAAATATCTACAGGCAACTTTTTTATGTCAACATGCAGTTAATACTGATATCAAATTTTCTCTAAACCATTTTCATTATCTTGCACGTTGGCATAATGATCCTGCCGCGGCAAGTTTTTACGCATGAATAGCAACGTCCACCCCCTGATCCGCAAAACGAGGATAAACATGCAACGTGCACATGGCACATGTACATGTCACACATCCAAGTTTATTTCGCGGAAGTAAATACTTATCCTTGATTAACTTCCTTCCAGGGTTTTTGAAAATTTTTGTTTACAGTTTAGAAAAAAAAAAAAATATATATATATATATATATATATATATATATATATATATATATATATATAAAGACTTTAATATCTAGACTTTTCCCTCTCGTCTCTAAGATTACTTTATTTCTTCGTCGATATATATATATACATGTATTTTACTATTTATCAATTATTATTAATTCTTTATTTCTATATTATTAATTTTTGTGTAGTTCTTTTCTTTCTTTCTTTCTTTCTTTAACCGGAAAGGGGGTTGAATGGTGGGGGGGGGGGGGGGGGGGGGGGTTGGATGGCTCTTTCTCAAACATGGTACATAGGTACACATAATCTTAAGTCTTTCAGAAATAGATCACACCCAATCAAAGGCAGAATTATCCAGAGGAACTCTCCTTGTTCTCTTTTTTTCCAAACGAGTATAGGCATTAGAATTTCATACGAGTATAGCTCGGAATGGAGGTGTAAAATGTTAGCGTAATCAGGAAAAAAAAGTCCTTTCTTGTAGCCCTGCAGGGTGGGAGTTCTCGGCTCTATCGACTTATTTTCAAAGGGAAAAGTGGGTGGTGAGGGAGATGAGAGGGGGGTTCTGCTTATACAAATCTGCAAGATATTTGAAATATGTAATTTTATGTTCTTCTCCAAATGATGAGATCAACCATCCAGAAAATTAAGTCTGACATCAAATCGCAGATCACGCATGTCCTTCAAAATGGAGGGAGGATGAAACAAGAGATTTTCATTTGTTAAGAAGACAAAAAATTGAGTTAATCGAAAAACTAACTCAACTACAAACGAACTATCTGAAAAGAACCTTACATGCATGTATATGCTGAAGGAAAATATGTCTGTTCAAATAATAATAAAAAAAAATATCTAGGGGTGAGATGGTGGGTCTGAAGGGGGGTTAAGGTCCTACAATTGTGTTATTTTCAAAAATTGTGCTTTCCCAATTTGTACATGTATTTTCCCTAAAATTATAGTTTCGAATCACCCTTCCCCTTTATCTTTGGTCCGACTGGAGCCCCCTTTGATTTGTTCTATAGGTTTATATTAAGGTATATATACTTACCGATATAGGAAGAAATCAATGCATTTCAAGGAACTTACACAAATGAACAATGTTACACCAATATACCATTGTAAAGATGTTTACACATAGGGCGTAAGAACAAAATCTACACAATGTATATTGTTACATGAGTGTTGAGTCGATGGGGATTTCCTGCATTTTGTCAAACGCCGAATACGCATGCACTATTAAAAGTGGATTGTTTATGCGTCGGTACTAGTATGTTTATATTATACTATATATATTATATTGTATACCGTATGTCTTTGTACATGCAACTCATATGTACAGAAAAATACATCAAATCAGGTCATTGAAATAGAATGTTCTTAAAACATGTTTAAAGAAATGAGCAATCACCTTCGCCATTTGCATTTCACCCCATACACATTATATATGACGTTTCAAATAATGATTTCAAAGAAACGAGGGGATCGCCAACAATAAAGACATATACTGTGGACAGAAATCCGAAGCACAACAAGAATATTTTTTTTAAAACGAGACAAGGAAACCAAGCACGATGTCACAACAACAAACACGTAAAGACTGGTAGACGCATAACACCGACTCTCTGTGAAACGTTCTCTTTTTTTAATTTATGATCGCCGGAAAGATTTCCCATATTTTCTCTTAATTTCAATTATTTTGATATAAAGTTCTACAGCAATGGGGTTTACCTTCTATTTTCACATTGTTGATGGATACCAATCATGAATATGATAATTACCTTTACAATCGTTTTCAAGATTAATATTCAAATTCATGACTTCGGAGCCAGAGGTAAAGTACGATACTGAAAAGAAAGCTAAATTCATATAAAAATCTTAAGATTAGGTAGTTTGAAAATAAAAAAAAATGATAAGATAAAATAAAACGTTACAGCCCAAAGCTTTTCCAATTCAGACAAAAACTAATACCATCTGTTCAGGTTTTAGTGGTCGTACTTATACAATAACTGACTTTTGGAATGTTGTCCTGAATAAACAGTATTCCGAGGTACGACCACGTTACGTCAAATATTGTGATGCCAGGTCTTCAACTGTAACAATTCTGTCTAAAATTCAAGTCTACTGGTGGAAAAATAAGTCTGACAGCCCAGTCATCCAAATACGGAGTCATTTAGCTCCGAACTCCTTATTAGTCGATATCAAGATATCGACTAAAGTCCTGTTCACTAAATCCAGAGCACCCTGTTTTCCCGGTTTTCTCTAAAATAGAATACTGTCATCTTCCAAAAAGATATCAATTTTATAGTACTCCTTTAGTCGTAACAGAAAATACCATTGTTTTGGCTGTACGTCAATTAAGTTAGAAATAGGACGGAAAATAAAAAGTCTACGGGGGTTTTCTATAGTAAAATCGCTGAAATTCGTGACGTCGGGAGCTTTGACGTCACTGTTTACCATCGTTGACACGGAGAGCAATATGGCGGCGGCTTGAAATTAACATGGAAATTTCCCGTAGACATTTTATTTTTCATATTGCGGTTTTAAGGTAGCTGATAGTGTAACGTGCAACCTTACAACACACGTCTCATAATTTGGATAGAGCTACTTGCTCCAACATTGATTAGTGGGAACCCCCAGAATATAGCTAGGGAACTGAGCAAATATATGCAAATGATTGTTACAAATGATTGGGGAAATATTTATGATCACCAAAGAATCAATATAAATTACACAAAAGGAATATATCAAAAACGAGTCCTAATCTAACAATAAAAACGAATTTATACAAAGGCTCCTATCCGTATTTATCGTATGTAAAAAAAAATGAACTGTGGCTCAGTTTGACTCGGGCTCACTTCGGCTCAGTCTTATCACTGCTCGAGCTCACCTTGACTCAAGCTCACTATAGCTCTACTAGCTCACTTTAGCTCTAGCTCATTATATTACATGAAGGGGATGAGGCTAAGATTACCGAGTGTACCTTTACCTAGCACTATCAATATGTATTAAATGACTATGGCTAAGGAAAGACTTATTCAGTCACGTCTTGAACCTATTACCTTCGCTTATACGATGTGTACGGTTGGAATACTTTCAACGGAATGGGAACCTGCCTCAAAAGCTGTCTGCCTTTTATATCCTGTGGTCTATTTTGATTGGTTAAAATGCTGTGATTTGATTGGACAAAATACAGGCATCTGATTGGTCAATAATTCTAACAGTTTCAATCCTATTTAATGATCTAAGTGGTAGCTCGAATTTACTCTGACACATATAAAATAATAAGGAAAGAAACGTACTGTACGTATTTATCCGGATTTGGATACTATATCATACCGACTTTTAATGTCTTGTTAGGTAATGCTGAATCATTTTGTCACATTACCCACGCCTCACCTCAATGCGTCCTCGCATTGGTACATACAAAACTGAAAACTACATATAAACTACATATTCTCTATTAAACATAATATGCATCAAAAGAACAAAATGAGTATAAGATATGTACAATGAGTAAAATTGTCTTCCTGACAAAATGATTTCTGACAAGTTTATACAGTCACAGCTCACATGATTTCCTCAACCATCTCAATCTTCTCTACATTCTTGTCTCCTTCCTGCCACTTTGTAATGACCCACGTTACCTTCCTCTTCTGTATTGGCTCCGTTTGGGTTCCAGAAGATGTTGTAAGTGTCAATGCAACTGGTGGACGATACAACCTGGAGTTGTCTCCTAATGGGATCAAAGGAGGATGCATGGCATGCCTAGGAGGAAGTTCCAGAGTTGGCCTTTCAATCACTGGTCTTGTGATGACTGATTCTCCTACATCATTCTCTAGGTCAGACTGAGTTGCCGATGTCTTTCTCTTTGGATTATAGACAGGAGTAGGAGCTGTCCGTTTCCTCATTGTAGGATCAGCAGACACTGTTGCCTCTATGGCTCTTATGTCAGCATCAGTTCCTCGATCTTCTGTGTCGGACTCATCCCAAGAAACATCTGCGGAAACATCTCCTATGACGTCGCTAAGATTTCCTGGATCCGAGCGTCTCCATTCACCATCTGACTGTGGAACAGTTGCATCACTATCTGAGTGGCGTTTAAGGTGTCTCGAAAGATTGGATGACTTGTTAGTTGCATAATTACAGTCTGGTTTTGAGCACAGAAATCTTTTCTCCATCTGCTTTAATCCACATATAGCTAAGTGTTCTTTCATGTTCTCCATATCCAGAGTCTTAAAGGGACACATCGGACACTTTCGCTCCTTGCGTGGTGTTGTCTTTGTTTGTGGAGGCATCTGCAAAGACACAAATAGAAAACTCCTTTGTGATTGCATTTCAAAACAGGAAAAAAATGAGTTTACTAGGTTTCATAATCAGAAAGATAACGTGGAGATTTTCTAACTCTTTTACCAGGTAAGGCACTCTCGGTATTAGGGAGCAATTTGGAACCTGATTCTACATTTAAGGATTCGGAGGTAGGAGGACTATCACTTACTGGATGGTCTGGCTCAGACTTTTCATGTGTCAAGATTTGCTTTTTCTTTAATCGCAGTCTATCAACATGAATCATCTGTGGCATACCCCTTGGACCACAATCAACCTTGTATGTGATGTCTGAGCACTTTTCTAGTATTTTGAATGGTCCTCTCCAGTATTTAGTCAACTTTGGAGAATGGCCAGGTGCATGCCGTGGGAAGTAGACGTACACTTCATCATCAGGTTTGAACTTGTTCCAGTTCAATTTCCTGTCATGCAATGTTTTCTGTCTCAACATTGCTCCACTCGAGTGTTGTCTCACAAAGCTATGAGCCGCTTCTAATCTTTCTTTCAGCTCCCATGCCCATTGGTTTGGAGGGATCGGCTTAACTGAGGCAGGCAATTCGTACATGAGGTCGAGCGGAGTTGCAACCTCCCTGCCCATCATAAGGTAATTTGGACTACTCCCTGTAGTCTCTTGTTCCACTGACCTATATGCCATGAGGACATACGGTAGCAGATCATCCCAGTTACTTTGATTCTCATCAACCAAAGTTCTCAACATGGTCAACAACGTCTTGTTGAACCGCTCCACCATACCATCCGACTGAGGGTGGTAGGGTGTTGTACGGGTCTTATCTATGTTCAGTACAGAACACATTTCCGAGAAAACTTTCCCTTCAAATTGTTTTCCCTGATCCGAGTGTACAGTGCTCGGCACCCCGTATCTAGCTATTACCTCTTTTACCAATATCTCTGCGACTGTTATTGCCTCCATGTTAGGCATGGCAAATGCTTCTACCCACTTTGTGAAGTAGTCTGATATAACAAGAATATACTTGTTGCCTCTCTGAGTGGTGGGACTAAGCTCACCAACGATGTCTAAAGCTATCCTCTCCATTGGTGCCCCGGAGCCTAGAATCTGCATTGGTGCTCTTTCTCTCTTTGTGGCTTTCTTAGACATGGTACATATGTCACATGCAGAAATGTACTGTCTTACATCTCTTTGGAGTCCAGGCCAGTAATAACGTTGTCTTATTTTGGACAATGTTTTTGTGATCCCGAGATGTCCAGCAGTCTTATGATCATGGGATAAGTCTAGCACCTTCCTACGCTCTTTGAAAGGTACAATGGCCTGTAAAGTTTTTCCTTTATGATCTGACCAATTCCTGTGAAGCAGATCATTAGTAATGACTAGCATGTCTCTTTGCGACCATAGTGCTTTTATCATTGGTCCAGCGGAACTAAGCTCATTTTGTGTAGGCTTATGTTTCTCCTCTATCCATCTTCTGACAGTGGATATTTCTTTGTCTTCCCTTTGAATCTCAATGAGTCCGGTATCAGGCACAATTGAATAATCCTGTTTTACCATAGTCTCTTCAGTATTAACCATGGACACTGATTTGACATGTGTTTCGTTGGACTTTTGCTGTTCCCAGTCCGGATCATATTTACATTGTTTGCATGGATAGCGACTCAAAGTGTCCGCGTTTCGATGTTGGGACCCAGGTCTATGCTCGATTTTCATGTCATACATCCCGAGTACTTCTATCCAGCGAGCAAGCTGCCCTTCTGGATTTTTGAAGTTTATGAGCCAACGGAGTGAGCCATGATCCGTCCTTATTCTAAATTGTCTACCATATAGGTAATGACGGAAATATTTGACATAGTGTACTACAGCCAAGAGTTCTTTTCTTGTGACGCAATATTTTTGCTCGGCTTTTGATAGAGTTCGACTGGCATAAGCGATAACTCTTTCGTTTCCATCAATGTTCTGACTCAATACAGCTCCGATACCTTTGTCACTGGCGTCTGTATCCAAAATAAACGTTTCCGTAAAGTTTGGATATGCTAAGATCGGTGACTCGATTAACTTGCGTTTCAAAAGATTGAAAGCGTTCTGACAATCTTCTGTCCACTGAAACTTGTTGCTATTTGCAAGTTTGTGCAATGGTTTTGCTATAGACGCAAAGCTCTTAATGAAACGTCTATAATAGCTGCAGAACCCAAGGAACGATCTAACTTCCTTTGCGTTTGTTGGCTCTAGCCATTTTTCAACAGTAGATATCTTATTCGGATCTGTGGAAATCCCTTCCTTTGAGACAACATGTCCCAAGTAGTCAACCTTCTCGGCGAAGAGTGTACATTTTTTGGCCTTTAACTTTAAGCCTGCGCTTATTAAACGATCAAAAACCT
Organism: Pinctada fucata; assembly: GCA_028142955.1. Classification (NCBI taxonomy): domain Eukaryota; kingdom Metazoa; phylum Mollusca; class Bivalvia; order Pterioida; family Pteriidae; genus Pinctada; species Pinctada fucata. The sequence goes on from AP027114.1 coordinate 34,959,887, forward strand.
TCTTGAGATTTTGTACCATTGCATCAAATGACTTTCCCAAGACGATAATATCATCCAGATACACTAAACATGTATCCCATTGCAGACCATTGAGCACTGACTCCATTAGCCTCTCGAATGTCGCTGGGGCGTTACAGAGCCCAAACGGCATCACCTTGAATTGGTATAGACCACGCTTTGTTATGAATGCCGTTTTAGGTCTGTCTTGTGGCTCAACAGTGACTTGCCAATAGCCTGATGATAGGTCTAATGTGGAGAACCAGCATGCTCCAGCCAAGTGATCTAGAGTCTCATCTATTCTTGGCAGTGGGAATGCATCTTTGATAGTTGAGTCGTTCAGTTTTCTGTAGTCTACACAAAAACGTGTAGTACCATCTTTTTTTCTTGCTAGAACAATAGCAGATGCCCAAGGACTGGTAGACGGCTCAATGACGTCTCTTTTGAGCATATCATCAAGATGTTCTTCTACAACTCTATCAAGATGAACGGGTGTTCTCCTCAAGCGCTGTTTAATGGCAGCTTTTGAGCCCGTGTTGATTGGATGCTTCACTAGATCCGTTCTCCCAAAGTCTTTGTCTCCTTTCGAGAAGACTGATACATATTGCTGCAGTAGCGTCCGCAATTCCTTAGTCTGTTTGTTGCTTAGTTGCTTGCTTGATCTCGAGAGCAGGTCCTGAACAGATTCAGGGAGTGATGTACCTTGGTGTATGTTCTCATTTGGAGCTTGAACATCTTTCACTGCCTCTGCTTGTGAAACTGTAGCAACAACAGTTCGTGCATTAATAACTTTCATGTCTTCTGAGACATTCATTATCCTCAGTGGCACTTGTCCATCCATACTCACTAATGCTTTTCCGACAAGTCCCTTTTCTGAGCTAAGGAACATTTCATCCGGCTCAATGAGTCCTTCTCCAGAGAGTTTTACATGCTCAGGTAAGCAGATATTTCCTCTCGTGATGATCTCTGATCTAGGCGGTATCCTCACTGTATCAGCTACTGCAATCTTAAAGACCCCTATGTGCCCTTGTGTAATTAATGGTACCGTGTTACCACTTAGTGTCATATTCTGATTACAAATGTCAATGACACATGAGTTTTCTTTCATGAAGTCAAGCCCTATGACTCCTTCTACAGAAACATCTGCTACAAGTACTGGTGTACTGTATGATTTCCCAGCTACGGTAATTGATACTGTTGTAAGGCCAATGATCTTTAATGGCTCGTTGTTAGCTGTGAGGACTTTTCGTTTAACCTCCTGTAATGGAGCAATGCCTGGGATGGAGGAAATGTTGTTGTATACCTTCTCTGATATAAGGGACAACGTAGCACCTGTATCAATCAAGAGATGAGCTTCCAAACCTTGGATAAGAGCTTCTATAAAGATTCCAGCTTCTCCTTTGTCTATATTATATCCTACTTTGCTTTTGATATGAGACTGTTTCCCAGCTCCGAAATATGGTATATATGTACTGTAGAATTCAAGTACATCATGCACGCATGCGCTACATTTAGTGTTTATTAGATTCGCTTTGCATTCACACGACAAAATCTATTGTGCGTTAAATCGTGTGAACAGGGTATATACGTTTCAGTGATTATCATTGTGAGAAATTAGACTCTTTAAAGTTAAAAGAGGTTCAGTAAGGAGAAAAGGATATTCTAGAACCTTCATTCAGAATTTTGGTTGTTCCTGCAACAAAGTGTTGTTGGAAATCATTCCCTTATTTAGAAAATATATCGAAAAAGCGAAATAAGAACCCCATGCAAAGTCGCTTAAATGTCACAACAAATATAGCTCTACAAAATTTATTGATTGTCTATATACTAGTATCTGTAAGTGAAGTTAAAGTCAGAAGCTAAATATATTTTCCCTTTAGAAACCAAAGATTGAATAAATTCAGCTTTGTACGAGTAAAGAAAAATGTCGGCAAGGAGTGGGGCACAATAGCTTCCCATTGGAATTCCGACAATTTGTTGGAAGAATTTTCCTCCTAACACCACAAAAATGTTGGCGATCAGGAAGTTTAACATCTGAATGATTTCTGTTTCAGTGTACTTATTTCTAGAATCGGACTTTTCTTTTACAATGTAGGTCTTGTCAGAGTTAACAACTGCGATTGCCTTTCTTGCTTGTAAACACATTACTGATAATTTTTGCGACTCTTCCTTTCAATAATAATTTTGGGATGGTTGTGCAAAGTGTCGAAAAATCAAAGGCTTTGATCGAATGGACTTTATTGAAATGAAAGGATTTCAGATGTTCTAAAAGTTTCTTCGAATTCTTAAAAATCCACATCTGTTTAATACCGTTTCGAGAATATACTGTTGAACAATATTTTTGAAGTCCAAATTAGATTTCAGATAAAACTTTAGCGAGTAAGATCGATACGTTTGAGGAACCAGCGATGAAACGTTGTTTGTTTGTTTATGTTTTTATTGTTTTTCCTGACATGATCACCATCGCACTTTCTATATGGACATAACCTCAGAGAGTGTATGTTTTGTAGATACTGTTTTCATTTTTGTGTGTGAACATCGACGGCGTATGCGGCTAGCCAAACAGGGGATGCCTACTCCCCCGGGCACCTGGTCCCACCTCTAGCTTGCTAGTGGATCTTCTTTATCTCATTTGTAGGGATTATTATGCATTTTCGGTATACAATACATGTATAAGTATGGAAATTTCTAAAATATTTGTGTCAAAACAAAAGAAAGCGAAAGCTGACTTGTGGTTTTCTATTCTTTCAGAGGCAGAAAGGTGTAGGATTTCAAGGTGTCGAATTCAAACCAAACTTTTTTACAAGGCTGTCGAAATAGTGCTTTTTGCAAGTAAATATGTAATTATTGTAGGCTTTGTCTGCTGGTGTGATGCATAATGTTCTTGGAGGTAGATAAGCTCTGTGATAACATCAGGGTCCTTAAAGACTTTAGAATCTGGTGTTCAAAGTCTATGATTGTAAGTAGTGAATTATAGATAAAAGCAACACTCTGATGGATTATATTCATTAGGAAAGAGTGTCGAGTTGTACATCCTCTTTTCTTTTTGACCAACGTATGGCGTAAACCTAACATGAGTCCATGATAATTTTGAAACTTCCATATAAAGGATATATTTTCTCTTATTGAGCAAATTCTCTCAACTTGCCGTTCTTGACTTTACTCAGGTCAACTGTAATAATGTGTCCACAAGGAGAGTAGTTGAAATCCGATGAAGAACATTCGCAAGAAAGTGGATGTAGTTAGGGATTATCTAAAATAATACACTGCATAGATTGTTTGTAATAGTAATTTTAAGATGCAACTGTTGGTGTGTATATATAGGAACTACAAGGATTTTTCTTTGACAGTTTTGTGATTCATAATTTGAACGAGATTAAATTTATCAATACCTTTGTTTGCAAATGAATATTAATTTAATGAAAGGGCGGTTTGTGTTCTCTTCTGATTGATCAGAAAGAAAAGAATAAGAAAATTATATAGAAATGAATTGATTATCTGAAATAAAAATTTCAAACTTCAAGACTTCCATTTTCTGAGTACCAACATTCCTTAATCGCCTGTTTATGGCGTGTTTATATATCATATGATACGTTATGCCGGAGCAATGAGTTGAAGAAGATCCTGACGATAACCTCAACAGCACTCACAATAGAGCACCAAATTGAGCATCGACGGACCTTTAGCAAGCTAGAGGTGGGACCAGGTACCCGGGAGGAGTAAGCATCCCCTGTTGGCTAGCCACATACAGATGTTGTTCTGAGGGCTAGGCGTCTTTTAGATAAGCTTCTAACACAGAAGACCCACCCCTTCCATCTTTCTCTAGTCAAAGTTATATGAGCTTCTAACACAGGAGCTCGAAGCCAACAACCTTCAATGACACCCGCCCCTTCCATCTTTCTCTAGTCAAAGTCATATACATGTGTATAAGCTTCTAACACAGAAGCTCGATGCCAACAACCTTCAAAGACACCCGCCCCTTCCATCTTTCCCATCTTTCTCTTGTCAAAGTTATATAAGGATTAGTTAGGCGGATGATCTTGTGGAATGTTGGCATCGAGCTCCTTAAGGAATCATTACATTATTTTTTTGGTTGATCGTGATATCAACACCAAAAATTGAGGGAAAACTGCATCGTGCGCGTAGCGCAGGATGCATAAGTTTTCCCTCAGTTTTTGGTGTTGATACCTCGATCAACCAAAAACATATTGCAATGATTCCTTATCATTTCATTAAGTCGTGTTTCAACGTTTATTTGCAGCTTTGAAATAGTGTTGCCAACGACGTTGCTTATGACGTTGCTAAACTTGCGGTTTGGTTTGATGCAGGTATCAACACAATTTTCCGGCTAATCAGAATCTTCGTTTCTTAAGAATAACAATGGAAATTAAATGATTGTGGCTATTAAGTCTGGTATACATCGTTACCGAGGAAGTTCTACGGTCGATACGGGGAACTCGTTATGCACTATGATTACCAGTTGTCCAGTTGTTCAGAATGGTGGATGATATTCTGTCTTAGACAATTTGAACCATCCTACCACATGATATACGAGGGCTGTTCCGAAAGTTCATGGACAACGCAATTTAAGGAGAGATCTAGAGAATTTGCTAAAAACCATGTTGATTTCCTTATGATACGGATAATTTTGAATACATATACGAATTTACATTACCATTGGTCCAGAACAAATTTTCAAATCCCCTTTTGAACAACGTAAGGTTCTAGGTCACGGAGCAGCTAACAAAAAGTAACGACGTTGTCAGATATCCAGCATAAATTTGACATTTTAAAAGAAATAAAAGAAAGGAGGGGACCTCCAACAACACTAGGTTGCAGCACCCACAGCGAAATCCCAAAACACCCATGTAAAAACACAGAACAGACACGCACAGAAAGAGACGCAAAAGGTACAAGGAACACCAACTCACACACCTTAGAAACATGAAACATAAAAGACTACACATAAACCAACGAGACCAATGGTCAACCGGTGCCGACTTAGGACGGCCATCTGCCACGTAAATAGCAGACGGTGTGGTTATCCTGGATAACGTGTGCACAACCCTCCCACTATTCCGATTTCCCAGAGGTCTCGAAGAACGCACAATTATGGTGTAAAACAACCTCCTCACTGTTAGATGACCATACACAAACAAGACCGTAAAACACAGGGGTCCAAGCAACACAGATGAATATGTAAATGGATATAAAAAGAGGATTTGCGTAAAACAGTCCGTGCTCTGCCGGCTGTATCGAGCTCATATATGTTATCACCCGAGGAGTCCGACTGACATTCAGAGAGGACAGGTGGTCGGGGCCCTGTCTTCTCTAAAGAGGTTTGGACAGGGCCCGTCATGGAGTCCCGTCGTCACAGTCAGTCAGAGTGCAAGTCTTAAGAATGCGCTCGTACAAGACTATAGATTGGTCAAGTACTAAGCCTAGTAGCCGTCTGATGACATTAGGATCATATCCACGGTATAAAAGGCGTTTGATGACTCTGACGCATTTTCGATAAATATGCTGTCTATCTTTGATCCTTCTTATCTTGTTAATAAAGTCACCATAAAATGCAGGTTGTGAAATACCAAAAATAATATACTCTGTTGCCTGTATTGGTCCGAATTTCAGAAGAAGCTGACAATAATTTTCCTAAAATTTCCAGAAAGTCTTTCCTAGTTTGTGAAAGCGAAAACCTTGACCTAAAAGTTTCTTTATAATTTGTAGATTTCTATTATGAAAATCCAAAACATCAGTACATGCTCTAGCATACCGGATGAGCTGTGAAATGTAGATACCGTATGACGGTAATCTAGGGACATCACCGTCAAGCCAGGGGAAATTTACTATGTTGAATCCAAAATCATCTCGTTTGTCATATACACTTGTATGAATTTCTTCATTGACAATTTTGATATTTAGGTCCAAAATCACCTCTCATCTGTAAAAAATTGAATATATCTTTTCATGTATTTTGATAAGGAAGACATGTTCTATTTTCATGTGCATTTCCACCTCTATATTATTATGCACTTTCGTCTTTGAATCATTCAAAGTCAGGTCACCATTAAGGGAGAAAACGGCATCACTTAACTTATTTTCGTTTACCCTTTTGTTCAGCTCCAACCAAAATTTGGTGTTATGTATCTATTCATCATAAAAATACATTCGTCTATTTCAACAACATTAGTTTTGATGTTTTTGGTCCATATCAAGATGTATCCATCAGATGTTTAGTCTCCGTCTGTTTTATTCAACCGAAATTCTAAACTGAATAACTGTCTGGTGCTCCGTAAAGAACTCTGACGTCATCAATTTTTGCTTTATTTGATCAACAATATCATGCATAAATCCTCATACAATTTGCAAATCTTGTCCAATTTTATCAAAACTTTGCAGTGGTCAAGACAAATAATAATTTTAGTGATATAGAAAGTTTAAATAAAAGTCGAGTATTATTTCTTATTCTATTTAGCAATCTAACAAAAGGGATGGGTTTATTTTAACAACTCAAATTTCACTGCTCCGTAGCCTCTACCCTTTATGTATAAAGGTGACAATTATGCCCTTTTTCGTAAATTATTTTAACCACATATTTTTGGTTTCTATTTCTGAATGTGTCCCTTTCATTTCTAGAAAATTTCATTCGCATACGACTTCAAATGCGATTTTTAAGGCATGTGTCCACGAACTTTTGGAACGGCCCTCGTACTTGTATCTTCACAAATGGAATAATGTCGAAGGGTTCCGACTCTATACCTTCTTGAAGAAAGTTCCAAACCAATTTCCATGCACCAGACACGTGTTTCGAATATTAAATTCTCATTAGTGATGCTTTCAGTGGAGCCACCAAAAATAATTTCAGTAGCGCCCTCTTTAATTTTTTTAAGTTAGATTTTTACATTTACATTACAGAGAGTGCCCGTCTCCAAATTTCCCTGTAAGTTCGATTCAGTAGCATATCCAAATAAAATCTATGTTCAAAATAGCATTGGAGGGATGGTGTTGAGATCAAAACTCGTTTAATTTCGATGACATTTATCGGTGAAATGGCTAGTTTCCGAAATAGCAATATATATGTATATATATGATGTCACATTAATAAAAGGCCAAAACAAAGCTTCTTTCAGTAGACAGAGCTGGAAAGAAGTAATTAATACACTTGACAAACATCAGGTCACGGGGAACGATTTTAACTGCTCCTCACGGCAACGTGAAATAAGTGTCTGGAAGAAGCCGGATGTGATATATCTGCCGAATTGATGCCACGGTGTTGCATGTGAGCACGAGATGCTGACTCTTCCTGGGCACCTGGTATCACTCCCATATTCGCTTCTTTTTCTGAATAATCGATTTTGTAATGTGTATTGGCATATGGTCATTGCCAATATTTGTCGTTCCAAAACATATCCAGAAACTGAATGTGGGACGGACGGACGCACGGAAAGACGGACATGTGCATCACTATATACCGCTGCCATTTTTGGCGGGGGTATAATGATTGCAATTATTCTTCATATTTATCTATCGCATCATTTCCAAAGATATATTTATCTGTAGAAAAGGAATCCAACTCATTTACTTTAAGGTCAACGCAACATGATATAGAAAATTGACGATTTTCTATTAAATGCGGTATTTTTAAAGGATTCCTTACAATGATCGTGTAACTGACAATTCTCAATCATTGACGGGGTACATTATTCACTCTAGGAAATTCGCCTTCTATACTTCGGTGCTCTATACTTCGGTGCCATAATCAACGAATCAGTTTAATCCAATTTTAACACTTCATTGTATGATAAGCGTGATGATTTCACCTTCCACATAACCAACTTCTGTTTCATGCAAGAAAGGAAGGGATCTCCAACGACACTTGGTTGCAGCACCCACAGCAAAACCCCAAAACACCCAGTGCAAAACACAGAGGAGACACGCTCAGAAAGAGACGCAAAAAGCACAAAAAGGTGCAAGGAACACTAAATCACATAGAAACATAAAACACAAATGACTACACATAAACCAACGAGACCAATGGGCAATCGGTGCCGAATAAGGACGGCCATCGGTTCCAATATACATTATTAGTGTATTCGAATAAATGACCAGGGAGGATTTTTTGGGTTTATATTACATGAATTTGGAAGGATGTGAAGAAGAGAACTAGACATCAAATAGCCAATGGTCCATACAGTAAACAGCGATAGGAGATGAAGGCGAAGCGAGTACCGCGCGTCCTGGGCTCATGATGTCGGAAGTGCCTGAGAAATATTTCACACTCTTCGAGATATATCTGAAAATCCAGATGTTGAAAATTCTTGAAAAGAGCTACTGATGTTCTCTTTCAATTCAGTATTAAATGATGTAGATCATGTTTTGAGAACAATGCTGTATTGACATCTCTAGTTGGGCTACTACATCCATTGAACGCATGCGCTCGACTGCCATTTTACATTGTTGCAATTAACGGTTGAACGGTAAATCTGGCTGCACTAGTTTTTACATGTTCTGTGGGTCTAGATGTTAAACGTCTTTAAATTCAATAGCATCATTTAAGATCTGATAAATTTACAGCATGGACTAGACATGCACGTTTTGGGTACTAAACCCTCGTCAGTGATCCTAAGTCTAAACAATGTAAAATGACCAAAAAGTATGAAAATGATTATGTCCAAAAATGTACCAAAAAGACGTAGCAGAATGGATGGGATATGATGCTACAGGACCCACGGTTTAGAAATTTCAAGGAATTTTGTAACAGAAAATTTCAAATGCGTTAAAGAGACAGACGATCAACCGAAGATGATCGAACTTGGCTACATGTGCCTTCGGGGACTCTTGGTCCACCAGCAGTTACACTCACCAAGTAGTTCAAATGTTAAACGTCTTTAAATTCAATAGCATCATTTAAGATCTGATAAATTTACAGCATGGACCAGACATGCACGTTTCGGGTACTAAACCCTCGTCAGTGATCCTAAGTCTAAACAATGTAAAATGACCAAAAAGTATGAAAATGATTATGTCCAAAAAGTACCAAAAAGACGTAGCAGAATGGGTGGGATATGATGCTACAGGACCCACGTTTTAGAAATTTCAAGGAATTTTGTAACAGAAAATTTCAAATGCGTTAAAGAGACAGACGATCAACCGAAGTTGATCGAACTTGGCTACATGTGCCCTCGGGGACTCTTGGTCCACCAGCAGTGCCACTCACCAAGTAGTTCAAATGTTAAACATCTTTAAATTCAATAGCATAACTTAAGATCTGATAAATTTACAGCATGGACCAGACATGCACGTTTCGGGTACTAAACCCTCGTCAGTGATCCTAAGTCTAAACAATGTAAAATGACCAAAAAGTATGAAAATGATTATGTCCAAAAATGTACCAAAAAGACGTAGCAGAATGGATGGGATATGATGCTACAGGACCCACGTTTTAGAAATTTCAAGAAATTTTGTAACAGAAAATTTCAAATGCGTTAAAGAGACAGACGATCAACCGAAGTTGATCGAACTTGGCTACATGTGCCCTCGGGGACTCATGGTCCACCAGCAGTGACACTCACCAAGTAGTATAAAAAGTTAAACGTCTTTAAATTCTCTGACTCTGCAGGGGTTTTTTCTCCGGGTACTCCGGTTTCCTCCTGCTCCTTGGACCCCCTCACGCCAACATCTGAGCCAACGTGAGACATTTATATAAGTTGCGTAACTTGTTTGTTAAACGTTGTAAAATAAATAAAGTTTAATTTTTTTCTTTAAATTCAATAGCATCATTTAAGATCTGATAAATTTACAGCATGGACCAGACATGCACGTTTCGGGTACTAAACCCTCGTCAGTGATCCTAAGTCTTAACAATGTAAAATGACCAAAAAGTATGAAAATTATTATGTCCAAAAATGTACCAAAAAGACGTAGCAGAATGGGTGGGATATGATGCTACAGGACCCACGTTTTAGAAATTTCAAGAAATTTTGTAACAGAAAATATCGATTGTACTACTAAAATCTGGTTTATAAAGTTATGTAAACTACTGTAAAAGTTTAATGACTTCAAGTTTAGCTTTTTGCGCCTTTGGAAGAATGCGCGAAAATTGTATATTGGAAACATCTGCCACGCCAGTAGCAGACGGTGTGGTTATTACGTGTGCACAACTCTCCAACTTTTCGGATTACCCAAAGGTCTCGAAGAACGTACGATTGTGATGTAAAATAACCTCATCACTGTAAGATCACCACAGAAACAGACATCATGACAAAGGGGCCCAAGAGACAAACATATGGATATGTCAATGGATTTAAAACAGAAGACGTAGAAATACAGTCCGTGTTCTGTCGACTGTTGCGAGCTCATGTATGTTTTCACCCGAGTTCGACTAAGATTCAGAGAGGACAGATGATCGAGGCTCTTCTTCTCTAAAGAGGTCTGTGGACAGGACCCGTCATGGAGTCCTGTCGTAACAGCCAGAGTGCAATTCTTAAGAATGCGCTTGTACAAGGCTGTAGATTTGTCCAGTACCAAGCCAAATGTTCCTCTGGTGACAGAAGGATTATATCCACGATATAAAAGGCGTATGATGATTCTAGCACAATTTTGTTAGTAATTCTGTCTACCTTTGATCCTTCTTATTTTGTCAATTATTTCATCGTAAAAGCAGGTAGTGAAATACCCAAAGTAGTATGCTCTGTTGCTTGTATGGGTCCGAATTTTAAAAGAGGTTGACAATAATATTGTAAAGTTTCCAGAAAGTATTAGCTACTTTATTAAGAGGGTATGAGTGTGAACAAATCAAACGTAAACCGCATCGATGTCGTAAAGAAAACAAAATCTGAAAACTTATTGAACTAATGGTTGAATATACCTCTAGATTAAAAAGCAATGTATTTCGAATGACGAGCAATATATATCCTTGTTAACATCTAAAATACGCTTCTATCACGACATCGTTTTACCCTTGGCATATAGTTTACGTCATCAACGGGAGTTAATTTGACGTAATTTCCGCGAATTATTATGAAAGCACGTCTTACTGAATTATGGCGTTGTAATATTTTTCCGCGAATTATTATGAAAGCACTTTGTGCATGTTCAAGTCAGGTAAATCAGTTTGTCTTATATTATTGCACGCCATGACAACTTTACGGAGCGGAATAATTTGATTGCGATTTAATTGAGTATACTATGTAAATACTTCAAATTTATTCTTGCATGAAAAAACACAAATAAATTCAAAAGAATAATTATAGTTTATAGTACAAGTTGACGATGCGGCGTTACTGACCACGCAATTTACCTCAAATATTGAAAACATGTAAAACTAATATATCTTGAAAGTACTTTTCTATCATTTACAAAAGGTATGTGTTATAATGATTTAGCTAGAATTTATATCACAAGGCTAATTGATTAGTAGTTGTAATACAACCGACTGTCAAATCATCAAAAGTGCCAAAGATCACGTACGTGTATGTTGTTAAATAAATGGATCCGAATGACTCCGTAAACACACTTCCCACTGTACGCCCTGTTGAAAAGAGAATTATTCTGTTTCAATTTTACTAATCTTTGATATAACGACATTCATTGAAGAGAACATGTGCAGGAGATCAATGCGGGAGATAGGGTGTGCGTTTACTACCTTTCCTATCATGCCGACAACCCCCTCCCCCTTCTAATCCTAGCACTTAGTAAAATGAAACTAGAAATATCCCTCAGCTAACTTTAGATAAATTATTTCAAAGAAAACTTATCAAGAGAATAAAAGATCCTTCGTATCGTTGTTCTACTAAATTTGCTTTATTTTTTTTTTTAAATCTGGTACAATATGTACGAATGTCAAAACTATATGTACATGAATAAATAGATACGTGTAGGTGCCGCAAAATCAGTTTTGAGAGAAATGATATACAGAAAAAGCATACAGATAGGAATCTAAAACATCCATTTTTCCTCATTCACTGAGATTAACAGTATACAATATCGCCGAACATTAACTAAAGTGAGCGTCACGATGTGCGCTACGTCACATGACGTCGGCTACACTCTTTTTTTCATGAAATATTGCAATCGATGAAGGAAGGGATATTCTTTTTTATGTAAACAATTATTTTCAATTTCTATTGTTCCCTGGAAATGCGGTTCACACTCATACCTCCTTCAAGTGAAAGCCTTGACACAAAAAGCTTCTTCGTAATTTGTGAATTTCTTCCATGAAAATCCAAACATCAGTACATGCTCTAGCATACCGTATGAACTGTGAAATGTAGATACCGTATGACGGTTATCTTGGAACTTCACCATCCAACCAGAGAAAATTGACTATGTTGAATCCAAAATTATCTCCTTTGTCATACACACTGGCATAAATCTCCTTATTAACAATTTTGATATTTAGGTCCGAAAATGGTGTTTCTGTGTTTGTAACGTTTGCCTTGTTAAGAGAGTCAATTCTTATGGATAACTAATATTTTCATACTTTTGAAAAACAGGATTGTTGATAGTAAAATATCATCCAATTCCTAGATGTACTAATGAAACGTCTCAAATCATAATGTTTTCTTTGCTTTTGAAGATTTTGGATAAGTCGATGATAAGCAATATTCCTCTCCTCCTGCTTATGGCGTTTTTGTTTCTCAAAAAATTCGATATGCCAATGCATGACAAATATGGATAATGACCATATCCTTGTATACAGAACAAAATCGACAATTCAGAATATCAGAAACCGAAGGCATACAAAATCAGGATAAAACAGAAACCAAAGCAAATAAACAAAAACCTCCATCACATGAAAAGAAGCGAACTCCCGATGTGAGAGTAAGAGCAGGTGCCCAGGAATAGTAAGCATCTCCTGCTTGCATGTTCCATATATAAAAATTTCATCCTTAGAGCCAAAGGGGTGTTGCATGCATCAGCTGGTTCTCTTCTGGTCCCTTATTTTGTTTCGGAACATTGTTTATTCCGGTGTTCGCAACAGTTCCAATGGAAATTATAATGATTTTGCCGTACCTTCTCGACTTTGACTGTGAATCACTGATGGGTACTTCTTCGATAATTTTATTTAAGGATCTATTTAAAATAAAAAGTATTATCGATTCGGGAAAATGGAATTCAAATTAGATTAATTTCCTAAGAGCAGAATTGTTCCCATTTTTATTATTTGATTTCATAAAATACAAAAGGTGCTCAGATTATAAAGTGATAATCTAACATTGAATTGCCCGGTTATCACTAAACGTGTCAAATGGTAAAGCCAACGATTTTAATTTTTGAATTTTCTGTTCAGCAACGTTTACGGAATTAATGTTGATACCTTTCCATCCGATTCACTTTAAAGAGAGAAAGTTACCAAATAGTAAGTCAGCATGTCATTGTATTTAGCAATGTTCAGAAATTTGATTTTTTTTTTCTTATTTGCCGTTAGACAACTTTTTGCAAGTTGTCTCATAGTGCATTTCAAAAGTCTTATTTCAATGTACAATGTAAATGCCACTGCCAATTTCAACAACAAAAAGACACCTATAAGAGAAACATTTCTTCGTACCATCTTAATTATGCATCTATATCAAAATTGATCCACTGTTAGATACCAAGCACAAACTACTGATATTTCGTTGAGATTGGGAAACGATTAATCAAGAATCGGCTCAACTTGTGATATATTTGTTATTAAATTACCATGTCACTGCAAAACAAATTTTGAAGATACAAGGAAATTATCAAATATGTATATTCAATTACCAGTTTCTACTTTTTCTGAATATCTACAGTAGTGCGTGTTGCAGGAGACGCTTACTCTTCCCGGTTATCGATGGGATCTCAAATCCGTCACAGGTTTGCTTTTGCTCATTTGAAAATAATTTGATTGTTCTTTCAATCCTGGCGAGTATTGATTGAGTGTTTTAAATTCTGATTTGAGTTTCCTATAGAGCATTAATTTTCAAGCTCTTGAAGCATAAAAACGACAATGAAAGGAATGATATAATACTTTCTGTACATTTTTGGACATAATAACTCTTTGGCCATATTATATTGTTTAAATTGAGGATAACTGAAGAGTGCATGTCTGTTCCATGCTGAAATTTATCTGATTTTAAATGATGTTATTAAATATGAAGACGTTTAACACTGAATCATTATGATAGTGATAATTTATTAACGGAACGGTGTGGTAATGATAATACAAGTGCGATAATAATATAATAAACTTGTAGAATATATTTAGATAATGAATATCTTATATGGAGCATAATGTATTGAAATCATTTAGATTATGATGACAAACTTTAATATTTATGAAACTTAAGGCATTAGATGTATAATGAGGGATAATTGGTTCACCCATTTATTGAGTTTGGAATTAGAATTTATGACATAGTTTTAACATAACATAACATAAACAAAAATTATTGAAAACTTTTCAACAAAATGATGTGTTTTCGAAAAAAGTTAGTTCCTATAAGAGTTATTGGCCATTGAAGTTAACATTGAAGTCTATGGAAAAATTAATATTTCAGCGATATTTTCCAAGAAAATGTAGGGGCTCAAATATGGATGGATGAAAAATTTCTAAAATTTATTTTAAATGCGTTAAACAGACAGACGATCAACCGAAGTTGATCGAACTTGGCAACTCGGGGACTCTTGGTCCACCAGCAGTGACACTCACCAAGTAAATCATATTTCTATAGTGCTGTATTATTACGTCACTTTTTCTTTTCTCGTGAGAGTGTATTCCGCTGTTATCCATATTGGTGATCTCCTCCCGATGTTTGTTTTGTTTCTTGTATTTTGCAAGGATTTTGTACGCCTTTTGATTGTGATTTTCATTTTAATAAGATTTTGGAAGACTTTCAAAACATAAATGGAAATTTTGGAATATTTGCCACAACGTCACAATTACAAGAAGGACACTTAGAGTAATTTAATGTAATCAAGAATTCAGCTCACTCAAGGGAAAAAATGAAAATTTCAAACTAAATGTATAACCTAATTTTTTTCTATCAATGTAAAAACACTTATAACTTACAGACAAGAAATTATTTTTTTCAGAAAATGGACGAAAAATTGAATTTTTTGTTCAGGTGAATGTATCTGCTAGTGTTAATGTATTCCTTTAATCTGATTGTTTGTTTATTTTAACATGTTCACCGGTCCTTTTTTAAATCACTATAGTTTATTAATTGATCTTGTTCACTTACAATTCATCTATTATACCGGTAAAATGAACTTGCATCGGGCAATTGATTCTCACCTAGTTTTCCTGGTAAAACATCTCTTCGTGACGTATTATGTACCAATACTATGTTTTTCAGTTTGCTTTCACTGTAACATTTATCATGGGAATTAGTGACTTCATGTAAACAAAACAATGCACGAAATTAAAGTGGTATTTGATTTATTTGTCACATGTAATTTGAAGGGAAATGTAGATTAATTATTAATTCTAATTAATCGGCGTCCAAAGTTATTTGTAAACATAGGGTATTCATTAGTGATGGTAACTGCTTGATGAAAGCTAGATATGACATGAGGCTCGGAGATATGTGTCGATAATATCAAAGGTTAGACAGAGGAGTACATGTACGGTGCAGGTAAAAGAACGGGTAAAAGTAAGTAAAAATGAATTTAACTCGCATGATTTTATGCGCCGTTGCTGCAACCTTACAATGGTTGGTCACGATCAATAAAGCGGAGCAGTTAATAAATCGAACAAGACTTACGGAGCAAGTATTTTTGGTTTGTGGAGGGAATTATTTATGCAACCAAGATGTCTACGGATTAAAATCTGAGGATTTCCGAACAAATGAATTGTTCGAAATCTGTCCAAGGTGCGATTGTTCTCAGGATTGCTACATAGCCGGAAATTGTTGCCCTGATGTTTATTTCAATTTTCCGAGATTTGAATTCATAAAAACTTCTCTTTTAGATGAAAACCTTGGAGATACGTCCTCTGTGTTGGGAATTGTAAATTGTAACTCTGACGCTGATAGCATTTATCGAGATTCGTGTCTACGGGACTATGACGTTGAAGGTTTGATTCGTAACCCTATCGTGACGTCAAGTATTACAAATATGACGTACAAAAATGCTCATTGTGCAAATTGCAGAGGAGAGAAGAACGTAGAAGAGTGGAATTGGGGCGTTGCATGCCCCCTGCGGGAGAAGAACAAATACAGATTTAACTATCTATCGGATTTGCAAGACATCATTAAACTCGCAAAGCAGATCAATTGTATTATCGAGTTACAGCCAATCAGAAAAGAAAAGACTTACTTTCAAAAGTACCAAACGTCAAATCCAAACGCTGTTACGGAATGTAATTTGACAGGCACTTGGATGGATTTTGATAAAGACATCCACGATGCGTGTTTATCATCATATGAAAATCGTTTCGGTGCTTTCAAAAACATATTTTGCTACATGTGTAATCCACCTAGAGCAAAGGAACAATTCATAACCTCTTGCAACGAAACTGGACAATGGGAAAAGTACGATGACCAAATAAATAGGGCTTGTAACAACCTGCCGACAACTCACAGTACTGGAATCTTCAAAAACGTGTTTTGCTTCATGTGTAACGCATACTCTGATCTTACAAAAAAGAAGGACGTCATTGTTAAGATGGACTCAGTATTTGAATACCCTAGTTTTCAATATGACATCAGGATTCAGAACTTCCGTGACAATTTCTTTAATGAGTTGATCCTGGGAAAGAATTTCAATTTATTTCCTTTTGACCATTGGATGGCAGAAAACGTAGATTCGTCATATTTATACCATACGAAATCTCTCATTAAAAGGAATAACGAAATATACAATGTAACAAAACTGGTACAATATATGTTCGCTCATGATGCGATATCCCTTTGCAATGAAGATCACATACCTAAGCCTTATCAAAGGTATCTCGAACACAGAACTTGCTCTTGTGACCCTAAATGTATTTTCGATAACAAATGTAAGTGCTGTCCGGATCTGTCTTTAACGTATCCAACGGCTTGTATCAAAGATCAACTGTATCCGGAAGATTCTAAAAAGAGAACAGAGTATTTAGTTACGGATGGGTGCTACGGAAAAGACACCATGACGTCATTTGATGACGAAATTGAAAATTTATGCGTCAGCGGAAACGATACTGTGTCAAAAATAATCATTGCTGACTGGCAGAGTAATGTGCTATATAAAAACATCTTCTGCTATCTCTGTAATAAGAATTATGTAAAAGATCACGGTATAAAAGTCACATCAAAGTACACACCTTGGAGATTAATCTTAAAATGTGATCAAAATATAGATTTCGTTTTCACGCCGACTTTACTCGATCAGATTGATCTGGCAGCAGAAATGAAATGTGAAATAATTATGGAACCCTATGTATATTCAAGATCATGCGAAGAACATTTCTACGAATTGAAAGGTGGGTATCCATGGGAAACCATCAACACATGTAATGAGACTGGTCTTTGGGACAGCAGTGATCGGGACATTGCGTGGGCATGTGAAGGTTTACCTAGAGATAATATAGCCACTTACTGGGGACGCTATAGAAACATGTTTTGTAAGCTCTGCAATACCCCCATGTTAACTTATGCCGACAAAAACTACACATGTACAAACACATCAATAGACATTCATGGTACAGAGCTTGCAGAGGCTTGTGCCTCATTACCGTATGTGGGCTATAGGTCCTACAAAAACAGATTTTGCTCCCTGTGTGACGAACCATTCCAAACGACTTTCTCGACCAATGGTTTGCCGTGTGAATGTCAACGTTCTGACTGCGGGACTGACGTCATAGACAATATTCCGCCCATACTAAGGGATGTGTTTGTGGTTAACGTCATGACATACACACTTCCTGAGAAGAAATCCTCCGATGACTTTAGGGTATACGACTCAGTTAACGTAAGTAATTTTAATCGTAAGCCGATGCCTTTTCAGTCTACTTTATATATACTCCATGAATTATATGAAAAACATAGTCATGATCGTAGCGGATTTGATAATTTCACTGTTGACGAATGCACATTCCAGACAAAATACATTTGTTTTTTTAATAAATTTAATTTTTTTCAAAAATGCTACATTCCTTAATTCTAACCGATCTCTGTTGAATTATGCTTACTTTTATCACATATATTCTTCATATAATTTGCGATAATGCACTCTGTGGAATCTTCATATGAGCATCACAGCTAATCAGTGAAATTCTAGGTAAAAATGCAGTCATCAAAATAATGATTTGTTGAGTAGAGTACTTCGACGGTTGATTAGATAAATTGGCAACTTGGTGAAGGTGAAATACTTACCAAATCATACTTCAAAAATTCACGATCAATCTACCATACAAAACCAGGGAAATGCAAAACAAAACCAAAAAGAAAAACAAAGAAAATATCGAACATTATGGATAGGAGTAAAAAGTTAATCCAAATTGAGAGGAGATCATGTGTCCGAGTAAACAGCTTTCTGGTAACAATCGTCACTTTGAACAGATGGATTTATCTAGTTTACGTGTATGTATCTTATCTATATTTGAACTATTTTAAACATCTACACTTAACGTGGAATTTTTCGCGTGGGGGAAATTTTCGTGTACATTTATTTCGCGAATCAAGGGAATTTGCGAAAACTTCGCCCACGCGAAAATAACCCTGCTGCATTCTTAGAAAGGCAGAGCAGCTAATATCGTAAATATTTCGCCCAAACGAAATGTCCTAATATCATCGCGAAATTTTCCCCAGGCGAAAATAAACACTTTTGCAATATACGAAAATCGGAGGAGCCGAATATTCATACGCTGTTCGATCTAGATCCAAGTAATTAAGTACAGCTCCGTTTAAAAATCAGGCAGTTTGAGAAAATACCGTTTCTTGCGAAATAAAAACCCACGGAAATGAGTACATAAAATTCACCTGCTAGGTCTACAATAACTGGAAAACAATTTCATTTTTTCACTATCTAGAAGCGAATTTGAAATACGAGCATTTCAATTTTAATGAATTATGAAGAATTTATTATCTCTTGCAATTGGTAATTGTCCAAATAGTCAAATTTCCTATACATTCTATAAAAAAAATATCTCGAATTTGCAACAGTGGATTCAGGTAGTAAAGGTGTTTTTGTGGGTTTCTTACAGTAACTATAACAATTCAATAGTAAAACTCGTGTTGTTTTTTTTTCATCATGAATCGCCACTGCCTGAATTTGATGAAAAACTGTACTTAATGACAAATATGGATAATGAACATATCCCTGTATACAGCACAAAATCGATAATTCAGAAAATCAGAACCCGAAGGCATACAAAATCAGGATTAAACAGGAACCAAAGCAAACAAACAAAAACCTCCACCATATGAAAAGAAGCGAACTCCCGAAATGGGAATGAGACCAGGTGCCAAGGACGAGTAAGCATCTCCTGCTTGCATGCAACAGCCGCCGCTTCAATTTGGTAGAACTGTCACATCCGGTAACTTCCATTTCGGAAGACATAGAGTACAATCTTATGTTGGATGGTTCAAATTAACATCAACATTAATCAAACACATAAATTTGCATCTATTTGTTTTACATTTTCCTAATATACAGGGGGAGTATCGAGAAATCCAATGCTATCCAGGAAAATACTGGAATGGAAAGACATGCCGGTCAACTTTAAGAAAAGCCATTCACATGAAATATTCACTAGATGTTGCTTTGTTAGGATACTTGAACGGTGAGATTACAGAATCTGGACAAGAGATCCTTGACAAAATTGCATACAGATTCCTTGATTCCATCAAATTAATGAAAATTGAGCGGATGGGTTTATCATATACAAGTATATATTCAAAAGGAAGCTGTTTGACACTGGAAAAGTCCACTAATTCAACACTTGATGTATATTTGAATGCTCATTTTTATTTTGATGCAGCGTTCGATCGAGATTTCGTAGAGGAAAGTCTCTTGGACGTGTATGATGTATTACCGAATATAAGTATTCCATTACAGAACGGTTCATGGGAATTATCAGAAATTCGACATAATCGATTACAGACCCTCGATGCTTATGAAAATGTGGGTTACTCATGTTCAAAAAGATGGATGCATAATTCTCAAAGTCCGTTTGTAAATGGGTTAAAAGTATCAGCTGTTAACAAAATGCTTTTCTGTAAACAAATTAGGCTTTCTAAACAAGAATGTTTTCTATCTCTGTCAAGTACAGAGTTGGTCTGCACCAAGTTGGATTTCAGAGCAAGTCTAGGACATTTTCTGGTTTTGGAACATTCTTTTGCAGTTTGTGCTGATGATATCATTCCACACTTCAACAAACCTCTCCCAAAAGCTGTCAAAGTTTCAATCGAGTTGGGATATCTTACTAATGTCTGTATTTTGGTAAGCCTCTCTTGTCTTTTCATAACTTTCTTCACCTACTGTATGTTTAAGAAACTGCGGACTGCGCCTGGGTTACTTACTATGAGTCTTGTCTTTTCCATTTTTGCATCGCAAATTATTTTAACATACGGTGTCTCAAAATTAAGTCTGGGTATATATTGCGAGATCATTGGGATATTCGCTCACTACCTCTGGCTTTGTATGTTTGCTTGCACAAACGTCTGCTCATATCATATGTTTTCCTCCTTTAAGGGGATCTATGATGGAAATCTAACCAATACCACCAATAGGAAAACTTTGATTTTGTATTTTGTCTACTCATATGTACTCCCTTTTATTGTCGTAGGTGGCAATATTGCGGTCATTTACCTTGTCAGTGGTCACACGGGCTATGGGGGAAGGATTTGTTTCCTCGCAAATTCAACGTCCCGCATTGTAACAATGGTAACTCCCGCCTGTTTAGTTTGTATTCTTAACATTTCGTTCTTCGTAAGAACAGTGTTTTACCTTCGTTCACTTCCTGATCTCAAAGGCACGCGTGTTGAAAGGAACAATTTCGTCATTTTTGTTAAACTTTTCTCCATTACCGGGACACTATGGACATTACAAATTATCGATTCCTTCATACCGGATATGTCCATTCTGACCTACATCACCAGCGTTCTGAATGGTCTCCAAGGTGTGTACATATTCCTGAGTTATGTTTGCAACAAAAATGTTCTGAGTCTGTATTCCTCATTATGTTGTAAACGTAATTTAAAGCTTGGACTTACGAAAACAACGTCCAACCAAAGTTCATCTACAATGGACACATCTTTAAAGTATAAACCCAGTGTGATACAAATACCCCATATTACTAATTAAAGTTATAGACATTAAAGGCCGGGTGGGGACTATAAAAAGACAGGTAAATTTTCTGTCATTTCCACAATGACCCTTTTAAGGTTAACATCTTTTATCGCTTTCTGATTGGAGCGAGTTATTCCTTCTCACATTTTGATTGACAGCTTAAAACGGATGATATTGGGGTATCGCATAAGCATAATCAAGTTTATCTGTCGGTAAGTTTTTTTATATGTTACACATCGCTCGCGATTCTAGAAACATCATCTGAGTTGATGCCGCTTTCATTAGAGCAGGTATATCACGCCTACCGAACCTACGTCACGCAGTTATGAATATTAAAAATCACCCAGTTGAGAAACACGGCCATTAAAGCAAGACCCCCCTCTCCATCCTCAAACCTCCCCCCCCCCCCCCTAAATCAATCTTATGAAAGATGAGTATTTAGAAGATGCAAACGGGTCCTGGAATATTCACGACTACACTTATTTATTCCGTTACTTTTTTTTTAATCAAAGGTTGGAACCCCTTCCCCCATCCGATCGGATTAAAAATCAAACTAAATCAAGGCACCAATTTGTGTATACGGATGCCTTTGTTATTCTGTATGATGAAATCGACTGAAATCAGAATACTTGAATTTGGTCATGTATGCTATCATAGTAATTCATTCATTCATTCTTTCATTCATTCTTTCATTCATTCATTCATTCATTCATTCATTCATTCATTCATTCATTCCAAGTATTATACGGTATAATTTCTTGACCAAATAAGTACACCATCTGTATCATACTATGTTAGCAAAAATGAAATATTTCCATGCAGTCATTGTTGGTTTTTTATCAAACAAGAACTAGTTTTATCATGAATTGTATATATATACTGTTAGAATTGATGATAAATTATTCAATTGAGTTTTCCTCATTTTTGTAAATATTGATAATAAAAATGAAATTTCATAAATCACTTTGGTTTAATATTATGTATTGTAACACCAATGTAAATATGCAGTCGTTGTATTAAATATGTTGAATTATTAGTGTTGACTTAGAATTTGTCTCAAGAAATGATATATCTAGAGTTTTATTTCATAAAAATAAGAGGAGATATTTTATTTGTTATTGATTTTGGCTGCCTGCTTTTTATTTTTCGAATAACTTGTGTAACATTTAGTTTCAAATCTGCTGCATGCAAGTACATTAGGGTATTTAGTCCCTCATCAGTGAAACTTGACGTGGCAGATGGCCGTCCTAAGTCGGCACCGTTTACCCATTTGTCTCGTTGGTTTATGTGTAGTCATTTGTGTTTTATGTTTTCTGTGATGTGACGTTCCTTGTACTACTGCGTCTTTTTCTGTGCGTGTCTTTTTTGTGTTTTACAGTGGGTGTTTTGGGATGTTGCTGTTGGTGCTGCAACTATGTGTTGTTGGAGATCCCCTCCTTTCTTTTGATTAAACTCACACCTGGCCATCCATTAAGTGGTGTTCACTACTTTAACATTTCTGTGGGAAGATTTGAAAATTCTAAATATAAGGAAGGAGGGTATATCTCCAACCGGCTGCAGCACCCACAGCAAAACACCAAAAGGAAAGAGAAGAAGCTCCAGCATGACCACCCTTCACTCACCCAGCGAAACAAACCCACAAGAAAGTGACACACAAATGACATCAGACACAACTACAAGCCGCAAAAAA
The DNA here is from genome assembly GCA_028142955.1 of Pinctada fucata. Taxonomy (NCBI): domain Eukaryota; kingdom Metazoa; phylum Mollusca; class Bivalvia; order Pterioida; family Pteriidae; genus Pinctada; species Pinctada fucata. Next base: position 34,982,808 of record AP027114.1, read on the forward strand.
AGACACGACATATTTCATGACAATATTCAATTGAACATTACACAAAACAATCGAAACAGACGTACAGAAACATGGAACAATAATGACAACAAATTAAAGGAAGGAGACCAATGTGCATCCGGCGCCGACTTTGGACGGTCATCTGCTATAAGCAACCAATCGGTGGTTATCCGGATTACGTGCCCACAACCCTCCCTCTTATCCGAATACACAGAGGACTCCACAGACGCACAATTGTTGTATAATAATAAAACTTCTCACTGTAAGGTGGCATCATGAACGAGATAGTTAAACGCAGCGGCCTCTTGTAGCACAGATTCTTTGTAAATGGATCTAAAATATTTTATGACATGCGTATAACAGCCTGCTGGCATCAGCGAGCTCAAGATCAATCACCAAAGAAATCTGACCAAGTTTTAGATAGGACAGTGAATCAGGACCTAGTCTTCTCTGACGAGATCTAAACAAGGGCCGTCATGAAGTCCCGTTGCCACGGTTGACAGGTGTGCAACGTTGGGAAAGACAAATAGAAAATAAAAAATAAAAAAAAAGTTAAACAATTATTCTTTTTACGGTGGCTTTAAGCGGACATGCGGAAACTACCAGCACGAGGATGAAAACAGAGAAATTGCCTAGGTAGTAAACTTGGGACACTTTTATCTTTTCTTAAAACGTCAAAACAAGGCTTAAATTTTGAAATATTTATTTGTATGTGTTAAGTTGTAATCATAGAATTACAGAAAAACTACAAAAATTGAAATCTAAAATGAAAAGATGGAAGCGGTAAAAAAAAAATTACGAAAATTTTTTGAAACATTGAAAAAATTGAAAATCTACAAAGGTCAGCAGAAGTAATTAAAATGCATTATACTATAAACAATAAATAGCGACGCTCTGATTGGCTGATAACGTCGTCGACGTCTGAATAAATCACCATATACCACGGTCTAAAATAGACCGGGATTACTCCCGCTATTTTCTTCAAATGGCGACGTTAACTCGGGTGAATATTTTCACAGTAAGTCAATATCACATCATATACACCGAGTTGAAAGTCCATAATTGTATATTATTCACTTCAGTGTGTCATACATTATTTCCATATTGTTCATTAATTCAATGAATTAAACGATTAATAATGAAGAGATTCTATCTAGGACATTTTATCTACTAGCAATCAAATGATTCTGTGACAATTTGAATAGATATTCGCCACTTAGTCAATAAATCGCCTGAAGTAAATTATGTTGATCTATTTAATGAAGGGATTGATATTTGATATAGAAATGGTAATTTACAGCAGATCAATGTAATGTAATCATGGTAATTGATGCATCTGATGAATATAATCAAAGATTCCTTTTCTTCTTTTTACCTCGATTTATGCAGTTTATTACATATACCATAAGAAGCAGTTTGGGGCTATTGATAAATGCATAACTTTCGATCTTTTGAACAGCAAATTATTTGATGCTATCTTTGATATATGATATGATTATTTGAATTCTTATTTATTTTCTTGCCTCCCGAATAATGATATAAACTCTACGTTGAACATTTTTTTGGGTGAAAGGTACCTAATGAGGGATTGAGAGACGATCGCTTGGGGAGAATGGGCAGTCTGACTCAAACTAAGGAGTGTCAGACAGAGAGAAGGGTGCTCGAGCTTACCCAACCCCGTATCTCCAATTTTTGCATACAGAAGGCAGTGTACAGCGTGAAGTTCATATTCATGTTCATGTTAATGCAGTTCAAGTTGTTATGTTGGTTAGAAAAGCATGCTCGATCTTTTACATTGTACAACACTGAATCTAGAAAAATTCTTGATCATGTTGATTCTTCATATATATCTATTTTTTTTATTTCGGAAACTAGTCATTTCATCTTAAAATATCGAAATTAAAGGAAGTAAACATCTTAGCACTACCCCTCAAATGCTATTTTGAACATAGATTTTATTTGGGTACTAATACAGGAAATTTGGAGCCGCGCACTATCTGCAAAATAAATGTACAAATTGAAATTTAAAAAAATAAAACCAGAGGGCGCTTATGAAAAGAAATTTTGGTTTCGTCTAACAATCACTTTGGCTGGACGCATCACTGGTGAGGATTTGGTATCCGAAACACGTATCTGATGCATAATGAATTGGTTTGAAATTTTCTTTAAGAAGGTATAGAGTTCGAACACTTCCATATTATTGAAATAATTCAAATTAAAAATGAAATAATGTCGTTAAATCCGAACTAGAATAGGAAAACCGCCAAAAAAATACATGTCAATATTTTAGTATTGTGGAATTTGAAAGATTTTTTAAATGACATTTGGTTGTGAAATGCTATAATCCAATTCTTCATTCTAAGATCTTAAAACTGAATTTTGAATTATAAATATTATTTAAGAATTTCGAGCATTCTGTCGATAAATTACAATCAAACAGCGTGCACTCTAAGAATAGCTCGTACCATGCTCAGTCGGAAATTTAGAAATTGTCAATATTCCATTACATGTTCTATTATAAAATTTCAGTGCACCATATGCGCATTTCAACAAGTTATGTTTCATCAGTGATGCTTGAGGACGAAAAAGAGGAAATTCATATAACATGAAATAATGAAGAGCAAAAGTCAGAACAGTTTTTTAACTTGACATAGATTTTCTGCCAAAGAACATGCAAAGAACAAAGAAAGACAGAACTATACCGTCAGGGAGATAGCCCTTATTTTTAGAAAAAAAATTTATTAAATTTTGTTTCGGTGAATTTAAAAAAGATATCTATTTCAAGTCAAGTGTCTAAACATTGTGAAACTAGGTAAACAAGATCCTCGGAGACTAATCAATCCATAGTTCCATAGAGATTCAAACCTAATGGTTGAACTTGTCAATATTGAAATATATATTCTATCGAAAAAATTCAGTACAACACTAGCATATGCGAATTTGAATGAATTATGTCTCATCAGTGGGTAACAGACACAAGTGGAAATCTGGATCCACCTTAAAATATGATCATACTAATCTAAACAGAACCATTTTTCTCCGGGTACTCCGGTTTCCTCCTGCTCCTTGGACCCCCTCACACTAACATCTGAGCCAACGTGAGCCATTAATATAAGTTGTGTAACTTGTTTGTTAAACGTTGTAAGATAAATAAAGTTTAAATTCTAAATTTCTTTAAACATATCCATGAATGAATGATGTCTGATCAGTGATGCCCGAGGCCGAGGAAATAATATGAAAGTATGGAGAGCAAAAGTATAATTATGCCATAGAACCTGCGAAGGACAGACCTGTGCCACCAGGGATCGAGACACCTCTCAGTTTGAGGAAACTTTTTATTAGATTATAAATAAATTAGTCAAGTGTCGAAAACTGTGAATCTATGTGAATGATACCCTCGGGCTCTAAATAATCAGCCCGTAGAGAAACCAACCTAGTGGTTGAACTTGTCAATATTGTTGAAATATATGTTCTAATAGAAAATCTCAGTGCACTACAAATATATGCGCATTTCAACAAGGTTAAGTCGGGGCCTAAAAAGAGGAAACCCAAATAATATGAACTTATGGGAAAGATATTCAAGTAACTAGCAATTAAAGTGGCAAGTACTAGTAAGCAAGTTTGACTAGTTTATACTCTGAGTGCATGTAATTAATCCAGAACCATTGCAAAGTAGAAATTAAAGAAAAGTAGTCCATTGACTTTTCAAGGTCAAGGGTCAGGTCGCTATGGACCCGACTCAATAACCTTATTGATAGCATTTGGCACAAAAGAACCATTGTAGAGTAAATCAAATCTACCAACAAATGTCCCATATCAGTAGAGGACTTGATTTTCAAGGTCAACGGTCAAGGTCACTATAGACCAGACTCATTAACCTTATTGATAGCATTTGGCACAAAACAACCATTGTAGAGTAAATCAACTCTACCAACAAATGTTCCCCATCAGAAGAGGACTTGATTTTAAAGGTCAAGGGTCAAGGTCACCTCTTTCAGACTGAAAGCTTACAAATTTTGTGAAAATCATAAAAATTGTGTGATCATGAGGAGATGCTAAGTTTGTATTGAATGCTTTTATTCTATCTAATAACATGATTGACTCTTTGATTTCAAATTTGTCTTCAAACAAGGAAATAATCAAAAAGACGCATTTTGTTATTCATTTTATTCAATTATAAAAAAACAGCAAACATCTTAATAAATAGGTATCTATAAAAGAAATATCACATTTGGACGGAAATAGACAACAATAGTGAGAATTCAGGAACGTGAAAAGATCACTGATGGATGTAATTAGAGACAATATCATAACAAATTTAGTTGACGTTAACATTTTTAACAATGTGGAAATCACTTGCACTTCTTTTTATCTGTAACACGTAGATCTGAAAGGTTGTACGCATGTATGTATGAACCGAGATAACTTTCAAATCAATCCTGTCTTTAGATATATGATCTCTTTGATATACATGTATCAACTTTAAGTAGATAGAAATACAGAAACATCTATCTGGCCCTCTTGGTGTAGATATCTGCACAGAAAACAAATTTCTTACAAGAATATTTTCAAATATACAGATTATAGGTTGAGCTTGCGAGTCCTTTCTTTCAAGTTTTACATTAGGAAACTAGTATCAAATTACTCAAAACTCATATCAGATAGAAAATAGATAGATTTACATGTAAAGATTTAGTCATGTAACAGTAATTTGTTCACATGTAATTTCACAGAGATGGAAAAAATAAGTAGTTCCTTCACATGTAATTTCATAGATATGAATCAGTCCTATGCTTTAGAAACACCATATAAAGGTAACGTTTCCCATCAATTAACGTGTACGACTTTGAGAAACGCTCAGAATTTTGTTTCTACCGATGACTCGTTGATTTATCACTATTATAGCACTGAACTCGATCCTGTTCATTTCTAACCACTTTTTGCATTAAAAATATTGATATCACTTTAACAAAATATTATCGTCTGTAATAAGATTGTTCAGAGTTCCACTCCGAGACTGAAGCTTGGCTCCAAGGCGGTTATACTTTTTGGTCATGTAGAATTCTAATTCTTCTTCTCTTTTCTCCCTGTAAAGATGGGAAATCATATTGTCAACAGCATGTTTATATCAATCATGAACTACAATTCAGAAAAATGAAAGAGATAAGTAATTTAAAATAAAGCACTTAGACAAATTGATCCTTCCAGTAGCTAATTTCCATGGCTTTACAATGTTTTTACTTCAGACATTCAATCTCTGAACCTCGGTCAAACATCACAAAATTGTAATGTTATAAATTTTCTCAAAATGTTGCTGTTAGATGGGTAAATTGCCGATGTGCAGATCCATTTACAAGTGTGAAGCATACTCATTAAAATAGTAGTATGTCTGGTTTTAGATGTCCATAAATAAAACCCTCAAAAATATTTAATTCCGAGGTACGAAGATGTTGACAATGTTAAAGTTTGAAACATCCTGTAATGGTAAAATGGTAACAAAAAGTAACACTCATTTTTAAAATTCTTCTTTCAAGGAATAATGACACATTAGAGAAATATTTAAAAATTGCTGTGGCCTCAATAAACAAAATTCAGGAAAATGAATTGATCATCTTACCTAGGTACTGGACCATACGTAGAAACAGGTATATTTGTACTTGGTAGTTTGTTACCATGGGGAAAAGCATCACTGAAAATATCAATGAAATATTTCTTAAAGAAATTGACTCATTTTGCTGCAAGACAGCATCCTCTTCAACAAAATTGCCATGCATGTTTAGAATATTTTTTGGCCTCATTCATGGTACTTCAACCCAAAAAGAAGCAAAATTTAAAATAATTCAGTGATGCCACATGTATTTTTTTTTTTCTAAATTTCATGAATAATTATTCTAAAAGTGAGTGGCTTAAATTTCATTTCAATTTTAAACTTAACCCATTACACCTATATTAAAATAGGCAAGAAAAAGAATATACACGTATGACTCCCTCTTAGAAAATACTGATGAAGAAGTTTCAATAAAACACGAGAAGTCAAAGAAATAAAATGGTGCCAAAGATATCTTCTATTCTAGATTTTACCAATAGTTAGTGGCACCAGATTTTGTATTAACCTAATCATACCATGTGAATGTTGGAATAGGCATGAAATGAATACATGAAAAAAATTCACTTGAATCCCTCTGAGAAAATACATGAAAAAAATTCACATGAATCCCTCTGGGAAAATACATGAAAAAAATTCACATGAATCCCTCTGGGAAAATACAGATAAACAAAATTCAATTAATGATTTTGACATCAGTAACTTACGGGGCAATCTTTTCCTCCGTTGGTGCTGACATGTCAATGATGGGGAATTGAGCGACTATCATGTCGGGGGTCAAGGTCACTTCGGCTCTAGATGTTGTTCTACCGTCCTCCTCTTCTTCTCTAAAAGAAATGGTGCCAAATGATTACAAAAACTTAATATAGTTTAACTACAGTCATAGAACATTAAGAAATTTTAAAATAAATGAATCAATAAGGACTAGGTATGATATTCTATTAAACATTTTTTTTCTTTTTCTCTATCCAAGGTCACTTCTGCTCTTAGCGTTGTTATTGTTGGTTTTTTTTTTTTTGCTATACATATACTGCATTGATTTTGGATTAAGGGGTCTTGTGCCCCTCCCCTTTTACAGAAGACTTACTCTTCAATGTTCTGTCTATCTTCTTCAGGTAGTGAGTCTAGCAGGGTGGGGACCTCCTCTGGGAGAAGGTCATTACCAAACGTGTCATCCCTGAAATGTAATTTAGCTCCTTAACAACATACATGTATATGCTTAAGTACAGATCTAGATAAGAAGAGTGGTCAGGAAATACATGTATGCTCAAAGTACTGATTTTTTTTACTTATATGTTTTTTTTCAAAATCATTGGCTTGATTTGTGTCAGAGTCATCTGGCAAATCACTATAATTTTAATTTTCTGAACAGCATAGTTTTACCAAAATTGAAGATTGTCTGATTCACATATTTCAGATGCATGTATCATAGAATACAATACAATAGTATAGATTCATAACCAACCATCTGGGCACCCATACGTTGGTGAGGGTAGGCGTGTTAGCCAGGGACGTCAGGCCCTGGGATGGGAACTTCTTCCACGCCATTATGCCCCGAATTGTGTCCTGTAAAATACATTACATACAATGTATACATTTTGGACATGTAGTAATAAATACATGTACATCTTTTAACTAGAACAAGATCATTATGTGCTTAAATAGAAACTTGTTTGAATCCCAGACCAGCCAATCTCTTTCTTACCAAAAGTGTAATATTTTGCTCAAGAAAGTGTAATTTAGGGATTCCGAAGTAAACAGTAATATAAAAACAAAATTGACTGCAACTTTAAGAAAAAACATTGTCTTTTCCCCACTTCAACATTGTTTCAAATCTGAATCATTCACACAATTGTTTATACCAAATCATTCACACAATTGCTTATACCATATAAAATGCTCGACTCGAAAAGAATTTATGTACGTAAGTCTATTCGTTAATAAGAAATAACTTTTAAGAAGTCATTCTGCTTGGAAATATGTTGTAAGCATAGAATTGAGCCGCAAAAGCGTAGAGTGTAATTGGAGGTAAAAAAAATCGTAAAAATTACACAAAAATCGAAAAAGTAGGTAGGTCTGGAATTCTATCACATAGAAATTATCTTATGGCAAGAATATGTTTTTTTGTATGTATACAACATAAATTCCGTTTCTTACATGCATGTACCTGATCAATTTTCACTCGCAACTATTTCGGAAGAGGTAGTAACGATTAACTTGCCTGAATTCCTTTAATGAACTTCACATATCTAAGCTATACAACTTGCTAAACTAAACCCAAAAGTACTAATCTACACCAAACTAACCTCTCTATCGAGATATCTGCACTGTGTGGCGGCATGCGGGTTATTGGCATGGTCCTTTCTATAATACCTTGGTAACGGACACAAGTGGAAGTCTTGATCCACCTTAGAATATGGTACTAAACTAAACTAAACATTATAAACTAAAATAAACTAACCTCTCTATCGAGATATCTGCGCTGTGTGGCGGCATGGGGGTTAGTGGCATGATCCTTCCTATAATACCTGGGTAATGGACACAAGTGGAAATCTGGATCCACCTCGGCATACGGTACTGGAGCCTGGAATACTTGTAGACCAGGAGCAGGATTCTATAATGCAGAGTGATTGATGTAGAAATTATCATTGGTGAGATAATGAATTTTGTTAAATCGAAAATTGTTTCAGTCTATGTTATGAAATACATGTGAATAGAATACAACACGTACATGTATTAGGCTGTTTTTGTATTAATGCATTAGAATTGCATTTTATGTAAACCAAAACCCGACATCACAATATTTGACATCATTTTTTACTGTGAAGTCTACCAGATATATTGACATCTCATAAACAAATAACATCATAAGTCATAATGTTGGGTCTTAGTATGTCCATAATGCATTTCTAGTGGTAATATGAAAATGCTCATCTTTTTGGAGATGTTTTATTTGGTTGCAAGACTACAGACACTAGATGGTGCTTTTCATTATGACGTCATAAATAAATCATTGGAAACTTAACCAAGTGCCTTGAAAAAATTGTTCGGAACCCGTAAAAATTCAAAAGTTTGTCAATTTACTTAATGTACATAGTCTGGATGGGAATTAACTCAAGGTTGAATCGGAATAATTGAAAATGGACAATACACACAATTCGCATGTACTTACAAATATATGTAGCCTGGGATACTCAATGGGTTGGAACAATGCCTTTGGTGGAGTCATGGCAATGATCTGCTGACCTACTTTCTTGACGGGTTGTGGCATAGATTCCTCTCGGAGTAGTCTGTCAGTGGTTGCCGTATCAACAACTGGACCCTCTTCTGCCATTTCCGGAGCTTCTACGTCAGTAATGGTTGGAGCCATCTTGATAACTTCATCCTTTTAAAAAAAATCGGAGATTAGAAGATCAATGGCCATGTGACATAAAATGATATTTTAGAAAGCCTGGAGCTAATTTTGTTTGATGATTTCAGAGTTTTAAGGTCACATGGTACATATACCTTGCCATTATAGGACAGTAGTTCGCCAATTCTTTAAAGTAAAAAATTTGTCATATCTCAAATGTTAAGTACAGGATCTAAAATTCAATATAATACTGCTTTCACATGAATTTCAAATGCATTAATTTTTCTCTAGTTAAATTGAATTTACATGAAATTCATGTGCAATTTATATGAATTTTACATAAAAGTTTACATGAAATTTTTGTGAAATGAGCACAAACATGAAATCTACATTATATTTAACTTTTTTTTTTACATGAAATGTAAATGTGAAGTTTCTGACATGAATTTCATGTAAATTCAATTTAACATGAAATAAAGTCACAGCGAAATATGAACATGAAATTCATGTGAAGTAAAACTCAAATTCATGTGAATTTAACATAAATATTTTTCACATAAATCTTATGTGAATTTCACATGAATTCATATGAACTTTCACGTGAAATTCAAATGACGCTTTTTTCAATTTATGAATTTCATGAGAGGCACAATTGGCTGTGTAAACAAATTCAAATAACATATTAGTTTTACTTTAGGTGAACACAATGCAAAAACAAAACTTTTGGTGCAAATTCAATACATTTGGTCTGCTTCTAATACGCAAGATTGCAACTACAGCCCTTGCAGCATGTCTGTTCTGATTATTCATTTAGTCACCTACCTTAACCATTGTTCAAAACTTGGGCAACTTTTCTGCCCATGTTAATTGATGACGTCAAAACAATGAAGAACAATAGAAAAAAGTGTGCGAAAACATTTGTATAATCATGGGTAGAAGTAAATCTTGCGATCTTCCATATTACCTGATACACATTTGACAGTGAGTGTTTCAACTGTTTACCCCAACATGGTCGCCATAGCACTTTCTACATAGACATAACCTCAGACAGTAGTTGACTTACCTCTGCACCTGACCTGAGAGGTCGGGCTAATTTGGGAGCCACATATCCCTTTGACGCATCGTGCACAGCATGACATTCATATCCCAGTAGGTTGTAGTGTTTGGGAACTTTCAGGTTAAAATATGGGACTTTTCTCTTTACTACAACGTCTGTTGGTTTGTATGGGACTTTCCCTAAAGCATCAGGTGCCTGAAAATAAAGGTAGATTTTCTAAATGAGGAAACAGTATTATTTAAAACAGCTGCAGCATTTGCTTTGTAATAGACCATTTTCCAATCTTTTTATTATTGATGTCAAAGATTCCAAGTTGACTTCTTTTGGCATTGTGTTTCATTATGAGGTTGTTGCAAAAGACACAATTCCTGTAATTGTGACTAACGATGAAAAAGAGGCAAAAAAAAATTCTACCTCAGACATTTCTTTTCATTTCGTTATCAGTAAGTACCATTTCTGAATACTAGCCTACTGTAACATGGTTATTTTTGCTGGGAAAAATTTCGCGATTATAATGTCAAGATGTTACGCATGGGGGAAAAATATTCGTGATAAAAATGTCTTTTCGATTGTAAAAATGCAGCAGGGATATTTTCGCGTGAGGGAAATTTTTGCAAAATCTCTTGATTCGCAAAAAATGTGAAAATTATCCCCATGCGAAAATTTCTCTGTTTACAGTATATCAGTGTATACATACCATATCGTCCTTGACATTGGGTGGGGCGTACGTCGGGAACGTATATTTCTTTACTTTCTCTGTAACTATCTCTATATCAGGGGGAAGTAACTCTGTTTCCTCTTCTTTCTCCTTTTTCTCAATCAGAGCTAGAATGTAGAAAAGCTTCAAATTGTATATAACTTCTTTCAATCAACTTAAGATATAGAGCAAAATGTACATCCTTACAATGAGTCAACCCAAGTAATTTTAAGGAGGAACAGATCTCCTAAGAAGAGTAGGAATACAACACATTTCAAAGCTTGTTACAGAAATGACTACACAGCCAATTGTGCCTCACATGAAATTCATATGAAATGAGCATCATGTAAATTTAAGGTTTATGTGAAAAATATTTCACATGAATTTCACATAAATTTCCTTCACATGAATTCCACATTAATTTTTCTAAATGACCTTCACAGGAAACTGAATTCACATAACATCCATGTAAAAATCTTCACATGAATTTCATGTGAAAAATTTCATGTAAATTTCATGTTTGTGCTCGTTTCACATAAATTTGATGTGAACTTTCATGTAAATTTCACATGAATTTCTATGAGGCACAATTGGCAGTGTATCGTTAGCCATTCTCATCTCTTTTTACTGTGCTGGATGAAGTGGGTATACTCTGCAGTGTCTATACCATATAATATAACGGCTCCTCTAGATGAACACATTTTTCTAGTGTTCAAAACTGAAAAGATTTTGTCAAATTTTGGAAAAAATTGGCAATTGACCCTTCTGAATGCGGGAAAAATTTGAGAAATTCCAAGACGTCACAGTGCAATTTTGATGTTTGACCAACGTTCGAAGCTTGTTTGTCCGAGGTAAAAGCATTGTGACGTCATGAAATTTTGCATTTTTTCCCGCAATCGGAAGGGTCATTTAGTACAATGATAATGAGGCTGATATTAAAAATATGAGATACAAGAATGTTCTTGAAAAGTAACCAATCTATTGTTACATACATGTATTAAGAGCTTCCCTACATGTATATAATTATTTATATTGTTTTAAAAGATTTTATTTCCATGTTTTATTTCTACGTACCTTGTTGAGCTACCACACTTCTCTGCCTCTCAAGTGTCTCCTCTACCACTCTTTTCAGCACTTCTACTTTCTGGTCTGCTCTCATATGAATTATTGTCTGTAATCACAATGAAATTATATCATAATCTTTTACCTGTACATTGCTTTTTTCAAAAATCTTAATAATCATACTTATTATTCCTATATTGACTTTTGGCAACTATTTTTATAGTACTTGTATTACCAGCAAAAATTTGGGTTCAAGTTTTTAAATTACAAAATATCTGTTTGTCATTACTTGTAGAAAGTTGTCTAGTTTCTTGATATTGATAAATTTTGATTTAATGCTTTTAGCAGATTTTACTATTACCAAGAACATAAGATGATAAGAGATAAAGATAACAGTTATTTCTTCGTGTTTTGAAGAACGACCCTGAGTGGTTGCAGGAATTGCCAAGATGTTATTTGATGTCTCAAGGATTCCTGGGAACTGTTGGACATTTTTTTTACCTTTCTTGCAGCTTGAGCAAATCTATGTAATGCTGAATGTCTCCTTGCCCAAACATTGTTGGTATATGTGTCAAATTTGGCTGTCTCCGAGGCAAGCTAAAAATAGAAGATATACATTTCACTCACCCAAGCTTAAAATAGAAGAAATACCATAATTTCACGGTAAGATCATGATCTACACGTAGTAATAAATTTTGAGTCTTTTTGTGCATTTCATCATTTTATGACTCATTTCTTTTGGCCTTGTATCCTAATAATCTGAACAACATTTACTTTTATTTTATTTGCGTTTTTTGTTATACAGAGTTACTTCCCATTTGGGACGGTATATGACATAAACCTATTGTAACGTCATCAAATCTACGGAAACCAACGTTAAATTCTGGGAAAGTATACTTCAAAACAGACGTTTCTATAGAAATTTAATTACATCATTATGCTTTTACCAGATACCGTCGGAAACCAAACACAAGCATAAGTGTACGTACACATACCAAAAACAGTATACAATGTAATTTTGTTGGCTCAAGAAATACAAACTTGTTCGTGTTCACGAAATGTCCTCCTGAACTGACAGTTTGTTTCGTTTCTCATATACTCGTCTTCTTCTACTGGGTCACCTCGCCTTTTGTACTGAAAAATAAAATGTGGGCAAATCAGAATTATGGTGAAATGGGGCTATTATTATCATGTCCCTCACAAGACCAATAAAATTAGTTTGTTATAAACATACTTCGTTACTTAATAAAAACAGACATCCGAAAGTTTTTACAACTTACCAGACATTTTTGAATTTTAGTACTATTCAAACATATTTATTTAAAAAAAGTTGAAATGTTTTACCAGACCGAAACAAATTTTACCACATTTGTCTGGTAAGTCTGGTGACTTTCGGATTGTCTGTTAAAATAATCCTTAGTTTCATTAACAAACCTCTATTAGAATATTAAATCTTCGTTCTAAACACTATTTCACTACAGCTGTGTTTGTTATATCAGATATATTTTAATTCACAGTATAGTAAAAGAATATAGCTAGAAAAGTCACGATATATTGCTATTCCTAAAAAAACAAAAATCACTTTTTTGCCTTAATGAGTAATGTATATGCAAGACTATCTGATGTAAGTTAATAAAGTATTTTCAAATTATACATGTATCAAAAAAGAGAATCCTTCTTTTTGTACCACTAATTTGGAAGAAATACATAAATTTTCAGATTTCGTTGAAAATAAAGAATTGACAATTGACGTGTAAAATTCTTACTTTATATTCATTCCATGCATCTTCTCTTGCTTCTAGAATTTTAGCCCTATCAATGTTTGTGATTTGGTCGTCGCCGAGTTTGACCTGCCATCGTAACTGATTCTGTCTCTCTTCATAGACGTTCTGTCGTACTTTATGCTCGAATACTGCTTCCTGTTCAAATTTAATTAATCAAACAATTTATTTTTGTAACTGTATTTTTTAAAATCGCATAAAGAAATAAATATCACAAGATATTATATAATTTCTGAATATACATGTATGTCTCTGAATGTTAATATTAGGGATAGGTTTCTTAAGTTAATTATTTTTTGCATTCATGGTTTTACACTCTGGTTCAACGAGCACTTTGTGGTTCACATACATGTAATATATGTATGTCGATCCAAAGTGTAAAAGCAATTAACCAAAAGAAAAGACATTTATTCCTTAAATAATCACAGTGAAACAATATTTAACATTGTATACCTTCATTTGCCTAGTTGCTGGTTTATTGGTAGACTGTTTCTTTGAAATGATTGCTGAAAAAAAATGTGTGAAAATGCACATATTAAATTCAAATCAGCTGGCAGATATCGCAACCCAAACATATCTCTATCTCTATATCAATTACAAAATGAAGATGTATCTATATCACAAAGTTAAACTATAGGAAAACTTCACATTCACTTACATTCACGTAAATCTTTCGCTCGTAATTTTCCTGGTTCTTGATTAAGAACCTGGCCAACAGCAAATGGTGAATCTAAGTTGGACGGAAATCGTAGTCCCCCATACTCAACCTCCTAATATGAAAGAAAGAATACATAATTGAAATAACAGAAACAGTATCATTCTTTATGAAATGGTAAAACACAGTTTTGAAATGTAGATCTATACATCTAGGATGTGCACATAATCAATACAGATAGCCAAATTGAATGTAGAACCAAAGTGTTAAGTCTCATTATGCTAGACTGCCCCTGCAATTTTAATACAGTCATATAAAGTAAGTTACAGCAATACCCAAGATCGCAACTTCAGCATGTCCTTTCTGATTTGCGTTTAGTCCCCTGCTTACACCATTGTTCATAACTTGGACAACTTTTCTGCTCAAGTAATTTGATGACGTCAAAACAATGGAGAAAAATCAAAGAGTGCGCCAAAACATCCATACAGAAGTATTTGCGATCCTCCGTATTATGTGAAAAGACTACCAGATAAGAGGACAGACTAAAAGACAGACAGATAGACGGACAGCCAGATATACAGACTTCGTAGAACATAGCTCCAATATAGAATCACAGTGACTATATATTGGTTTTCACCAAACATGTATGCATACATCAACATGTAGCAAAACATAATTCATGAGAAGTTAGCCTTTCAAGATGAGGAAAGCAGAAGTATTAAGGAGGGTTTGAACACCAAGATGGTGGCGGCATTATTTGTTTTCTCGCTTCCTAGGAAAAGTACAGTCTTTACTCCCTTAAAACATTTGATACTCTGATTGATATACGCATATTAAGGAGGGTTTGAACACCAAGATGGTGGCGGCATTATTTGTTTTCTCGCTTCCTAGGAAAAGTACAGTCTTTACTCCCTTAAAACATTTGATACTCTGATTGATATACGCATATTAAGGAGGGTTTGAACACCAAGATGGTGGCGGCATTATTTGTTTTCTCGCTTCCTAGGAAAAGTACAGTCTTTACTCCCTTAAAACATTTGATACTCTGATTGATATACGCATATTAAGGAGGGTTTGAACACCAAGATGGTGGCGGCATTATTTGTTTTCTCGCTTCCTAGGAAAAGTACAGTCTTAACTCCCTTAAAAAAATTGATACTCTGATTGATATACGCATTTGAGTATCCTGATGAAGTTTGAATAATTTCCGACGTCATTTAAAGAAATTATGGCGATTTTCGAAATTTAGGACTTTGGGAGTTTTATCCATGAGCAAACCACGAGGTCATTTCGATGTTATCGGGAAAAATGGTGTCACAAACCTTCGCATTCAAAATGCAATAGAAACATTATTACTAAACGTATTGCATTGAATCTTAGCATGATTAAAATAGAAAATTAAATCTTCATCACAGTGTATTCGTTGACAAATTTACGTTTCAGGAAAGTGGATGTCACTTCATTGAAAATGGATGATTTTGGAAGAAAAAATTGGAAAATATAAAGCCTTGTAATATTTTAATCCTAAATTCAATTTTTCCCATTTAATCATGAAATCATCTCTTGACATTCTTGATAATTTTGATAGTTTTTGACAAAGATTCATCCACAGGATTCCTAATAACGTCTATTAATGCATATTTCAAAGTCTCGTAGAAAAATTTCCTGTGGATAGAATCAAATGTAAGTTTGTATAGTTAAGGACAGACAAGAATTATATAATTTCAGAAATTTTTAGAAAAATTGAATTTGGCGTCCAAGTGTTCAATACACCCTTAAACAAGAAACAAGAAGTGGGATTTTCTTCATATAGTTGTCGATGACAATATTACCTGAGGTATGGTGGTCTCCTCACGTATTGGAGATTTTCCCTTTAGCACCATTTTCTTCTTTTGTCGTGAACGATCCAAAGGTGAGATACAGCGTGGATCTAAAATTCTGTCTGCTTCTTCCTTCGGCAGTGACATTTCCCTATAAATATAAATTGATTAACTTGGTACTGGAAAATTTTTCTTTTAATGACTTTTGATTACATCTACTTGATTCTAAAGTGTTCAAAAGATTTAAACATCAGTCTGTTGCATCAAAAAGAATATTATAGATCCTGAAAAATGCAGAAGCTTCAAAACAATTACAATTGTTACTATTTTGCCTGTCATTGATACATTTTACAATTATTCTATTCAAATTAATAGTAAGATGTATGGACAGACAGATGGAGAGACAGACACCCCAGCAAGTGAACCTTACATGCCTATTTGCCTTTAAGGCAACATTACAAACCATTCCTTAATCTTACCTAAACAATCAATGACATATCATGATATTCATGATCAATGACAAATCTAAATTATATACATGTAAATACTAACTTAAGTAGTCCTGGTGTAGAAGCACCAGTAAATGTACAGTTGATGGGTTGAGAATTAAACTGTGAAATCGTTAGCTGGATTCTCATAATGGCAGTCTGAAACTCCAGAGGAGCAAAGGTTACCGACACCTCCGTCTGTCCATGGGCAGGAATTATACCTGAAAATAAAATGTACAACGGATATCGTTAAAGAGTTTGCAACATGCTTGTACATAGAAATTATGCTGATAATTTTTTTCTGTTATGAAACATTTGTGTGGAAAAATCAAATTACAGTGTGTAATTAATTTCTCAAGGTAAGAACCATGAGGTGAAATGTGCATTTCATTGCAAACAATAAAGGAAAATATGAAAGTGTTGTTTATTGTTCCTTAGAATTGTCGAGATTATTCCTTTATTTATTGTCCATTTAAACAGTAGAAAAATCCTGATTCAGAGAAAAAAATTCTGGATGAAAACACATCACCTGTTAACTTGATTATTTTTACCTGTCATGGGATGTACTGTAAAGGAGGGGTGTGGCTGTACATAGGTCAGTTGATACTCAAAGTCTACAGGAGCATCGCAGTGTAAGGGGAATAACTGTGTCATTCTGTAAAAGAAAAAAAATTCTAATTGAACTGTTCAATCACACATGTAGAACTTGATGGTACATCATAGCGTTAAGCAAACACAATACACAGTGGCGGATCCAGAGTGGCAAGCGGGGGGGTTTTGTATCGACCCAAAGGGTCGATTCGAGGCACGAAGTGCCGAGCGGGAGAGGGTACGGGAGGGGGTTGCCCCCTCCTGTAGGTGGGGGTCCGGGGGGCCTCCCCCGGAAATTTTTTGAAAAAATGGAATAAAATGGTGCATTCTGGAGCACATTTTCTCCTTACTTCCTCGAATATTCAGACCATTTTTTTTCACTCAATTTATGTGGTTAATAAAGACTTCTAAATAAAATAATTTCTCCTTTACTGCTGGCAGGGATGTAGCCAGGGTGTTTTCGATGTGGACGTCTATAAAGAAGGGTTGGACCAAGAACTTCAGATGTCCGAGGGCACAGACACTTTTTGGGGGGATGACTTGCGAAGCCCGAAGGGTCAAGTGGGGACAGTATTTAAATATGTTACCCATCCCCTTGAAGGGGGTCCCTGTGAAAATTTTGAAAAAAATGAAGCAAATTGCTGACCTCGGGAGCGTATTTGAGCTGAATTTAGATGGGATAACGCATATGATTCGATGTCAGCAGACGATGAACCGTATCAAAGATGAAGAAAACTTGAGATGTGAACATGACATTCCCTAAATACTTATATATGTACTTCCACATAAAGTCTTTCCAATCGACCGCTCGCACTTTGTTAGCGATCGTTGTATCATGCGCGGATACAGCATTTTTGGTCAGAGAGGGGGCAATTTTGTTAGCTTTCCTTTCACGTTTATTTTCATGAAGAATTGGCGAGCGTAGCGAGCTAGAAATTTTTTAGATATGAAATATTAATTTATCTTGATTCGATCGAGATGATTATTTATAACATTGAATATTTCACTCCTGATATCGGCGAGCGGAGCGAATTTCATGAGAATAAATAGATAAGAGATGTGTCATTTTCCAAATAATCAGACATCTTAAAATGACAAAACCTTGAAAAAGATGAAGGAGGTTACATTCTATGAAGTAAGGGAATGTTCAAAATATGAGTTCCTGAGACCCAAGACAATTATATTAAATTACTTAGTATGAACAATTGATAATAATAAAAGAATTTTGCAGAAAAAATAGTTTTGTATTTGTAAATGGCGAGCGAAGCAAGCCGAAATTTTAGGTTTCAAAGCCCTTTCATCCTTTCATGCATTTTAGACCCATTTCAATTAGAAATGGGCCAAAGCTGGACCCGTCCCCACCTCCGAAAAGCTCAGGGGGGGGGGTCCAGACCCCCAGTCCCCCCTCTGGATCCGCGTATGGTTGTTTTGAGTTCTAATGAAACACGAAAAAATTACGAAAAATGCATTCAAATCGGTGGTTTCTGGAGTGTCTTTGATCTATTTCTGAACAGTAGTTTGCTTTAAATACTATTTCAAAAGACCCTCCCCCTTCTTTTTGGCAACTGGGGGAGGCGCTCTCCTTTTTTTTTTTCACGAGACAATGTGGACGTTTTTGCGTACAAATGTACGCCTGGCTTCGCCCCTGGCTTGTTGATTTGTCCTTGCTGTAACATGTACTTAGAATATTGTTACGATATCGAGTAAAAAATGTATCATTGGGTTCTGGCTTTGAAAAATTGAATGCTTAATTATATAGACCCCCGGAGCATATTCGAGCTACATACAATGTTAAATATTTGCCCATTTTTCCGGTTATTTCAAAGTATGTTTTTAACAAAATTTGTAGATGACAAAAATACTCAAACCGGGTATTTGAGGACAGAAACGTGTAGGTTTCGATCCCCGTACCATTGACATTGATTGTTTGACACACGTACATGTATTGCAAATTATTTGAACATGTCCGTATTATAGTATTTGTTATGTTAATTTTCGGGAATAAAATAAACAGAAAACCCCCTCTGCGACGTACATTACAAAAACTTCGCGTATTGCCAGTACGAATCCACAAATACGCCAATTGATACGGTATCGAATCGATATGCGATAGAATGTTTCAGAAATTTTTTGTAAATTTTGTTTCAAAATAGCGAATTCTGGTGGACATTAAGCAATTTCTTATTACTCAGTTTGCAGGTTTTTTTCCGAGTGCTAATGTTACCAAAAAAAAAAAAAAATGGGAAACCGGGGGGTTTTCCCGAACCCCCCCAAACCCCCCTAAATCCGCCCTTGATACACAAACGATATGTTCCACAGAAGACCCATTCGCTATTGAGTGTTTGGACAAAGTAAGTAGGCCTATCATATGGCAATTATTATCACTTATAGGATGGTTGAACCAGGTTATCAGTCAACAGAAATCTAATTCTTATTTTTACAGATCTGCCGATCTTAATTTTACTACAATTGGAAAAAGTTTGATTGCACATTTTTTTCTTACACTCATCTGAATTACTGGTTATTACTTTTCAATCTCACTTAATCTTTATCATGCAAGTGTTTCAGAGAATGTGGCTTTGAAACATGATAAACAAGCTGGATTAAGATTGTGATCGCGGCACAAAACATGAAATGTTGAAATTTACTGATTTTTTATCTTATTCTTATTCCCTCCTCCTACCTTATTTCGAAAAAATAAAATCCGTAAAACTGAAAATTAAATTTTTGTCGCCTAATCCATTTTGATGAGAAGAAATCAGAACATTCAGAGAACACCCAACGTGCTCAAGAAGAACATTTGCTATGTCAAGGACATGGAAAATGAAAAATTTTCTGCTTCAGTTTCCTGCTTAAATAAATTAATAGAAAAAATAAATAAGTATATATGAACACTTACTTATGTCCTACAGGTACAGGTGGGAAGTTGAAATTTGATGGGAAATCCTTGGTGCTCATTACCGGGTAGGCATGGATAGGTATGACAAGGTTTTCTTCACCCTGATAAATGTTTGAAATATATCTATACATGACTTTGAATGTGGTAAAAAAATATTGTGTTTCTCCTTGACTTTGATCAGTACACCGTTTGTTGTTACAATGAAATTCTAATACTGTAACATGTATTTCTGAGCTTTGCAATTTGTACAATCAGATATTGAAAACATTAGAAAATTCTTATTCCAACTATTTCATCACTAAAACCTATCAATACATACATGTATAAAAAAACATGTACCTGTAGCTTGCATATTCTGATTTTAATGACTTGATAATAAAGTCAAATTGTCGTTAGTGTGTATGTTTTTATATCATAAAGAATGCTTCAAATATATGCATGCGTATATTCACTGTGCAGTTTTCAATAAATCAGCCCTTCGATCAGAATGCACACTGCAAACTGAGAGCAAAAGAATACATTGAAGTTCTATACTTAAATCCTGTGTTTGAATCTTACCGGACAGTTGATCCTTATACAATCATAGTAATATCTCCACTCGTCAGGCGTAAACTCCACCGTACACTCTAATGTCAGACCCGGCACTAATCTCTCCTACAAACATAGACAAATATATTCAAGAAATATATCAACTACCTTTACCCAAAGGGCCTTTGCGAGCAAAGCTCGCATTTATGGTAACGCGTATACGTAAGTATGGGAAAATGCACGAGCAAAAGATATACATACTTGGAGCTGAAATAGTATGGTAACAGGACCGAGGATACGGGTAAAAGTGACTCGATTCCCTTAAACGACAGAGCAGGAGAACATACCTTGACAAATTCGCAATGGATAGAATTCTTCTATTTT
Organism: Pinctada fucata; assembly: GCA_028142955.1. Taxonomy (NCBI): domain Eukaryota; kingdom Metazoa; phylum Mollusca; class Bivalvia; order Pterioida; family Pteriidae; genus Pinctada; species Pinctada fucata. Next base: position 35,003,727 of record AP027114.1, read on the forward strand.
ATGGCGTAATTAAACTAAGTGAAACTCGCCGAATTGTTCGTCTGAAAATCAGAAATTCAGCAGCAACTAATCCGCCATCTTTATCACTAATGACGACACAATGGTACGTAACTCGGCAGTATACTTGACGTCATTATTCCTGTATATGTGACGTCATTGTAGCAGTGTGCCAATTTTCACGTGCAAGAATGGTACACGATTGTACTAATGCAAGAAGGAAAAGTAACACAAAACAGCCGCGATTTTCTGACAGTGTATCATTCAAAGAAGATAGATATGATCGAAATAATTATTTGGTAAAGAAGAAAGATTTGATTTTTTCAATTGATTTCAAGGTATTAGAGAGGAAAGGGGAAGGATTTCAGACTCCCTTGCTAATGATCTACATCTGTGTAAAGTACATGGACGGATCCAGTTTTTTTTTTTGGCAGTGGGAAGGGGAGGTCCAGCTTGACCGGCGGTGAGGGATTCCTGGAGTCCCAAGGTTATGATTTTGAAAAGTTTTCGATTTTGGTTTTAAGGTTTTACAAAATTTTTGGTGTCTTTTTCCTCCGCTCGCACATAAGGCTTTGCCTTGATTCATATTACTTAATGATTTGATTGGTTCACATAATGTTCATGATAGTACTAGTAATCCATTATTTAATATGAAAAAAGAGTACCTACACATGTTACACAGTTTGAGATATGATTTTGTCAAAATCAAAGGGTTAAGAAATAATACCAGTTTTCAAATCATCAGTGACAACTAAGAGTTATTGAGCATGTTGAGGTAACAAAGAAAGTGAAGCAATGACATTAAGGTAACTGCTTAGACTTATATCACTTTAAATGGCCTATTTGACGATATGAATTTTGACAACAGAAATCACAAGCCAATCAGTATTAGTACTTACATGTACAAAGAGAATGAAAAATCCTGAATTACAGTACTCACTGTCTTTTGATATTTGATATAGAAGTACTTGGTTTGAGGTGGTATAATGTGCATTCTGATAACTTCAGTAGAGGCATTAACAATGCTGAGCGATTGAACATGCTTCCTATCCACGTCAAACCCACCAAAGTGTAAAACAGCCGGCTTTGCAACGACACAGGCATTTTGGGACACTTTGGAATATATCTCTGTAAAAAACAAAGTTTGAATTAAACAAAATGTTTTTCATAAAAAAACAGATGTCTCCCCCCTCCCTCTAAGTTACTTTGACCTTAGGCCAAAATGCAAAATGATGTGAAACCTTTGAGTCATGGGCAACATCATACTAAAACATGAAAGTGATTCATTACATGGTTTGAGGTAAAGCCCAAACATGATTGGCATATACAATTTCATTATAAGCATATTTAAAGAAATGGACTTTGGTCACATGACCTTGGATATAGGTGATCTGAAACCTACACTTACTGACGGGGGTTCAGTACCTGAAACATGCATGTCTGGTCCATGCTGCAAACTTATCTGCTTTTAAATGATGCTATTGAATTTGAAGACGTTTAACATTGTATGGATCATGAGCAACAAAAAACTGAATTAGTGATTGGATACATGGTTCAAAATATAAAGCCTAAACATTATTAGCATAGACAATTTCAGCCTGGACATGCTTAGCATATACAATTTCATTACCAAAGTAAGAAGCTACCTTAATCATGTGACCTTGGGACAATGTGATAAGAAACATTTAGTCCTGAGAAGCAACATACTAAATATGAAAACAATTGTAAGAAGGGTTCAGGAGATATAGCCCAGACAATATTAGTACGTACAATTTCATTAAAAAGAACTAAATGATCTTGACCTTGGGCACATGACCTTGGGTCAAGATGATAAGAAACCCTCCGATCCTGAGCAACAGCATACTATAGTATAAGAGTGATCCAGTATACGATTCCACAGATATAGCCCAGACTCAATAGCATTTACAATTTCATTAAAAAATGTAATATTTGACCTTAGTCATATGACCTTGGATCAAGGAGGTGTGAAACCTTTGGGTCATCAGCACTATCATACTAAAATATGACGTGATCCGATCACGGTTCAAAAGGTTAAGCCTGGACATAATACATGTAACAAATACAATTTCATTTAAAATATACTAATTGACCTTGACTTTGGTCACATGACCTTGAGTCAACGTGATGTGAAACCTTTACGTGATAAGCAACAACATACTAAAATATGACGGTGATCTGATAAATAGTTAAAAGAGATACAGCCCCAATGGGATAGCATGTACAATTTCATTAAAATGTACTTAGTAACTTTGACCTTGATCAAATGACCATGTGTCCAGGTGAAACCTTTTGGTCATGACTAAATACATTCTTAAACTTGAAAGCAATCCAGTATCTGTGCAAGGGATAAAGCCTAAACAAGAATGTATCTACAATTTCATTAAAAATGTAGTAAGTGACCTTGGCCTTGGGTCAAGGTGATGTGAAGCCTTTGGGTCATCAGCAAAAACATACTAAAATATGAAAGTGATCCGGCAAACGGTACAAGAGATATAGCCCGGACAAGAATGTATGCACAATATCATTAAAAATGCACTAAGTGACCTTGACCTTGGTCACATGACCTTGGGTCAAGGTGATGTGAAACCTACGGGTCATAAGCAACAACATACTTAGATATGAAAGTGATCCAGCAAATGGTTCAAGAGATATAGCTCGTACAGGAATGTATGCATAAATTCATTAAAAATGCATTAAGTAACCTTGACCTTGGTCACATGACCTTGGGTCATGGTGATGTGCAACAACATACTAAATACGAAAGTTATCCGGCAAACCGTTCAAGGGATATAGCACAGACTGGAATGTATGTACAGTTTCATTAAAAATGCACTAAGTGACCTTGACCTTGGTCCCATGACCTTGGGTCAAGGTGATGTGAAACCTACGGGTCATAAGCAACAACAAACTAAAATATTAAAGTTATCCGGCAAACGGTTCAAGAGATATAGCCCGGACAGGAATGTATGCATAATTTCATTAAAAATGCACTGAGTGAACTTGACCTTGGTCCCATGACCTTGGGTCAAGGTGATGTGAAACCTTCGGGTCATAAGCAACAACATACTAAAATATGAAAGTTATCCGGCAAACGGTTCAAGAGATATAGCCCGGACAGGAATGTATGCATAATTTCATTAAAAATGCACTAAGTGACCTTGACCTTGGTCACATGACCTTGGGTCAAGGTGATGTGAAACATACGGGTCATAAGCAACAACATACTAAAATATGAAAGTTATCCGGCAAACGGTTCAAGAGATATAGCCCGGACAGGAATGTATGCATAATTTCATTAAAAATGCACTAAGTGACCTTGACCTTGGTCACATGACCTTGGGTCAAGGTGATGTGAAACCTTCGGGTCATAAGCAACAACATACTAAAATATGAAAGTGATCCGGCAAACGGTTCAAGAGATCTAGCCCGGACAGGAATGTATGCATAATTTCATTAAAAATGCACTACGTGACCTTGACCTTGGTCACATGACCTTGGGTCAAGGTGATGTGAAACCTTCGGGTCATAAGCAACAACATACTAAAATATGAAAGCGATCGGGCAAACGGTTCAGGAGATATAGCCCGGACACGATGTGTGACAGACGGACGGACGACGAAGGCAAAACCAATATGTCTCCTCCCCGTTGGGGGGGGAGACATAATGAAAGGTTTTATTTCATCAATGTGAAACTGGCTGATTGAAAGGTAACACTCAGAAAACTCAGTTTTGCACAAAAGGTGTCAATTTAACATGTTTAAGCATACCAGTAATTCTCACAGAAAAGTTATGCACATGACCATTTACTTGTTTGTTATTTCAGAGAAAATCGGCAATTCATTGTCCTCTGGATAAAATGATCTGAACATTAAGTCTTATCATTTACAGAAAGGAAAGCCACTGTTGCTCCGTATACGAACATTCGTATCTGTCTCCGTCTACCATACATACACCTGAACATTTTGCCTCTACAAAGCTGGAGCTTTTTCAATTTTCATCTGGAGATTTGGCCTTTCATCTGGAGGTTTTTAATTTTTCATCTGGAGGATTTTTATTGGTCATTGGCATATCGTTATTTCAGGTCAGACGCCCCCCCCCCCCTCCCCAGATAACAATCTTCTAAAAACTTGCGAACAGTTTATGTCAAATGGAGTTGGGTTTTTTTTGCCAGGTTTCAACCCTTCTATGAAATTAATCGGTTGTTTACATATTTGCTATACAATTATTTCGTAAAAAGGTATTTAAACATTTGTCCGAGGTGGATTCTTCCAGATAAATCTGGATCAGAATTATGAAACTGCATTATAGCTCTTGGGAGTTTGCCGGTAATAATGACTGATATACATTGCACAAACATTGGATATTGAAGAATTTATTCGGTTTTGCCGACACAACCAAAGGATTTCACGATCTCAGCTGAAAGATACGAAAGTTCTTATCCGGAGCCATTGCCCAACAGATAATGGGGAAGTGATTATTTTTCATCCTGATTGTTCTCTGGCTTAAAACTTCACAAAATCAAAGACTTATGAAAAGTTAGATAAAAACGAACTTGTTTCCAAGAGATGATTTGGGACTGTCTTTTCTCTTCTTGGCTCAACAAGTTGCATTGTTTCGACAAGCATCCCTTTATCGGGTCCTCCGATCGGCCCAGATACGGTCCGAGTCATTGCCGTGACCGAGGGCATTTTGAAAATATTAAGGATGCGACCTCCCGATGTCTATTCTACTTAAAACGATGTTGATACAACAGAACAGGTGAACTTGCATCGTCCGCCATGTTGTTTACATTGAGTAAATGATTATACATCCGCTTAAATATAGTTCTTGGATTACAAATCGAAATGGATATAAATATACTTAATAAAAAACAATAACGTTATTATAATGAAAATGTGAGTATCATGAGATAAAACAAATGGAATAAATTATATATATTGATAGAATTTCTAATTTGAACTACTTTTTTGTTTCCAAGGAGATTCCTACGCGCTGAAAAAGATGAATTACCTCCCTTTACAACGCAATCTTTAGTGCGGAAACAAGAAAAATTAGTTCTTACAGCGCGAAAAAACTCGAAAATGTAAAGCACGTAAGATTTTTTTATTTTTGTTTTTCATACAGTCCCTCTTCAGTTACAACAACATTTTTTTACCAGTTTTGCCTCGCGTCACTTAGACTGATAACACTTGCTTTTCAAGGGCGGATTTAATGTTAGGGGGGTTTGAGATTCCCCCCGGTTTCCTAAAAAAAATTGTTTTGGTAACACTAAAAAAAAACCCCTGCAAACGTAGTAAAAATTGCTTAATGTCCACCAGAATTCACCATTTTGAAACAAAATTTACAAATATATTCTGATAATATCAGGGCCTTTGCTAGGGGAAGAGGCTAATGACACAGGTTGGGGAAACGGCAAATCTAGCTATTATAGCTAGATCTAGCTTTTAAAGCTCGTTCTAGCTTTAAAATGGACCAAATTGAGCAGTTTTATTTAGAATGTGTGAAAACGAAGACATTGCGCACTTGCGCCTCGACGGATATCGTAATGTTTACGTACGAAAACGAACATTGGATCTTAAAATCGGAAACTCAGAGTTGCATTTACGAGTGCAGCTGCACATGTGCATTCATGGAAAAGGTAAATATTCACTTGTTTACACCTTAAATGACTTACCTTTGTAGATTTAATGTCCTATTTATTTAAAAGAATGTTTTTTACTTGCAAATCCGCCATTTTTAATTTACCGATTTAAGTGGATTCACTGTTTGCAAGAGAAAAGATCAACTAGCAGACGGATATGCATTATTCCGGTATAAAAGTAGGATGTTGGGTCCGTTTTTGCATTTTAATTAAATCTTCTAAAATTGATTTTTTTTTCATTTTATTTTCATGTTTTGAACAATTACATGTAAGTTATGTATAACAAAAACAAAATAATGATTTAAAATGGAAATTATCGAATTTTTAAAAGCATTTGTATCAGGTGAAATATGTCTTGGACGATCCTACTTTTATACCGGAATAATGCATATCCGTCTGCTATTTGATCTTTTCTCTTGCAAACAGTGAATCCACTTAGATCGGTAAATTAAAAATGGCGGATTTGCAAGTAAAAAACATTCTTTTAAATAAATAGGACATTAAATTTACAAAGGTAAGTCATTTAAGGTGTAAACAAGTGAATATTTACCTTTTCCATGAATGCACATGTGCAGCTGCACTCGTAAATGCAACGCTGAGTTTCCGATTTTAAGATCCAATGTTCGTTTTCGTACGTAAACATTACGATATTCATCGAGGTGCAAGTGCGCAACATCTTCGTTTTCACACATTCTAAATAAAACTGCTCAATTTGGTCCATTTTAAAGCTAGAACGAGCTTTAAAAGCTAGATCTAGCTTTAATAGCTAGATTTGCCGTTTCCCCGACCTGTGACAAGAAAGTCTAATGACAAGAAAGACAAGAAAATTATATTTTAGGCAGTGGCTCCGGATACGAACGTTCATATCTTTAGACCTATGTCTCGGCGTACGAACATGTTTCTGATTGGTCTTTAACTGTCACGTGATTCGGGTCATGTGTCCATAACAAAATAAAAAGTTGATTTTTGTAACCATATCAAGGTATACATACGAGTTTATTCTGCATAATCTGTACTTTAGCAACCGGGACAAGAGGCTATTTTCTATGCTCTCAATCATTATAGTGATCACTGATCAGTAATAGACGCGCACTTGTCAGCTGTTGTGTGCACGTACTGACGTTCCGTCGCTCCAGTGGAAGTTGAAGTTTTTGAAAGTTTTGAGACGATAACAAATACGTACATGTAGATGCAACTCCATGCTTTTTACTTTTCAGAATATGTCACAAAATAGGTACAATTTGATCACAAGATGCCTTGGAAAAAAAACCAAATTGAAACATACATGTATATGCAGAAGCTCACTATGATTTGTGTTCGTACGCCGAGACATAGGTCTCAAGATACGAACGTTCGTATCCGGAGCCACTGCCTATATTTTAATGTATTTAAGTCTTTCAAAACCATTTTATATGTTAAGTTTTATGTTTTAATGATGGACAGTGGTTATACAAACGAAAATAAACAAATAATTTCACAAAAGTGACTTTGATGGCTTCCCTACGACAGTTTAAGTATTGACAAGAAAACTGAAAAGGTCTAATGACAAGAAAACAGAATGACAAGAAAGTATTTCTATCGAATAAAGAGCTGAATAAATTCATTATGCCTGACAATTTTAGCATTTTATCATACAAATGTTTGGAAACTGTTTTTGACAAAAGAAAGAATGTTGGTGGCTTCATAACACGACTAGTATTTTACTAGTATTATTGACAAGAAAATCGTGAGAGTCTATTGACAAGAAAACAGACTGACAAAAAAAGTGTTAATATGGAATATAGAGCTGGATAAATTGATAATGCATGACAATTTCAACATTTAGTCATAGAAATTGCATAAATGAATATTTAGAAACTGTCTTTGACAAAAGAAAGAATGTTGGTGGCTTTAATACACGGGGTGGGGTTATAATATATAAAGACAATAAAGGTACAATTCACAAGAAGAGACATTTTTCAAGGATTCAAAGTATAAAATTGGGGAAATATATGGAAAAGTCATATTTTATTTTAAGATTAGGTCTAATAATAATATTTAATCCAATTTTTAGCTCACCTCGACGAAGTTGAGTGAGCTTATGCTATAACCCTACGCGTCCGCGTCCGCGTCCGGTTAAGAAGTTTGGGGTAGCTCAGTATCTGACAAAGTACTAATGCTACAGTAACCAAACTTGCACAAGTGATTCATCTTTGGATGCTGAGGTGAACCCATGCATCATATGCAGCATCTGACCTACATTTTCCGCTTGAGTGACTTGGTTAAGAAGTTTGGGGTAGCTCAGTGTCTGACAAAGTACTGATGCTACAGTAACCAAACTTGCACAAGTGATTCAACTTTGGATGCTGAGGTGAACCCATGCATCGGATGCAGCATCTGACCTACATTTTCCGCTTGAGTGACTTGGTTAAGAAGTTTGGGGTAGCTCAGTATCTGACAAAGTACTGATGCTACAGTAACCAAACTTGCACAAGTGATTCATCTTTGGATGCCTAGGTGAACCCATGCATCGGATGCAGCATCTGACCTACATTTTCCGCTTGAGTGATTTGGATAAGAAGTTTGGGGTAGCTCAGTATCTGACAAAGTACTAATGCTACAGTAACCAAACTTGCACAAGTGATTCATCTTTGGATGCCGAGATGGACCCATGCATCGGATGCAGCATCTGACCTACTTTTTCCACTTGAGTGATTTCGCTTTTAAAAGCCAATATTGAGCAAAGTATAAGTGCTAGATGTTCCAAACTTGCATATTAGATGTATCTTTGATCAAACTTTCATAAAATGACCTCGACCTACTTTTTCTGCTTGAGTGATTTTGCCTTTAAAAGCCAATATTGAGCAAAGTATAAGTGATACATGTACCAAACTTGCATATTGGATGTATCTTTGATCAATCTTTCATAAAATGACCTTGACCTACTTTTTCCGCTTGAGTGATTTTGCTCTATAAAGCCAATATTGAGCAAAGTATAACTGCTACATGTACCAAACTTGCATATTGGATGTATCTTTGATCAAACTTTCATAAAATGACCTCGACCTACTTTTTCTGCTTGAGTGGTTTTGCCTTTAAAAGCCAATATACATGCACTAAGAAATATGTTTGAATTGAATTTTGCTGTCACGAGGTGAGCTTCGTAATCTGTGATTACCTGTGTTTATCCATGTTTTGTATCATTTGGGATCACAGTGGTCAATTGTGTATTGACAATAAAATCCCAGGGGTATACTGACAAGAAAAAGAATGACAAGATATTTATTATCAAAGGTTTTTTAATGGAAATGGAAAAATCATATTAAGGTTCCCGCACCCTAATAGAGTTACTTCCGGTTAAAATTTTTACACTATTCCTACATTTCCGACAAATACCGATGATTATGTTATCGGAAATATTCGGAGGTAATTGCATGGGTCATTGGTTGACAGGTGGCATCACTTATATGAGCAAAATTAGTGTAAAAAGTATTCTTTATGATGAAATAGAAAATCTGTATCTTTGATAATTTTCATTGAAAATGTATTACGGGCTGAATACCTTAAAAGTTATATTTTATATGAAGATTAAATATTAAACTAAAATTCATTCCAACTTTTATCTAAGTTTTGTACCATTTGGGATCACAGTGACCGAATGTAGATTGACAATATAACTCAAAGGTATAATGACAAGAAAACGAATGACAAGAAAACATTTATATAAGGAATTGAAGTACAGAATAGGAAAAGTTATATTTCGTTATAAGATTAGATGTAGTACTAATATTCCATTTTACTTTTATTCAAGTTTAGCATGATATTGGGTTATGTACAAGTCGGCAATTTGTGTATTGACTGGTAAAATATTTCATTTTTTTTTCTTAATTAACATGTTTGAATTTCTACAAAAAAATTTAAATGTCTGGTATTAGTTGTAAAAACTTTCACGATGTCTGAATTCTATTGAAAGATTAGATATGATACTAATATTTAATCCAATTTTTATTCGAATATTGTATCAGATGGGGTCACGATTGCCATTTGTGTATTGACGAGAAAATCACAGGCTTGGAATGCTATGACAAGAGAATGCAAAGAGCTGATAGTATACATTTTTTCAGTATATATATATGTAATGAATGAATAAATTGTATAAGATATTTTTAATCCAAATACAACATTAATATCAATCAGTGTGTTACCGCTTAATCGAGAGGATATATACAACGGTGAGCAAGGATTCATATGACTTTCACATGAAATGTCAGCGTTCTGTAAAACGGGAAACACAATTAAGTTTCATTCTGTTGTCTCTGTTCTTTTAAATTTGCTTTATATAGGTCAAATCCATTTCATTACGTTTTTTTTCTTATTCATGTCGCACACTGAATGAGTATACGTAATAGATAGATGTAATGGAACTGTATACCAGTTCCTTTCTTCCTTTTTTCTCTCCGTTTGGTACTCTTAATGTCAGTGTTCATAAAAGTAATATTAAATATATACTTAATGTTTCGACACAATTAATGGACATTTCATATTTTAAAACAAATTTGATTTGGGCAATGTCTTTGATGAGTGGCAGAAATTTTTCAGTCACAAATAACATTATTTTAATCAAGGCTTCTCATTAATATGATTTGACAATCATCTCTGAATATCGCTTTTTGTGTTTCTGTAACTATAAGTTGCATTTTAAAATAGCTTAAATATTATTTTGCAAACTAAATTTCAAATTTCGATCTGCTAATATAGAACTGCCCACGTATTAAATAAAGTTCATTACCCACACATTTAATTGGATAATTACCCGGCGATACTACAGGTACATATGCATTAATTGGATAATTAGCCGGCGATACTACATACGCATCAATCACTGGGGGGTAAATATTAGGGCTTCTTAATTCCATTCTTTTATAGAAATTCAATTTTTCTGTATCGTTCTGCTCTTATTTTGTAATATTGACAGATTTTTTATTTACGATTGTGAACCGATTTCAAGAAATTAAACGTAAGTTTTCACATAGACTTTACTTTAAAGAAGGCATGCCACGTCTCAAATTTTTACAACTTAAATTTCTTATCTGATAGTTGTGACTTTATAGGAATTAATTCATTTCAATCCTCCGCAGTAATTTTGACAACTAAAAGAGAAAATTAAATGAATAAATAAAAAGGGAATAAATCTGATCATAATGTTTTGTCCGCCTCTCGACTAACGATTTTTGAATTCGCTAAATCATTTTACGTTACGGTCCGTTAGGATATAGGTCAACATGTCAAATTCTAGCATATAAATGATTATGCATATTAAGCACATTTTTAGAACACCCCCCCCAAAAAAAAAAACCCCACGGTCTGTAATTAACTGAAGTTTGATGCACAAATATGCATGTTTCGGAAAAGAGTCCTCATCAGCCAGAATGATTTTAAAATGACAAAATATTTAAGTGTAGCGATTACCATCGTCGAAATCCCACAACCTATGTTTATAAGGTAGATACTACTTTTGGCAATTTCAAACCAATAAAAAGGTTCAATTATAATTCATTATCATCCCAAAATTTGGCTTAAGCAGATAATATATTAGCCAGCAGAGTTTACAAAAAGTGCCTTGATACGTTCGGAGAAAATTAAAAATTCTGCATATAAAAGGAAAATTTGGTTATATGACCGCGGAAATTATGACGGTTATAGATCAAAATTATCTAATATAAATTGGAATTTTATTGATGATTCATCGCTATCTTTGAATAATATCGTCGAAAAATTCACAACAACAATTTTAGAAGTAGCATCTGAATATATACCAAATAGGATAATAACTGTGCGTAAACACGATCTTCCTTGGATGAACAATGAAATTCGAAAAACAATGAGAAAAAGAAACAGATTTCGGAATAAAGCTAAAAAATTAAATTCTCTTTATTATTAGAATAAATTCAGAAGTACACGAAACAAGGTTATTAGTCTTCTTCGCGACGCAAAACTGCAACACCATGTAAATTTGTGCGAAAAAGTGAAAAAAATCAATTTGCGAGCAAAGATTGGTGGAGAACGGCAAAACAGTTATCTAATATTTCAAAAAATCATAGTGTAATTAATATCTTAGTTTTGGATAATGAAGAAGTAATTACTGATGATTTAGAAAAAGCAAACTTATTAAACTCGTTTTTCTCCCTCCAGTCAAGAATAGAAGACTCAAATGCAGAAATCCCCTCGCTATGTGAGAACTCTTCCTCAAATATCCTAAGAAACATTTTAATTACTGAAAATGACGTAAAAGATATTTTAGACACATTAGATACAACTAAAGCAATAGGAAATGATTTAATAAACCCAAGATTTTTAAAAGAAGCGTCAGACCAGCTTGCCTTGCCCCTTTCCAAAATATTTAACTTGTCCCTCTCTTTAAACGAATTTCCTTCTCTTTGGAAAATAGCAAATGTTGTACCAGTATTCAAAAAAGATAATCCTCAAAAAGTTAATAATTACCGCCCTATATCCCTTTTATCTATTATCAGTAAAGTATTTGAAAGATGTGTATATAAATATCTCCATAACTTCATAATTTCGAATAAACTTCTTTCACCTCATCAATCAGGATTTTGTAAGGGGGACTCAACCATTAACCAGCTCTTGTATAAGGTAAACGAATTTTCACAAGCATTGGACGAGGGAAAAGAAATTAGGGTTGTATTTTTTGACATCAGTAAGGCTTTCGACCGAGTTTGGCATAGGGGATTATTATTCAAAATTGAGAAATTGGGGATATGTGGGAATTTACTCTGTTGGTTAAAAAGTTAATCGTAAGTAAAGCCCAAGTTAAATTAAATATCCTTAGAAAACTAAAGTTTGATCTTGATCGCCATACTCTACAAACTATGTACTTTTCATATATTCGCCCACTTCTCGAATACGGTGATATTTTATATGATAATTGTCCCTTTTATTATAAAGACAAACTGGAAAGAATTAATATTGATGCAGCTAGGATTGTAACTGGTGGGACCAAACTTTGCAATTTAAATCTTCTTTATATTGAATGTGGATGGGAAACACTTGAAACACGTAGGGAAAAACATAAACTTACTGAATTTTATAAAATTAAAAACTCATTAACACCTGAATACTTACAGACACTCATACCCAATCAACATGACCAAGTACATCATTACAACACACGACATTCACAACATCTCATCCCTCCACAATGTAGAACATCAAGCCATTTTAACAGTTTTATGCCCACGACAATACGTCTTTGGAATTCTCTGCCTAATAATGTGAAAGAATCGCCTTCCTTAAATTCCTTCAAAGTTAATCTCTCAAAACTTTATATTAACCATGAGGTTCCTAGGTATTATAATGTAGGTACTCGGTAAGGTCAGATACTTCACACTAGACTTAGACTAAATTGTAGTGGCCTCAAACATCACTTATTTCAGTGTAATATTGAAGAAAATCCATATTGTTCCTGTGGCGAAATAGAATCGACAGCTCACTATCTCCTTTATTGTACTAACTATCAAACCTTACGAATAAATTTGTTGTACTCCTTAGATTTTCCTTTACATTGCAATTTACTTTTATTTGGAGACAGAAGAAAATCCTTCAAGTTCAATGAACATATTTTTCTTAAGGTGCAAGAGTATATATTGAAAACCAAACGCTTTTTGTGATTCTCCCCTGCATCACGTTCTCTTCAGAAACTCTACTGATATAACTCATATTTCATTATTATCCTTATCCTCACTTCATTATTATGTATGTATATATATATGAAAAAAAATTACTGCTGTTAGAATTTGCATTATAATTCCGAAGTTTTGTATAAATGCGTTACATTTTAACTTGAAAACGTGTGTCACCCAAACCATATCAGTTTCGACAGCAACATTTCGCCTTTACATTTTCGCCTTTACATTTTTGTCCTTACTTTAATTCTACTCCTTTTTGTAATCATTTCATTACTTATTTATTCCTTTTTCACATTGACTAGTTATAGCGACTGACTTAGTTATTGCCAAATTTAATACGGGAAATGAATTTAAATAAGCGATACGCTTTTTTCAGATCCCTACATTGTGTGTATTTCTGTAATTATATGTAACTTGCATATGGAATGAATAAATATGTTTAAACTAAATACGATTATTTATATATATCCCTTCTATTGATAAAACAGAGAAAGAAGTATCTTAATAACCAGGGTATAGCTTAAAAGCATTTAAAGCATATACTTTTCTGGTCATTTCATTTTCTTGTCATTAGACCTTTTGGAACTGGTACTGTAAAACGAAGCCATCTTTTTTTTTTTTCATAAAGTTGATGATATATTACCATTCAAATATATCCCTATTATAAATAACAGTTACACAAAGAAAGACGTAAATAGTCGAGATATAACTTAAAAGCATTTAGAACAAAATTAATGTTATCGGCTCTCTTGTCATTTCATTTTCTTGTCATTAGACCTTTTTGAACTGGTGCGGTAAAACGAAGCCATATCTTAACTTTTTTTTCATAAAGTTGATCTATTACTATTTAAATGTATCCCTTTTTTAATAACATAAAGAAAGAAGTAAATAAATAGTCCAGATATAACTTAAAAGCATTTCGAACAAATTTTATTGTCTTTCTTGTCATTTCATTTTCTTGTCATTAGACCTTTTGAACTGGTGCGGTAAAACGAAGCCATCTTAACTTTTTAGCTCACCTGAGCCAAAGGCTCTAGTGAGCTATTGTCATAGCGATCCGTCCGGCGTCCGTCGTCCGTCGTCTGTCGTGTGTCGTCTGTCGTGTGTCGTCTGTCTGTCGTAAACTTTTCACATTTTCGACTTCTTCTCAAGAATGGCTGAAGAGATTTTGATGAAACTTGGTAGGTATAAAGTACTAATGGTCCCCTACAAGTGTTGTTGTTTTTCGTCCGGATCCCTCAACAGGTGGCGCCACCACAGGCAAAAGTAGGTCACAGGGGGTACCCTCCTTTGACAAACTTCTTCTTCAGAACGGAAGCACGTATCGACAAACCGAAAGCATCAGGATGATCTAGAGAGATGTCTTAAGAAGTGTTGTTATTTTTGGTTCCACTCCGAACTCAAATTTTTGACGCTTTTTTGACGTCTCTTCGGACTTAGTCAGAAATGCTAATTTTTGCACTATTTCTTTAAATAACTCAAAAAGTGTATGATTTTACACACTCATTTACTGCATATTTATCATATCTAACTTAATCATTGCTTTGATATGAATTTTATGCTTAAATTTTATTTTTTTGATTTTTTATGAATTTTTTTCTTATGTAAAAAGGAAGGGGGGGGGGTGTGATTTTCATACATTTTCTGCTTCTTTTCTATAACCACTCTTCAGATTGTCATGACATTTTGTAGATATGAGGTACTCATGCATGGTACCCTTCAAGTGAAAGAATTTTGTCAAGATATCCACTTTTGGATTTTTAAGGAATATTTTTTAAGATTGTACATAGGTATAGTGTATGTTTTCCATGCCCAATGGACCCATGGGGAGTGGCTTCAAACCCCGGCGGGACCCCAACAAAATTTTTTTCCCTTTTTAGCTCACCTGAGCCAAAGGCTCTAGTGAGCTATTGTCATAGCGATCCGTCCGGCGTCCGTCGTCTGTCGTGTGTCGTCTGTCGTGTGTCGTCTGTCTGTCGTAAACTTTTCACATTTTCGACTTCTTCTCAAGAATGGCTAAAGAGATTTTGATGAAACTTGGTAGGTATAAAGTACTAATGGTCCCCTACAAGTGTTGTTGTTTTTCGTCCGGATCCCTCAACAGGTGGCGCCACCACAGGCAAAAGTAGGTCACAGGGGGTACCCTCCTTTGACAAACTTCTTCTTCAGAACGGAAGCACGTATCGACAAACCGAAAGCATCAGGATGATCTAGAGAGATGTCTTAAGAAGTGTTGTTATTTTTGGTTCCACTCCGAACTCAAATTTTTGACGCTTTTTTGACGTCTCTTCGGACTTAGTCAGAAATGCTAATTTTTGCACTATTTCTTTAAATAACTCAATAAGTGTATGATTTTACACACTCATTTACTGCATATTTATCATATCTAACTTACTTTTTTTCTTAGATTGTCATGAAACTTGGTAGGTATGAGGTACTCATGGTTCCCTACAAGTGAAAGAATTTTGTCAAGATATCCTCATTTGGATTTTTACGGAAAAACATTCATAGATACAATGTAGGTTTTCCATACCCAAGAGTAGTGGTTCAAACCCCGGCAGGACCCCACTTTTGCAGTTTTTTTTCTCCTTTTTTTATATTTATCGTTAGAATAGAAAGTGTGAAAGAATTCTGTCAAAATATCAACTTTTAGATTTTTCATGATTTTTTAAACAGACAAGCTAGTTTGGCTTTGTGTACTTATTTTCGTACGTCGAAATAACTCAGGCACACATGCAATCAAATATATACTCTGAATTTATTTTTGAGATGTTGACTTTTTCCATACATGCATATTATATAACAATTTCCCTATATAATGATTATTTTCTCCGCTTTATTTTTGTATCTATGGTAAACAAAGTCGCCATATATCTTGTGTTACAGATTTGATTGGTTAATTCCTCCACGCCCATTTAATAGTCACGGTGGGTAATCTCGCAACGCAGAACACTAGGTTTATCTAAAATTTCGTGTATTACAAATTATTTTTCACAAAAAGGGGAATGTGATGCAGTGTAAGGATGCCTTAGATACGAGTTTTATCGAAAGTAAGAGGGGTAATATCCTTTTATAAAGCCGAAAAACTATCGGCATGATTGGTGTAGATGAAAGTGAAAGTAGAACGCCGATTGTGTTTGTGCATTATAAAAAGCTATAATATCCACCTTATTTTGGATACAACTCATAGTTAGGGCGTTGTTACACTGCATCACATTTCCCTTTTTGTAATAAATTATCTATTTTGTGCAAAAATATTGAAAAATAAATTGTTCTGCGTTGCGAGATTACCCACCGTGTTAGTACTGTACACGTGATACATTTCAGGAGATTAATAGATGATCTATCGTGCAAACAAAATAGTACTGCCGGTATTTAATAGATTTTATTTAATGTGCATATACTGGGAACACTTTCATGCTTGTTATTATTCATGTACTTGGAACAATTCCATACTTGTCATCATTTATAAACTTAGCTCGAATTTCCTTTGTCTTAGACTCTCTTAGATGAATTATATACGGACTGATTTCTTGAAGAAACATCTAATGAGTAATCCCTTCCCGAGGATTTTGAGAATGTACATGTATAGGACATTTGATATATCTGAAATTCTTGAAAACAAATGAGTAATTTCTTCCCGAGGATTTTGAGAATGTATAGGACATTTGATATATCTGAAATTCTTGAAAACAAATAATTCAGTTCAGAGTTCTTGAAATCTTTCAATGAAATGTTGGACCACAGGAAGTTGTTGTTTTAAAAGAGGAATAAATTATGATTCACAACCTTAAGCCACTGTGTTCGACATCTTGTATGTATACAACATTTCTAAAGACGAACACAAGAGGCTTTGAAGGTCGTGAATAATAAAACATTTTCTCTCTTAAAACGACAGGTTCCTGTGGTCAGACATTTGGGAATTTTTATCTGTCCAAATAATAGATAGAACATGAGTTTTTATCGGACCAAATGATTTTTTATCAGCAAATCCGATGCAGCTGATACTTTTCATGAACTCTGTCAGCTAATAATTTGTCCATGTAACAGTCCTATCATGAGGCGAAACATAGTTAACAGTAAATAACGATGTGGTAGGTCTGCTAGTTGGACAAGCTTTACAGTATCATGGGCCTATTAATTTGTTTCCCTAAAAGCAGCATACACCAGAGTATTAAGTTTATTTCATTGTTTTATTCTTTTTGTCTGTTTCTTCATCACTTGCTGCACATTAATGTGGAATTTTACAAAATGATTTTTTTGATGTTGAATAATTGAACTATACACTAGCTGGGCATATGACTTTGGATCACATTATCCGTCTATTCAAATCAGTAAAAAAGATAATGTTTTGAAATGTTACTATTTCTTCTTGTTTGTACTTTTAAAGGCTGTAAAAAAAAATCTTGTCTGCATCCGGCAAAAATCTTTTTAGAAAGAATGTAGGCTCAAATCCTGATACTGGCACTATCAATTTTACGTCTTATTCAATGTCAGTATGTCAATTAGAGCACCCATGGGTATCAGGTGAGCGTTGTGCCCTCCTGGGGCTCTTGTTTTCATAAAGTTGATCTATTACCATTCAAATACATCCCTTTTATTAATAACATAAAGAAAGAAGTAAATAAATAGTCCAGATATAACTTAAAAGCATTTAAAACAAACTTGATGATTTTCTTGTCTTTCTTGTCATTTCATTTTCTTGTCATTAGACCTTTTTGATTTTCATGTCAATATTTATTGGCCACGTAGAGGCCACCAATGTTATTATTTTAACAAAACTTGATATATTTTTAGCTCACCTCGACGAAGTTGAGTGAGCTTATGCTATAACCCCACGCGTCCGCGTCCGCGTCCGCGTCCGCGTCCGTGTCCGCGTCCGTGTCCGCGTCCGCGTCCGGTTAAGAAGTTTGGGGTAGCTCAGTATCTGACAAAGTACTAATGCTACAGTAACCAAACTTGCACAAGTGATTCATCTTTGGATGCTGAGGTGAACCCATGCATCGGATGCAGCATCTGACCTACATTTTCCGCTTGAGTGACTTGGTTAAGAAGTTTGGGGTAGCTCAGTATCTGACAAAATGCTAATGCTACAGTTACCAAACTTGCACAAGTGATTCATCTTTGGATGCTGAGGTGAACCCATGCATCGTATGCAGCATCTGACCTACATTTTCCGCTTGAGTGACTTGGTTAAGAAGTTTGGGGTAGCTCAGTATCTGACAAAGTACTGATGCTACAGTAACCAAACTTGCACAAGTGATTCATCTTTGGATGCTGAGGTGAACCCATGCATCGGATGCAGCATCTGACCTACATTTTCCGCTTGAGTGACTTGGTTAAGAAGTTTGGGGTAGCTCAGTATCTGACAAAGTGCTAATGCTACAGTTACCAAACTTGCACAAGTGATTCATCTTTGGATGCTGAGGTGAACCCATGCATCGTATGCAGCATCTGACCTACATTTTCCGCTTGAGTGACTTGGTTAAGAAGTTTGGGGTAGCTCAGTATCTGACAAAGTACTGATGCTACAGTAACCAAACTTGCACAAGTGATTCATCTTTGGATGCTGAGGTGAACCCATGCATCGGATGCAGCATCTGACCTACATTTTCCGCTTGAGTGATTTGGATAAGAAGTTTGGGGTAGCTCAGCATCTGACAAAGTACTAATGCTACAGTAACCAAACTTGCACAAGTGATTCATCTTTGGATGCCGAGATGGACCCATGCATCGGATGCAGCATCTGACCTACTTTTTCCACTTGAGTGATTTCGCTTTTAAAAGACAATATTGAGCAAAGTATAAGTGCTACATGTACCAAACTTGCATATTGGATATATCTTTGATCAAACTTTCATAAAATGACCTTGACCTACTTTTTCCGCTTGAGTGATTTTGCCTTTAAAAGCCAATATTGAGCAAAGTATAAGTGCTAGATGTTCCAAACTTGCATATTAGATGTATCTTTGATCAAACTTTCATAAAATGACCTCGACCTACTTTTTCCGCTTGAGTGATTTTGCCTTTAAAAGCCAATATTGAGCAAAGTATAAGTGATACATGTACCAAACTTGCATATTGGATGTATCTTTGATCAATCTTTCATAAAATGACCTTGACCTACTTTTTCCGCTTGAGTGATTTTGCTCTATAAAGCCAATATTGAGCAAAGTATAACTGCTACTTGTACCAAACTTGCATATTGGATGTATCTTTGATCAAACTTTCATAAAATGACCTCGACCTACTTTTTCCGCTTGAATGATTTTGCTCTTAAAAGCCAATATTGAGCAAAGTATAAGTGATACATGTACCAAACTTGCATATTGGATGTATCTTTGATCAATCTTTCATAAAATGACCTTGACCTACTTTTTCCGCTTGAGTGATTTTGCTCTATAAAGCCAATATTGAGCAAAGTATAACTGCTACATGTGCCAAACTTGCATATTGGATGTATCTTTGATCAAACTTTCATAAAATGACCTTGACCTACTTTTTCTGCTTGAGTGGTTTTGCCTTTAAAAGCCAATATACATGTACTAAGAAATATGTTTGAATTGAATTTTGCTGTCACGAGGTGAGCTTCGTAATCTGTGATTACCTATGTTTACTTATTTATGTCTTCTTTATTAAAACATCATAGAAAAATTGTTTTTAAAAGTCCGGGGATAACTTAATAGCGTCCAAAACTCATTTTCTTGTCTTTCTTGTCATTAGACTTTCTTGTCATTAGACCCCACCTTTGCTAGGGCTGATTTGGGTCCAATATTCGGCCCCAATCCCAATGCAAAATAGTATAGGCAAATAATAAGTAAAGGGGTAGGGCCACGAGACCCCTAAATCGGCCCTTGATTTTTCTCTTTAAATAAATTTCATGAGGAATACTTGATATCTCTCATGAAAATACACGAATGTTTACCGCTTTTCATGAAAAGAATAATATCACCAAACAATGTGCCATTTAACTGTAATGACGTCATGAAGTGACGTCATTTTGACGTTATTGACAAAATATGGCGAAAATTGCTAGGAATTTCGTCTTTTGTCGTAGAATTCAATGTGGCCGCATGCGTTAAGTGAGATAAAACTTTTATGACAAGAGGATATAATGATAATCTTTCACATATAAATTTTCCATCATAGTTAATGCTTGCGACCATTGCTAATTTGATAGAAATATTGAGTTTTTGCATCAATTTTGCCGAAAATGACCTATTTTGGTGTTTTCAAAGGGCTAAAAGGTGTTGATAAAAGCAATGTTTACAAAAAGTAGAAAAGTTATTCAGTAGAGAACGTTTCAAAATGTCAAATAACACTTAAAAATTCTATGAAGTACAATGTTAAAAATTTATCAAAATTAAGGCAAATATCGGGCTTCGTGGCCCTACCCCTTTGCTACAGTATCTGGCCATTGAAAAGTACGCACTTTACGTACGCGACGTCATTGAACATATACAATGTGATGCATAAATTATAAAAAAAAAAGAGACAATGCAAGACGAATTTTGTCTTTTAGAAATTTAATACTGGGTTATATATCCTTTAGATTTAATGACAGCTTCAATTCTCCTGGGAATAGATTGATATAAACAAATAATGTCCTCTGAATTAATGTCTTCCCAGATTTCCTTTACGACTCTGATGAGGTCCGCTCTGTTTCTGATGTCCTCTAGTCTACGCTCAAGACGAATTTTTATCATTCGCCACACATTTTCAATAATGTTGATGTCTGGACTCTGACTAGGCCAAGTTAGAGTTTCAATTGACTGTTGCGTTTTCCAGGCTGTGGTCATTGCAGATCGATGTACCGGGCAGTTGTCTTCCTGGAGGATCCATGGTTTATTTAAAAAGTTCTTTGTAATAACTGGCCATAAATTTGTATCCAGTACACTTATATACTTTGTGGAGTTTATATTCCCGTCAACTTCTGTTATTGTACCAACTCCATCAATACACAAACAGCCCCAAAACATCGCTGATATCCCAGCTCGTGGCGAACGCGCATCTTCAACACCGAGGCAGTCACGATTAAATTTCTCATCGGACTTTCTCCAAACATAAATCTTTCTGTCTGTTTTATTCGTACTTGTCATACCCGAATTCGACCGAAAACTATGTCATTCTTTTCCACGTGGTATATTTCCGATTATAATCGATTCTTAAAAAAATAATCGATTAATCGAAATTGAGGGGTATTAGCGATTATGTCGCCGATGTCGGCGATAATTGTTACAACACTATCAGAAACCTCCTTTTTTCAGATTTATGTACAATATTTTTATTTTTGAACTGTCATTTGAATTATTGCTCCCATTTACATCACCGGAGGTAATAACGTTCTTAAAAAGTGAGTCGTGATATCGACATATAGATATGTACAAAGGGGCTCAACTGTAGATTTGGAATTATATAACCCTCCCTTGCCCCTGACTTTTTACTGTAAAATTTTTTAAAAAGCAAGAGGGAGTTACTTGAACATGCATTTGCGGCATTTAATATTTCTGCAATAACATATTTTCTTCTCATAGTTCAATTTAAGGTATTCAACCCCAAATGCATTTTCAATAATAAATACCAGAGATAAGAATTTTTGTTCTCTTCAAAAAGAATGCTACTCATACTTTTCTAGCTAGGGATTACACTTCTCATACAATGACCTACTCCGTCATCCCAAAGATTCCCGATTATGAAATCATCGGCATTTGTCGGAAAATTATGAAAAAGTGACAGGAAGTACTCTGTTAGGGTGCGGGATCCTTAAATCTTATCTATCATAATGTCTTAAGATTAGATGTCCTTTCAAGGTGTTACGTTGTACATACGATTGGAGGCTTTACAACATTTTTTGTAAATGTTTTCAAGAAAGGCCCCTAGAAATGGGAAAAAACAATCAACCATATGTCTGTCATGTGGGATGAGAAAAGCTCACCCTCGGGGTCTGGTTTCTGGTCAGGGAACTCGGCAAGCCTCGTTCCCTGACCAGAACCAGAAACCAGACCCCGCGGGTGGGCTTTTCTCATCCCACGTGACAACATATGGTAGATAGTTATAGTCTCCCTTGAGGGAGAAAAGCCAGGGAGGGAGATGAGGGCAAAAAGAGGGAGTCTCTCTCCAAAAGAGGGAGAGTTGATAGGTATGCAATAGACATCATTTGTAAAACCTTGTCCAGAGCATAACTCCTCAGCAAGCCTCGTTCCCTGACCAGAGCATAACTCCTCGGCAAGCCTCGTTCCCTGACCAGAAACCATAACTCCTCCCCCTGCAGGCCTTGAAATTAGCGGGAAATATTCGCAAAATGCGAGTGGAATTTTGAAATAGAAAATTTAGGAACTCACAAAAAGTCTCCAGTAGTTTTTTGGCCGGATTGCAAAGCAATTCCGGTCTATAGATTGACGATGTCCGTCC
This sequence comes from Pinctada fucata, assembly GCA_028142955.1. Classification (NCBI taxonomy): domain Eukaryota; kingdom Metazoa; phylum Mollusca; class Bivalvia; order Pterioida; family Pteriidae; genus Pinctada; species Pinctada fucata. Next base: position 35,026,482 of record AP027114.1, read on the forward strand.
GTCCGTCTGTCTGTCCGTCCGTCCGTCCGTCTGCCGTCAACATTTTGGTTAAGGTTTCTGGTTGAGGCAAAATCTAAGGAACTATATGCAGTAGAAACTTTATATTATACATGAAGCATGCCCATGACAAGACCTTTCAACTTATGCCATAACATTTGACCTAGTGACCTTGACCTTGGACTTTGACCTAGTTAAAGATTTTGGTTAAAGTTTCTGGTTGAGGCAAAATCTAAGTAACTATATGCAGTAGAAACTTTATATTATACATGAAGCTTGCCCATGACAAGACCTTTCAATTTATGCCGTAACATTTGACCTAGTGACCTTGACCTTGGACTTTGACCTAGTTAAAGATTTTGGTTAAAGTTTCTGGTTGAGGCAAAATCTAAGTAACTATATGCAGTAGAAACTTTATATTATACATGAAGCTTGCCCATGACAAGACCTTTCAATTTATGCCGTAACATTTGACCTAGTGACCTTGACCTTGGACTTTGACGTAGTTAAAGATTTTGGTTAAAGTTTCTGGTTGAGGCAAAATCTAAGTAACTATATGCAGTAGAAACTTTATATTATACATGAAGCTTGCCAATGACAAGACCTTTCAATTTATGCCGTAACATTTGACCTAGTGACCTTGACCTTGGACTTTGACGTAGTTAAAGATTTTGGTTAAAGTTTCTGGTTGAGGCAAAATCTAAGTAACTATATGCAGTAGAAACTTTATATTATACATGAAGCTTGCCCATGACAAGACCTTTCAATTTATGCCGTAACATTTGACCTAGTTAAAGATTTTGGTTAAAGTTTCTGGTTGAGGCAAAATCTAAGTAACTATATGCCCAAAGTAGAAACTTTATATTATACATGAAGCTTGCCCATGACAAGACCTTTCAATTTATGCCGTAACATTTGACCTAGTGACCTTGACCTTCGACTTTGACCTACTCAAAGATTTTGCTTAAAGTGCCTGGTTTAAGCAAAATCTATGGTACTGTATGCAGTAGAAACTTTATATTATTAATGAAGCTCGCCCATGACAAGACCTTTCAATTTATGCCGTAACATTTGACCTAGTGACCTTGACCTTGGACTTTGACCTAGTTAAGGATTTTGGTTAAAGTTCCTGGTTTAAGCAAAATCTATGGAACTGTATGCAGTAGAAACTTTATTTCATACATGTAGGTTGCCTCTGACAAAACCATTCAATTTATACTGTATTATTTGACCTATTGACCTTGACCCAGTTGGTGACAAAAACTTACTTTGCAATCCGGCCATACCGTCTTTAGCGGTGTTTTATTTTTTTTTTTTTTTCGCTGTCCATTTTTATCAGGTTCTATTTTTTTCCGATTTAGACAGTAACTGCATCTGTTTCAATGAAAAGCCATAATGTATGTTTTGGTATTATGTCAAACTTTTGTGATACCTTGACATTTACAAGCATTGTAGTTTCGCTTTGAATCTGCAAATCTTTAAAAACAAAGGGGGACTCCGAATCACTGTGTAAATCAGAAAAATCAGATAGTAATAACTTGTCTGAGTTGCAGACCAATGACGATGTTATACTGCTAGTCGGACAAAGTAATAACAACTCAGTTTCCATGGAGAACAAATTCTCAGAAAGTATAATTGATTGAGAAATAATTCTTTTTGCATTAAAATCAGTATCTGGTCTTTTTGTGCGCCTGATATTTTGTTTGAGCCTCTGACCCCAAGGGTCTTGGAAAAGGTTTGGTCATTTTTAGCTCACCTCGACGAAGTTGAGATGAGCTTATGCTATAACCCCGGCGTCCGCGTCCGCGTCCCCGTCCGCGTCCGCGTCCCCGTCCGCGTCCGCGTCCGCGTCCGGTTAAAGTTTTTGGGGTAACTCAGTATCTGACAAAGTACTGATGGTACAGTAACCAAACTTGCACCAGTGATTCATCTTGGGATGCTGAGTTGAACCCATGCATCAGATGCAGCATCTGACCTACATTTTCCGGTTGAATGACTTTGTCAATATCTGGTTAAAGTTTTTGGGGTAACTCAGTATCTGACAAAGTACTGATGCTACAGTAACCAAACTTGTACAAGTGATTCATCTTGGGATGCTGAGGTGAACCCATGCATCGGATGCAGCATCTGACCTACATTTTCCGGTTGAATGACATTGTCTTATCTGGTTAAAGTTTTTGGGGTAGTTCAGTATCTGACAAAGTACTGATGCTACAGTAACCAAACTTGCACAAGTGATTCATCTTTGGATGCAGAGGTGAACCCATGCATCGGATGCAGCATCTGACCTACTTTTTCGACTTGAGTGATTTTGCCTTTTAAGGCCAATATTGAGCAAAGTATAAGTGCTACATGTACCAAACTTGCATATTGGATGTATCTTTGATCAAACTTTCATAAAATGACCTTGACCTACTTTTTCCACTTGAGTGATTTTGCCTTTAAAGACCAATATTGAGCAAAGTATAAGTGCTACATGTACCAAACTTGCATATTGGATGTATCTTTGATTAAACTTTCATAAAATGACCTTGACCTACTTTTTCTGCTTGAGTGATTTTGCCTTTAAAGGCCAATATTGAGCAAAGTGTAAGTGCTACATGTACCAAACTTGCATATTAGATGTATCTTTGATCAAACTTTCATAAAATGACCTTGACCTACTTTTTCCACTTGAGTGATTTTGCCTTTAAAGGCTAATTGTGAGCAAAGTTTAAGTGCTGCATGTACCAAACTTGCATATTAGATGTATCTTTGATCAAATTTTCATAAAATGACCTTGACCTACTTTTTCTGCTTGAGTGATTTTGCCTTTAAAAGCCAATATTGAGCAAAGTAAAAGTGCTACATGTACCAAACTTGCATATTGGATGTATCTTTAATCAAACTTTCAGAAAATGACCTTGACCTACTTTTTCCACTTGAGTGATTTTGCCTTTAAAGACCAATATTGAGCAAAGTATAAGTGCTACATGTACCAAACTTGCATATTGGATGTATCTTTGATTAAACTTTCATAAAATGACCTTGACCTACTTTTTCTGCTTGAGTGATTTTGCCTTTAAAGGCCAATATTGAGCAAAGTATAAGTGCTACATGTACCAAACTTGCATATTAGATGTATCTTTGATCAAACTTTCATAAAATGACCTTGACCTACTTTTTCCACTTGAGTGATTTTGCCTTTAAAGGCTAATTGTGAGCAAAGTTTAAGTGCTGCATGTACCAAACTTGCATATTAGATGTATCTTTGATCAAATTTTCATAAAATGACCTTGACCTACTTTTTCTGCTTGAGTGATTTTGCCTTTAAAAGCCAATATTGAGCAAAGTATAAGTGCTACATGTACCAAACTTGCATATTGGATGTATCTTTAATCACATTTTCATAAAATGACCTTGACCTACTTTTTCCACTTGAGTGATTTTGCCATTTAAGGCCAATATTGAGCAAAGTTTAAGTGCTACATGTACCAAACTTGCATATTAGATGTATCTTTGATCAAACTTTCATAAAATGACCTTGACCTACTTTTTCCACTTGAGTGATTTTGCCTTTAAAGGCTAATATTGAGCAAAGTTTAAGTGCTACATGTACCAAACTTGCATATTAGATGTATCTTTGATCAAATTTTCATAAAATGACCTTGACCTACTTTTTCTGCTTGAGTGATTTTGCCTTTAAAGGCCAATATTGAGCAAAGTATAAGTGCTACATGTACCAAACTTGCATATTGGATGTATCTTTGATCAAACTTTCATAAAATGACCTTGACCTACTTTTTTTCCACTTGAGTGATTTTCTTAATATACATGTACTTAGAGATATGTTTAAATTGAACTTTGCTGCCGCGAGGTGAGCTTGGTAATCTTTGATTACACTATGTTTCTTGTATGTAAGTCCATGTAATCTTGAGAACACCAAATCTCAGAAAGTGTAATTGATAGAGAAATTATTCTTTTTTCATTATAATCTATCTCTGGTCTATTTGTGTGCCTGATATTTTGTTTGAGCCTTGGAAATGGGTGTGGTCATTTTCTCCTATATAAGTCTAATTACTGTAAACGAAATTTTCACGTTTTTTGCAAATCGATAGACATTGCGAAATATTCCCCCACGCGAAAATATCCCCGCAGCATTCTTACAATGGGAAAGACACATTTATTGTGAATATTTCCCCCATGCGTAACGTCTTGATGTTATAATCGTGAAATTTTCCCCCAGCGAAAATAACCACATTTACAGTATGTGTTTTCATTGACAGAATGTCTTCAGGGGACACAAAGATGTTACCTAACACTATAAGAAAGCTTGATGAAGTGGTGATCAACAGGATAGCCGCTGGTGAAGTCATACAGAGACCAGCTAACGCTCTCAAAGAAATGATAGAAAACAGGTGATTGGTTCATAAAATTACTCAATGTACATGGTAGAAGAAGAAAGCAGGTGATTGGTCAATAAAATGGAATAAAAAACAGATGATTGGTCAATAAAATTGCTTAGTAGAAGATGTTTGATTGGTTAATACATTTTTTTGTAACATTGCTCAGTAGAATAAAACCGGTGATTGCAGTGGCAGATCCAGGTTTTGAGTAAGAGGGGGCGTAAAAACTACAAGGGGTCTGGGGACCGCATAGGTCCCCATTGGGACCAGGGCAGAGCCCTGGTAGGGGGACTGGGGGAGGAGGGGGCAAAGCCCCCCAGAAGCTGTCAAATTTCATCCCTTTTGGAAATGGATTAATGCATTGAAATTTATGCATTTGACAATTTTATAATTAACAGGTAGTTAATATTTACCCTTTTTATATCATGTATATGGAAAATGATCGTTTAACCTATGATTTGCAAATTTTAGATTACGCCCCTACGTCCCCTTGAATCTGCCACTGGTTAAACAGGTGATTGGTCAATAAAAATTCTCAATGAAAGTGGTCTGGAACCTTCCAATGTAGAAGACTTTTTTATGTCACATTGAATGCAGGGGTGACATAACCTCGACATTTTAAGTCAGAGTCTGTCAGGTTGTCACATTTTCCCATATATATATTCCGTCTTTCTGTTCATGTATGCTTGTGTTTGATTTGGGACGGTATTAGATGTAAAAGTGTTATGACGTAATAAATTTCTTTAAAAACATCGGTTTTGTAGCGCACTGTCCCTGAATTTAACGTTGGTTTCCATAGAATTTCATGACGTCACAATAAGTTTACGTCATATACCGTCAGGAAGTGACTCTGTATAACGAAAATCCCGAATAACTTACTCAAGAATGAATGATCATGAATGAAACATTTTACAATATTTATATTATATGATATTTGATAAGTGTTTTATTTTCTTAACTGATAGTCTTGATGCAAAATCGAGCAGTATACAGGTGACAGTCAAACAAGGAGGGATGAAGTTATTACAGATACAAGATAATGGATCAGGGATTAAGGTTTGTATTATATCTAGTTACAGTGCTCTCACACTTGATTTCGGGACTGGGCCAGGGGACTTTGAAATTGGGACAAAAAGCGGCATTTTCTTTAAAAAATGGAAAAAATATTAATAGATTTGGATGACTTTTCACTTGGTTTAGCATTTCTAACTCTCATTTTTGAATTTTCCACGAGAAAAATTGGAAAAAAATTGTTCAATAAATTGGGAATTTAAATACTGTTTTGCATTAGGAAAGGGGCTGAATATCGGCCAGAAGCAGGTCTTAATCAATGAGTTATATACTCCAATGCCCCTTTTACATGTACTTGTATATATAGCCCCTCCTTTTAACCTTCCCATTCCTCATAATGATGAAATTTAATAACTGAAGATTGGTTAGTGAGTCAAGTACATGTATTCATGGTGGGTAATCTCACAAAGCAGAACAATAGGTTTTTCTATATTTTTGTGAAATATAGATCATTTATAGCAAAATGGGGAATATGAAGCAGTGTAAGAATGCCTTAGCTATTAGCTGTATCCAAAATAAGGTGAATATTAACTTTTCATAATGCACAAACACGATCAGCGTTCTACTTTCACTTTCATCTACATGAATCACGCCGATGGTTTTTCAGCTTTATCTGTTTATGAAAAGAAATTATTTCACTTATTTGGGGTAAAACTCATAGCTAAGGCATCCTTACACTACATCACATTCTTCTTTTTGTGATAAATAATCTATGTTATACAAAATTATAGAAAACTGAATATACTGCGTTGCAAGATTACCCACCATATACATACATGTATATTTGCGACTTAAAACAAGATGTACTGTGACTGATAGTTGTGTAATCCAAAATGGGGAGTTGAGTTTTTGTCTACATGTATTTCTGTAAAAAACTTCTTGTATTGCCTGCAAAGCATAGTGACACTTAGGGATCACTTTGTCTGTTGTCCATCTGTCTGCTAGTGCTAAAGAAACTTTTTGTGTCCCTGCAAAGCATAGCGACACTTAGGAATCGCTTTGTCTGTTGTCCATCTGTCTGTCACACTTTAGGTGTCACACCCCATAACTTTTGATTGGTAAGTAATTGATATTTCACATGTGAATTCCTTGTGACAAAACCTTGCTATAGATACCAAAATTTTTGACCTAGTGATCTTAACCTAGATAATTGTCATCTTAAATTTTTCTCCAGTTTTGCACATACTCTGTGAGACAGCCTACGTGAGACACATAAGTTGTCTCAAAGGCTCCAATTGACCAATCTTATTGTAACATCACAGTAACGTACGTCACAGTAACGTCATCAGAAAACATGGTGTTAGATTGCAAGAAACGTTGTTTGAATGTCACACTGTTTACTTTTGTTTCATGGAAGAAGAAGTAGATTCTATCACTCTCTACTGAGTGAGACATAAAAATTAACATACACGATGGAAATTTTTCATCTTTACCCTCATTTCGCTACGCTCCACTTCCATGACTTCGGAAAAGATGAAATTTCTGTCATTCGTATAAATTTTTATGTCTCACTCAGTAGATCGTGATAGAACCTATTAATCTGATACCCAGTCAATAGAACTATCTTAGTCATAACAGCAATGAACAGCAATTGCCCCCTTTTTGGTTGTGCGTAACTTAGCTCAAAAATACTACTGAAAAAATCTAAAATGTGTGATGTTGGGCACCATGACGTCCCTGTTTACCATTGTTGATAGGGAGAACAATATGGCGACGGCCAGAAATTAACATGGGAATTTTCCGTAGACATTTTAATTTCCATATACATGTAGCAGTTTAGACACTGTTGAATAGGTGAGTTCATACACATTTCCTGTTACGACTAAAGGAGGTAAACCTACGAAGACAATTAATAATTGGAAAATTCCCAGGACAACAGAATAAATCCCCAAAACAGGGTGCTCTGGATTTAGTGAACAGGACAGTAGTATTCCTTTAATTGCTATGTGACCTTGACCTCGGAGTATCATCCTCTTACTGAGAATTTGACCTTTTCACTTGTACCAAATAATTATTATGATGACCTCGACCCTGAAGTTACTTGCTCATAAAGCTTAGCAGAAACTCCTATTTGCTATCATCATGGGACATTAGTCTTTCACAAACAGACTTTTGATTTATCTTGTAGAAAGAAGACATGGCAATAGTATGTGAAAGGTTCACAACCAGTAAACTTCAGAAGTTTGAAGATCTGAACTCCATAGCAACCTACGGTTTCCGTGGCGAGGCATTGGCCAGCATTAGTCATGTGGCACATGTTACCATAACAACCAGAACTGCTGATTCTAAATGTGCCTACAGGTGAGGTGAAAATATACAGTTTAATACAAGCAGGAAACCAGTCAGCTCTTTATCTGATTGAAATAATTCTACCCTTCCAGTTGTGTGAAAAAAATGCAAAATTTTGTGACGTCACAATGCTTTTACCTCGGACAAACAAGCTTCGAACCTTGGTCAAACATCGAAATTGCATTGTGACGTCATGGAATTTCTCAAATATTTACTGCGTTTGGATGGATAAATTGAGGCGATAACATTTTATATTAGTACAGACGTGTGTGCCATTCATACATTCTTTTTGACTGCATTTTGAGCTCAATTTAAAGATGAAATACAGACTTCATTTTAATGACCCTTCTTTATCATGTTAATTTGAAATTCAAGTCACTGGATGATGGACTGCTATCTGGTCTGCGTTTCTCTGTTTGTGCGCAGAAGCTTTAGGTTGGGCCACAACTTTTGTATTGAGTCTGTGGAATACAGAGTTCTTTCCCCTTACAGATGGTATCTGACGTAAAACCATTGTGACATCATGAAAATGGTATGGTAATGTCGATTTAAACCGTCATTTCCCAGACTTTTAGGTCTGTTTCCATGGAATTTGATGACGTCATAATCAGTCTACGTCAGATACTGTCTCAAATGGGAAGTAACTCTGGTTTTCGAAAATAGCAAATAAAGTAAATGAGAGAGGTTTATATTTCACACATGATAATCATTATGCCTTTTGGATGGTAATAAAAATTTCTACTTACAAGTTACACTTAAAATTTTGACGTCATAGTGAAAAGGTAAAGATGACCATCATCAATATTATGGAAATCAGTGTAAATTTCAATATTTCCATTGCAGAAGAATTCCCATGTTAAGCACCCGTTAGTCAAAGGTATTTATTTCTCTCACTTCAGACCGATTTGTCCTACAGGGTGAGATTATAACTATCAACCATATGCTGTCATGTGGGATGAGAAAAGCCCACCCGAGGGGTCTGACCAGAAACAAGCCTTGTTCCCTGACCAGAAACCAGACCCCGAGGTTGGGCTTTTCTCATCCCACATGACAAACATATGGTTGATCATTTTTCTCCCATTTCTAGGGGCCTTTCTTCAAATTCCATGAAATCATGAAATCGTCAACTTTATCGAATTCGAAAAATAAAGGAATATTCAATTTTCAGCGCCCTCAAAAATGGTTTATTCTAAAAGAATAAACCGTAGTCCCTAGCTATAATCGCTTTAATAAGAATTAGAATGTAAAAAAAGGAGTTTTAAAACGACGTTTTTGTTGAGAGGTCGCCGCGTTTTGTGCAAAAATCATTGACGTCACAATGGATAACAATGACGTCACAATATGGATACGGCCTATACGGCCGATGTCAAGAGTCACGCGAGGTACATGTGGGATACAGTGATCCTACATGACGCGTCGCTATGGGCAAACTCTATCCCGCATGGGGTCAAATGGGAGAAAAGCCCATTCCAGAAGTGTTTTAGATGTAACGTCATTGTGACGTCATACATGACTGCTGCATTAGCCGGGCATAATATGAAAAACAATACAGTCACGAAAACCTTATTTTTGAGCTCTTTTAGAAAGTGAGAGAAAAATAATAAATCCCCAGATGGTTCAAGCAAATCCTGGAAACTTTGGTTGGATTTCCTTGTCCCTGATCACATCTTGGGATAGATTCTATTAATCCTATAATTCTGCTTGCCTATTGTGACGTCACGCTTTGGTTTTGAAAGTACGGAGAATTTACCAACATTCAGATACTTTTGATGTCATAACATTCAATACGCCCATAATTAATGTCAAATTGGAAGTCTGATACTTAGTATAAATGGAAATACACATGTATAAGTAATGACTGCCTTACCTTGTGTGTTCATGGTAGTATAATACGTGCAAATTTTTGCACATGACCAGCCAGAATTATACTGCCAAAGTGAGACAGTCATTTCGTAATTGAAGGTTTGTCTAGACAAAAAATTCTGAAGCAGCTTCTTATACCCTTTCTAAAATCCTTTTCCAAGGGTATGAATTGTATGTAATACAAAATGAAATAAGAAGGTGCATTCAACTCTAGTGGTACATGTATTTGACAGAAAATTTCAGTGGTTCACTTCTTTCATTACAGTTATCGGCAGGGCATGATAGAATACATTCAAAGAACTCTCAAAGTAAGATAATTTCTGTCTCCGGATTGTCATCAAACTTTGTGTTTGATATGGCATCAGATAGATGGTATATAAATGCTATTTGATATTCATGGTCAAGGGTGAGAGGTCAAGGTGATAAATAAATAAATTCTATTCAATTTTAAGGTCAAGGGTGAGAGGTCAAGGTGACAACAGGTTATAATAGAAAATTATATTAATACTTTTGAAGTTTCAAAGAACATACATTGTATGATGGTTGGATGCATTTCAGTTATGCTGTATATGCATGATGAGGAGATGATGCTTGTTGATATTAAAGGTTGTATGTCAAAGGTCAAGGTCACATAAGACAAGAAAAGATCACCCTAGTGGAGAAGGTAGATGTTACAGATTTCTTTAGTTGGTTATCATTGATTTCATTTGAAATTGCTATTGTTCCAAGGTCTTGGGTCAAGGTCATGGTAGGCAATATGAAAAAAAAACCAAGGCAAGGGGACGGAATAAAACAAAGACGTTATAGTTTTGTTGTATAGCTCTATTCCATTTAGAGTTTACATGCCCATGTTCTGTTTATAACATGTATAATGGTATCTGACTTAGAAGTATGGTGACGTAACTAAATACCTTTAATAAAGTCATATTTGTAGCCCAGTTTCTCTGAATTTTATGCCTGTTTCCACAAAATTTACTTCATCAAATTACTCAATATCAGGTACCTGCACTCAGTTTTTCCGAAAACACATTAGCCAGATACCTGAGGCTATCAAAATTTTTTGCTGGGCTAGAAGAAATTGTTGAAGAAGCTATATGATAAACTCTTAAAATTCATCTGCCGGCTAGTAGCTGAAATTTTTTTTTCTGAAAGACTGCGCACTAATGGAAAGTAACTCTGAATGTCAAAAAACGAAATAAGGAGACGCTTCACGCTATGTTGACGTATTAACTTTATATTTTTACAGAGGATGTTATGTGGATGGTAAGCTGAAGGAGCCCGTCAAACCATGTGCCGGAAATGTGGGAACTCAGATTACAGTAAGTATACAGATTTTACATGTATCATGTATATGACATGTCAAAATCTAATTACCAGCCAGTGTCTTTTTTCCTTGTTTAATTAATGCAAAATACTGTTTGGTACTATAAGTATTTTCTTGGAGGAAGCTATAAGAGGACGAAGTCCTCTACAAGATAAGAAAATTCTGTGAAATTTACTATAATTAGATTTTCCCCCTGTACACTAATGGACTCGATTTTTGTCTGTCAAATTAGAATGCGCTAAAATATACGCATATTGATCGATTCCTCCCATCAAAATGAACTTTGGTGGTTTTCGTCATAGGAGAACAAAATTACGAAGTTTTCCGTATCTTCCCAGATTCTTTAAAAGGGAAATAAGCATAGAAATCTTCGAAAGTTGTGATTAATTTGCCAAAGTTTATGGACGTCGCCATCTTGTATCGAAGGACACACGTGCGATATTCCTTGGAGATTAACACATTTTTAAATAAAATTAAAATAATTAATCCATAAAAATTGAATGATTGAACACACTAATATGATTTCAGTATATATATCTAGAATTATTTATTTGTAAAAAAAGTCTTTATTTAAATTTCGAAGGACGTAATTCGTAACGCAAGTGCGCGAGAACTTAAGTGTACTGCTCTTCAACCAAACGAAAAACCGAAGGAAAATGCTTCTTTTAACGGAGATTATCATTAAAACATTAGATAAAACATTTCATCATCCTAAGATCATAATGACATTGCAATTACTCAATCGAAACAAAATCTGCAGTGCTACACATGTACACAGCAAGTAACAAATCGATTTCAAGCAAAACTACAAGATGGAAAACCTACCTCAACACAAACGCCATAAGATTACATGGTGACGATGAATGCCAAAGTAGATCAAACCTTCAACCTTAATTCTGAATAAGTCTGATCCACTAACATCCGAAATTGTACATCCTAAACAATTTGTGAAAACCCACAAGTGCTACATACACTGCGATCAGTCCTCAAACTTCGTCTGGCATGCTGCGTCATTGACTTCGTCACAATGTAAATATCGGTCACTCGCACAGCACTGCACACATGTACTAGGTCGTAGTGCACATGATATGTGCAACTAAAGGGAACAATGGGGAATCGCCAAAGTCATAAAAGTCTGAACTCAGAAAAAAAATGTTCAAATTGATTATTTTCATATTTCTTGTTTGGTCTATATATTTTTTAAAAGGAAAGCACGGATCTATGTAGGGGATGTGGTGGTTGGTTTGGGAGGGGGGGGGGGAGCGATTTATTACTAATGAGATGGTTTTAATGAAAATTTTGCTGGCTCTATTATGTACATCTCTTTATGTCAAAATATTTATTGAAAACATTTATTTAGTGTAATTATATGTTTCAGGGGGGATATATTATTATTATTATTATTTTGGAAGGGATCAAAGGGGGAGGGGGGGTTTCAGGTACCAGCAACCTACCTCATAAGCACTTTGTTGATAAACTTTGTTTTTCTACTTTGGCGAGATATTTCAAGCCGGTCTTTTTCTTTTTATTTCCACTGGAACCCCCCCCCTCCCTCTACCGGGTTTAAAACTGCTTCCTCGTGATAATTCAATGCAAAGGCCACACTCTGTGTGTTTTTTCTATTTCCATGAGGTTATGGCATGACTAATACTTGTATAACTCAATGATCAATATAATCAACAGTCAATCAGTAAACAATTGAGCAAAAGAAAAAAAAGTCAAATTTTTTCTCACTTGCTAAATATGGATTATAAGTTTCAAGGTTGAGAAACACTGTGTAGCATCACGTGACTTAAGTTGGTGAAACCACGAACACAAGATGGAGGCATACCGCTCGTTTGGGGGAAAGAAAACAGGTACTGTTATTATTGTTTTGATTAAATTTTATCTTTTCATAGCCGATGTCCTAGTAAAAAATGATATTTTAACGATTCTTTGTTTGTCGATCAAGAAATCATTGTAGTTTTTACAAACATTCTGACGAAAGAATGTCGTGGTCGAAATATGTTAAACACAATGTTGTGGTGGTTTCCACGCACATATCTACAGCTTTTGTCACAATGTTTGTAAAAACAACGGCGTTTTATTTTCTAACGAGTCAACGATTGTAAAAGTATCAGTTTAGACAAGGATATAGGCTATGAAAAGATAGAATCTAATCAAAGCAATTATTGCAGTTCCTGTTTTCTTTCCTCCAACTGAGCATTTTATTTATTCGTGGTTTCACCAACTAAAGTCACGTGATGCTACACAGTGAGAAACCCTCCTCTCATAAAATCAGAATTTGATGAGAATTTTATAAATTAGACTTTCGTATTATTTATAGGAAAATGATATGGGAAGCTGAAAAATATTTACATTTTAGTCATTGACACTTATTCATACATCAGAAGACATTTTGGAAAAACAACAAATTTATATATATATATATATATATTAAATTTAAACTCCAAACATCATCCTTACAGTAACATGGTGAATTGATTGTGAAAATTGAAATGGATAATCAAAATAGTAAGACTTTTGGCGATAGATCATCATGGTGACAATTAATTGGTTCATCAACATGATCACTAGTCATTGATGTTGAAAAAAAATCAGCTAGTCCAACCGTCAATGAATCTATGAGGGGGTGGACAGGATGAAAGGGAGAGGAGAGGAAGGGGGACGGGAGGAGGGAGGAAAGGGAAAAGGGGGAGGAAGGGGGCGGGAGGAGGGAGAGATGGGGGTGGGAAGAGGGAGGAAGGGGCGGGAGGGGGATCGAGGTAAGGGAAGGGTAAAAAGGAGGAAGGAGGGGGAGGTAAGGGGTGGGAGGGGGGAGAGAAGTACCCCCTGTCCCCAATCTATGAAATACATCGTTGGCCAATCTGTACAGTTGAACGCTATGATCGGGATATCTCAGTGACATTGTTAGATTTATTTTATTAGCGAGCGAAGGGAGCTGTGTATACAGTCTTCGTGAAAACTCACTAGCCCGACTGCCCTGGCTACCAAATATTTCCTCGGGCTACCAAAATTTGCAGCTGAACTAGCATGACTGGCTAGTGATCACTTTTACTGAAATGATGGGTTCTCAATTAGAGCCAATTTCTCGCCTCATACTTAGGGTAGAATCACTGCCTACTTCCCGTAAAAATGTATCTTCAATCGATTGGACTTTTCAATTTCATTTAACAAGCCGGTACACTAAATGTTTTTGTAACCACTGTGCGTTGTTTTCTGTACGGCATGGCAGTTACAAAAGTCATGTATTTTACGGTAACGACTAATATGCGAGCATAACATGTTCAATATAACAATTAAATATCGGCTGAACATTGAAATGAATATATTCTTAAGGAAATATTATAGCTATTGACCATACAACGGCAAACAAAATACTGGATTATTCAGTCTATGCCACAATCAATGGACGGCCTTTTAGCGAGTATGATACAAATAAGTCCTTATATTTTTCTATCTCGCTCCATTTTCTGTATGTAAAAGAGTATGTGAAATGATAAAACATCTTAGCACCTGTGCAGCTTCACAAACATGTGGCCTGTAAAACCATTTAGTCCACTTCTATTTTGGTAGTAATCACAACTAGGTTGTAACTTTTCCTCTGTTTATTTATGGACATATAGGGTAGGAAACTGAAAATTACAAAAAAAATAAATGATCACTACAATGATCGAACCACACAGGTTAATGTGACCAATTAACAGATCAATAATCATGTAAATCATAGAAAAATACGTTTTACGCATAGTGTCCAAAGGACGAAATAACAACACTGGAGGTCGAAACGACCATTGACAAATTGAAAATCTTTAAAATAGAGAGAAATACTTATTTTCGTACAAATTGCAGAAATCTACAGACTTATAAAATATATCAAAACAATTCTAGATTAAACTCACACCATGGTTCATCAAAATTATGCCGCAACAAGTCGGGAAAGACACTCTGCAAAAAAACTCTCGACAGCAAACACATCTAAGTCATCTCGCTCTAGACACTCATTCAACAGTCAGCATTTCCGTAACATCACACTCCCCGCCTGACTTGAATAATTAGTCACTATCACACGAAAAAATCACTCAATATTTTAAATTTTACAAAAACTTCACAAAAATTGAATCACAAAATGAGTTAAACAAAGTATCTCAAAACTTACAATTCTCTCAAAACTTACAATATACGTTATATCAGTTAAACAGATAATAACAACACCACTTCCGAAATGGGTCTGAAAAATTCACAAGGCTGACCCTGTTTCATAACACGTACCATGACCTTTCTGACACAGCCATCATCACTACTCACAGCCTTCACAACCAGTCCTAACGGCCAATCATTCCTATGACAGTCTTTCTCTTTCAGAATCACAACATCTCCACACTTAATGTTCTCACGTTCAACCTTCCATTTCTTGCGTTCTTGAAGTATTTGAACGTACTCTGCTCTCCAACGCTTCCAAAACATAGTAGCTAACGTCTGAACTTGCAACCACTGCGAGCGAAAAAGATCTTTCACATCAAAATTATCAAAATGCACAATATCTCCGCCAACTTTATTAGTGAGGAGAACTGACGGTGAAAGTATGGTAGGGTTTTCTGGATCGGTAGATAACGGCACGATAGGTCGCGAGTTGACAATTCCGACAACTTCCGCAAGTAATGTAACTAACACTTCATGAGTCAGCTGTTTCATCGGTGTCAAAAGTAGAAGTGAATTTAGGATGCGACGTGCAACACCGATCATGCGCTCCCATGCGCCGCCGAAATGGGAAGCATGCGGTGGGTTAAATACCCAAGTTGTTCCCTCATCCAAAAGAAAGCCTTTCATGGTCTTATCTTCGACGTTGACACAGTCAGACTTCAAGCCTTCAGTCGAACCAACGAAATTGGTCCCACAATCCGACCTAAACTCGATCACTTTTCCGCGAAGCGCGATGAATCGCCTAACGGCATTAAGGAAGGAGGCGGTAGACATCTCCTCCACTACTTCTATGTGAATAGCCCTTGTATACAAACAAGTAAATAAGATTGCCCATCTCTTGGCATTCGCACTCACTCCTCTACTCTTTCTCACAAAAACGTTCCAATGCCCGAAAGTATCGACTCCTACGTAACTAAAAGGAGGAGCGGGTTTTAATCGGTCTGACGGAAGTTCGGCCATAATTTGAGTTTCACTCTTTCTGCGCAATCAACGACAAATAACACAGCGATGAAGTATCGAAGATACTTGTCTCTTCATGCCGAGAATCCAAAAGCCTTCGGATCTAATTTTGCCCTCGGTAATATGACGTCCTTGATGGAACGTTTTCTCGTGAAATCTACGAACTAAAAGTGTTCCAACATGGCAACGTTTTGGAATGATGACGGGATGTTTCTCCTTTTCATCAAGGTCTGATTTCCCTAATCTGCCACCAACCCACAACAGATCTTCCGAGTCCAAAAATGGATTCAAAGAAACTAAGGGACTTTCCCTTGACACATTCTGTCCTTTCCCTAAGGCTGCAATTTCAGATGTGAAAGTCTCTTGCTGGACAGAGCGAATAATAAATGTCTCTATTTCTGGTACATCAAGCTCTTTGTCTGTAGTAATTCCCTTTTTGCGATGAAGGTACGACACTAAACATCCAATGCCAGAAACTAACTCTCCAAGTAGAGAATCTGCTAAATCGATCCACTCCCAAGAAAACACTAGGTTTTGTGTCAGTCTTTGCACAGATTACTTCAGGGCGTATTTCCACATCAGCCGATGCATCTACAAGATCGTGTGTTTCACTTTCCGGTACAGCACGAAGAATATCAATCGGTGGTTGCAACCACAAACTTTGTTGAAGATCTCTAGATCTGATACCACGAGTGCCAACATCAGCCGGATTTTTGTCTGTTTGAACATACATCCATTGAGACGGTTCCGAGACCTTCAGTATTCTGGACACGCGATTTGTGACGTAAGTGAAAAATCTCCGAGAACGATTGTTGATATAGCCTAAAACAACACGGCTGTCTGTATGAAATGTAACGCGATCGACTGGAATGTCGAGATGGGAAATGATTGATGTCGACATCTCGGCAGCCATCACCGCGGCACACAATTCCAATCTCGGGATGGTGTGGCCATGTTTGGGCGCTACTTTGGACTTCCCGAAAATAAATCCAGCGTGTGATTCCCCTACGATATCTGTAGTTTTCAAATACGCAACAGACGATATAGCACGCTCAGATGCATCCGTAAATACATGGAGTTCACGGTTGACACTGTTCCAAGACCACAAGAAACATACATCCTAGGAACCTCCAACGTAGACAGAAATGCAACATCTTTACACCATGCCAACCAAGCATCCTCCAATTTACTAGGTAGAGGATCATCCCAACCGTGCGCACTTTCCACAAGGTCACGAAACAACAGGCGTCCTGTCAAAATCACGGGTGCTGCTAACCCTAAAGGGTCATAGACTGTATGTAAAGTTGATAGTATCCCTCTACGGGTGAATGGTTTTTCCTGAAGATCAACTTTAAAGGTAAACACATCCAAGTTTAGGTCCCAAAACATTCCGAGTGTACGCTGTGTAGGCAAGGCGTCAAGGCGCAAGTCCATGATCTCAAGTTCAATCGGTTTAATGGCCAACAAAACATCTCGGTTGTTAGATGCCACTTTGTGCTAGCGAATACCGGACTCTTGCAGCTTGTCTTGTGTTCTTGTAATCAGACTGACTCCTTCATTGATATTGGGTACCGAAATTAACCCATCGTCTACATAAAAATTCCTGCTGACGAAATCTTTAACATCACTGTCAGCATCTTCCACTGATTTCCTGAGTCCAAAGGTTGCAATCGCCGGTGACGACGAATTCCCAAAAATGTGAACACACATTCGGTAATCAATCACTTCTTGTGTCATGTCATTGTTACGATGCCAGAGAAACCTTAACATGTTTCGGTGCTTTGTCGGAACCCCAAATCGGAAGAACATCTGTTCAATATCGGCCGTTATGGCTATGGGTTCTTTACGGAAACGCATTAATACCCCTACAAGATCATTGACTAGATCTGGTCCACTAAGTAGCACGTCATTGAGACACATCCCTTCAAACTTTGCTGCTGAGTCGAACACGACACGAAGTTTATTTGGTCGCTTTGGGTGATACACCCCAAAAATAGGCACATACCAATATTCCTCTCCAGGATCCAAAGGTGGAGCAACTTCCGCATATCCATTATCGAAGATGCCCTGCATAAATTCAGTGAAATGCATGCGCTTTGATGGATCTCTCATCAGACTGTTCTTCAAGGCTAATGCACGCTTCAAAGCCATAGAGCGATTGTTAGGTAGAGCATTACGAGGACTTCGTAGAGGCAGTGGTGCCACCCACCTTCCATCATCGGATTTACTGATCTCCCTTTCAATAACTGACAAAAATTCCGTATCTTCCACGGAAAACCCTGGCCTGTCATCATGAGCAGTCCTTTCAAATATGTCCTTGGTGTCAACCATTTCACACCCTTTGACATCAAAGTAGTTATTGCAAGGGTCCATCACGGAAGCTCTTCCGTTCCTAAGTAGGTTAGTTTTATTCACTACAATCGTCTCTGGAGCATGGACCTTGTTCATGCAGCTTTCTCCAATTACGACCCAGCCTAATCCTAACTTCTGGGCGTACGGTGAGGTGTCACCTGTTCTTTGGTCATACACGTAATGTGCCTCTATTAAGTCACGTCCTATGAGCAAGAGAATATCTGCATCATCATCTAAAGGAGGTATAAGACCAACCAAGTCTCGCAAGTGTGGGTAAGCCTGAACAACCTCTGGTGTTGGAATCTCTTCTCTAATATTAGGGATTTCTTCACACTCCCTGACCATAGGCAACTTCATGGCTCGAGTACCATCTAGCGATTCTACCACGAATCCTGATGCTTTCCTCCCACTAAGACGAACTGATCCTGAGCATGACATCAAATAAAAATCCTCCGGAGCAGAATTTACTCCCAAAATATCGAAAAACTTCGGACAGGCAAGAGTACCATTACTCTGATCGTCAACTATTGCGTATAAACGGAAGGCCAAGTCAGGTCTGCCTTCAGGGTAGGCTTTTATGAGCACAGTTTTTGTGCATGACTTTCCTTTATATAGAGTTCCACGAATCTGAGTACACTTAGTAGCTACTTGACCCTTTGGTTCCTTGGTCTTCTCCTTACCACGAGAGAGACCCTTTTCACTGGTGCCCTCCCCGCCATGGGTTCCTGTGGGATCCATATGAAGACAAGTGTGATGTTCCTTACTTTTACATTTTTCACAACACAACTGTGAAGAGCAGTTTTTTGAAAAGTGGGTACCATTGCAACATCTAAAGCACATATGTAATCCCTTGACATACTTCTTGCGATCAGACACTGGTTTAGCAAGAAAAAGTTTACACTTAGTCAATGGATGAGGCAGTTTATGTATGGTACACATTCCACTGACACTGGGCGAAGTATTCTCCTTCTGCTGAGGAACTTCCTGTTGACCAGATTTCAAAGCAGTAACACCACGTTTTTGCTCGTGAGCCTTTGGTTGAGGTTGGTAATCATAATGAAACCCGGGGTCATTCATGATTCTTGCCATATCACGCACAAATTTCAATAGAAATGAGAAAGGTGGATAAAATACATTGTATCGGTCCTGATATGCAGAAGCCTTTGTCGTCCACTTGTTCTTCAAGTAAGTTGGCAACTTCTGAACAATAGTAAGCCTTCCCTCTGATGAGTCGTAAGTAGAGAACTGAAGTGAGTATATAGGATTGTTCTTTAGGGATTCTACCTCAGACAGCAGGTCATAGAGTTCATATAAACGCTTATTGTCTTTTGCACCAATGACTCTGAAGTCTGCAAGTCGCTGTTTGATAGACTTAACAATCATTTGAGGGTAGCCAAACCTTTCATCAAGTCTGTCCCATATTTGGGATACGGCTTTGGCAGGATTTCCAGCATTAGAGGTACGTATGCTTCTTGCAAACTGTTTCGATTCAGACCTGGAATCTGTACCAAGATAAGTAACTAATAGGTCTATTTCCTCAATTGGTTTAAGATTCAACTCGCGTACCACTGACTTAAAGCTATCCCTCCATGCAGGATAAGAGCTCGGTTTGTCATCAAAGTGTGAAAATCTGTTAATCTGAATCTGAGTACGAGCAATATGCGTAGATATGTCCGCACTTGCGGTACATTAACATGAGCTGGTATAAATGCTGGTGCTGTAGCTGACAGACGTTGCGGTCGATAAGTTACATCAACGCTAGTCGCGGGATCATGAGAATGATCTGTAGAAAGACTATCTAGATACCTTGTAACAGTTTCTCGTGGGGTCATCGGTTCAATCTTGACCTTGCTCAATGAAAACGCATTATCTGTAGAGCCATCAGCTTTAACCTGAAGTTCGACTTCTGCGATAGCAGCATTTTTCTCCTCTTTCAATGCTTTTAATTGTGTGTCAATATCAATTGCACATTTACGCAATTCACGTTCCTTAGTGAGAAATTTGAGATTAGTGTCTGCTTTCAACTTTTTTAAGCGTAACGATGAATTCGCTAAAGAAGACCTTACTTCTGACCTCGTTTTAAACGACCCTACCTCTGACCTAGTCTTATAGAGTCTGCTAATTGTACGGCTCGACATTTGATCCACGATATCTAACTGAAGCTGAGACAAAGAATGAGAATACTGCTTTATAATGTCCACACGCTTTGCATGAAAGTCATTCTGAACTCGTAATTCTGCAATGCTTTCTTTGGAACGAGTTATTTCAAGGTAAGTACATAACGCTTTCATAGCCTCTGTATATGAGGCACTTAAACGCTTAATAGAGTCCTCAACCTTCCTAAGTGATCTCAAATCTGACATCAAATCTAAATTGACGGTTTCAAATACATCCTCTAGTTCTCTCCATCTAGCATTCACAATATCGCCCAGTTTATTAACCTTGTCAGTATACCGTACCCTTTCTTTCTCAGTAACCGTTCTCACACGTCGCTTTTCACTAACGGGAATTTTAGGCTTAATATCAATTAACGCAGCCATATTTGTAAATTTGTGACAAACAATACCCCTTCCTTAATTACTGTAACAATTCACAGTCAAAATTCAAAACATGCATAACACAAATAAAGCAATGCAAAAAAGTTTGCTTTCTCAATAATAAATATACCCTGTCAAAAATAAGTAGGGCTTCTTATCATAGCACAAAAATCTAGAGTCAAAAATTCGAGTTCATGTGCTAAGTTTCTTGATCTAATAAATTCTCACTTGATATGTACAAATGATAATAAGATATTGAACACAGTACAGTTCTAAGAAAATGCAATAATCAGGAATTTCAATGAAATTAAAAAATAAAGTGTATCTCAAGTTAATCTGTTATAGAGAAAACAACTAATGTCAATGATCTGATTCAAAATTATGAAGTCAAGTGATTAAACTTATCACAATAAAATGATCAAAACAGCTGATAAAATCTACAATAGTTCTAGCTGTCCCAAAAAATTGCTATAATTCTCAACAAATCTGATTCGTCGACTCAAATTAAATAATCAAGTAAAATGTTTACATATTTGAGAAATACATGTGTAAGAATAATTTGCATAATAAAGACAACATATAATGCATAAAATTTTCTCAGAAAGTTTCAATCAAATGAAATCAGTAAAAATGTACGTAATTATTGTACTGAGTACGTAGGTTCACAGTTAATTCATGCAACGATTACACAGTCAATTACAAATTAGTTCATAGTCTGGACATGAGAACTTCAGAGCATCTAGGGATCACCGTCATGGATTCAACGCAGCTGTGAGGAACCATGGCATACATATCATTGTCCATCAATGAATCAGAGAACGCCACATCTCGTCTGTTTGCCAAGTAAGTACAGTACGTCAGCATGACCGTCTGGACCCATCGATTCACCATCCCGATCTGCAGCAAAATGGAGTACATGAGACATCACAGGAACCATGGTTTTCCTACTGTGCAGCTTCACAAACATGTGGCCTGTAAAACCATTTAGTCCACTTCTATTTTGGTAGTAATCACAACTAGGTTGTTACTTTTCCTCTGTTTATTTATGGACATATAGAGTAGGAAACTGAAAATTACAAAAAAAATAAATGATCACTACAATGATCGAACCACACAGGTTAATGTGACCAATTAACAGATCAATAATCATGTAAATCATAGAAAAATACGTTTTACGCATAGTGTCCAAAGGACGAAATAACAACACTGGAGGTCGAAACAACCATTGACAAATTGAAAATCTTTAAAATAGAGAGAAATACTTATTTTCGTACAAATTGCAGAAATCTACAGACTTATAAAATATATCAAAACAATTCTAGATTAAACTCACACCATGGTTCATCAAAATTATGCCGCAACAAGTCGGGAAAGACACTCTGCAAAAAAACTCTTGACAGCAAACACATCTAAGTCATCTCGCTCTAGACACTCATTCAACCCGTCAGCATTTCCGTAACATCACAGCACCATCCCTCCAATGCTATTTTGAACATAGACTTTATTTGGATATGCTACTGAATCGACCCTACAGGAATTTTGGAGCCGCACACTCTCTGTAAAGTAAATGCAGAAATTTAGATTCTAAAAATAACGTAAGAGGGTGCTAGTGAAATTAATTTGGACTCCTTAGCTGGAAGCATCACTGATGCGAATTTAGTATTCAAAACACGTGTCTGGTGCATGAAAATTGGTTTGAAATTTTCTTCAAAAAGGTATATAGAGTTGGAATCCTTCCGCATTATTATAAATACAAACAACAACAAGAAGAGTCTGTTGATAATGACATTCGCGATGTAAAAGGTGAGCACGCACTGCTGACATCCACTAGAGAAAGGATAGGGTGGTGGTTTAACTTCGTTCGATTTTCATAAACTATACTCTATATGTGTGAATTTGACCTCTTCAATGTACCTATCCATCCTATCAAGGACTCATCTGTTTATAAGTCCTTGATCCTATACAATGGGTCTATATAGCGTTTGGATATTTCTTCAATGGCTAGTGAAAATTTTTGGTGGCTAGTAGATTTCGGCACTCAACTAGCCCAACTGGCTAGTGGTCAAAAAAAATTTTCATGAAGACTGTGTATAAACAGAATAAATGCCAAATATAGGGTTTTGACTTCGTCCTCATGATGGCTTTGCCATGAGTTCATATTAGCTAATTATGTTACACCACCAGAAGTCTAACTCTTGTTGGAAAAAAATCATAATCTCAGTAATATTTATTCATGTACTAAAACTTGTCCTATTTGTTCATTATTGATTAGGTAGAAGACCTCTTCTATAACATATCGACTCGTAGGAAAGCTTTAAGAAGTGCAGCTGAAGAACATTCTAAGATAGCTGAAGTTGTTAGCAGGTATAATTATACTGTAATAACAGAATTTTTCTCTTAGTGTTAAAGATAAAAGGAAATGTTCCTACTCTGTGTCCGGAGGGCAGCCTTATGTACAAGAAAAGTCAAATTTTGTTCAACAAACAAGCATGTTTTGGTAATGAATCCTCATCTGTGGTACATACTGAAAGCAAGGGGACATTAAATCCAGTTTGTCTGGACATCGGTCAGTCCGTCCATCCCTTGGTTGGCCACAAAAACTTTGACCTACGCGTAACATTTGAATATTTAACCATAGGGCTCTCATATTCATTTTCATGTGTATTCCTTGTGACAAGACGTTTTTATTGATATTGTTGTAGCAAAGTGGTCTGATCTGGCGGAGCTCATTCATTCAAGCGACTTAGAAGAATCAATAAAATTTTAAGGGTAGATAGATTATGAATTGCATATAGTAACAAGAGTAATTAGAGTAAATACTCATTACCTATAATTTTGTAAGTTTATATCACCTGGTCAGAATTGAACTCTACTGATGACCAATGAAAATAAGCTCCGCCCGGTCAGGTATGTTTGCTACTACTGTAACAATACACTAAAATTTTTGACCATGTGACCTTAATTTGGAGTTTTATCTACATGTACATTGTTGACAAAGACCTTTAAATGCAGGACCGCTATTCTCTGAATTTGCTTGTTGAAAGGCTTAGATCAGTTAATCTTCCATCAACAACCTTAGCCTATGGTACCATTAAGGCCATATAGAGGTCACCATTATAGACATTACAATCTTTCCTTAAAACTGGGTTAACTCGAATTTCCACTTAACTCGAACTGTTTTTAAAAGTCCTGATTCTCTTCCATTGGTTTCTATGCATTTTCACTCCTGATAACTCAAATTCCAATAACTTGAACTTTTCGTTAAGTCAAACTAATTTCTAGGTCCCATAATTCATTTTACTTTTAAAATTTACCTTGATAAGTTGATCCAACCACAATTAAGAATTAATTTTTGAACGAACATCATTTAAGAAAACAGAGATCGTTGGACGGATAATAAATACTTTCTTGCTCTGGAGTTGATTGATTTTTAAAAGTAGACAATACGTACGTTTCTGAACGGTGATAGAGAAAGGGGAATTGTGCATTATTGAAAATCGATTGATGGTGACAGGTCATGTACTCAGTAAATCGAACTCCTGATAATTTGAACTATTTCTGATGGTCCCTTGAAGTTCAACTTATCGAGAGTAGACTGTACTGCATTTACTTATTAACCTGACTATGTGTTTTCCAACAGACTGAACAGTTATTATAAAATCAATCTGTTCTGTAGGTGCCATTTCCTAATTGATCTAGAATCAAGTACATTAGTAGTTCTTAAAGTAAAGCTTTATCCATGTAATTTAGCCTTGAATACATGCAGTTAAATTATCTGCCCAAAGCTGTTTATTCTAGGAATTCTTTTGTGTGCTGTTATTGCAGCTATGTGAATACAGTCTGCAGTAGTACATCTTCCTAATGATACCAGACAATCTCTATAAACAACTATCACTTTGGGCATACTCTAATCTAATTATTTATTGATTTGTTGATAAGATTTCCTCATAAGCTCATCAACATTTAGTGTTGGAAAGTATATTTATTTTAGATAAGAAATAGCAGAAAATCAATATCAATATTCTAAGTGTACTTTTGATTTTTATGCCCCCGGAATCAATGATTTGGGGGCATATAGTTTTTGGCCTGTATGTCTGTTTGTCTGTCTGTTTGTCCGAAAAACTTTAAAATTGGGCAAAACTTTCGAATGGAAGTGATAAAGCTTTCATATTTCACATGTGTATTCCTTGTGACAAGATCTTTCCATTGATATAAAAAATGTTGACCTCCTGACTTTATATTATATAACCTTGACCTTTGACCTACTTTTCAAAAACTTTAACATTGGGCATAACTTTTGAATGGTATGTGATAGGGCATTTATTTTTCATATGTGTATTCCTCATGACAAGACCTTTCCATTGATACCAAAATTTTTTACCTGGTGAACTTGACCTTGACCTTTGGCCTACTTTTCAAAAACTTTAACATTGAGCATAACTTTTGAACGGTAAGTGATAGGGCTTTCATATTTCACATGATTATTCCTTGTGACAAGACCTTTCCATTGATACCAAAAATATTGGCTTCCTGACCTTGACCTTTGACCTACTTTTCAAATACTTTAACATTGGGCATAACTTTTGAATGGTAAGTGATAGGGCTTTCATATTTCACATGTGTATTCCTCGTGACAAGACCTTTCCATTGATACCAAAATTTTTGACCTTGTGACCTTGATCTTTGACCTACTTTTCAAAAACTTTAACATTTGGCATAACTTTTGAATGGTAAGTGATAGGGCTTTCACATTTCACATGTGTATTCCTTGTGACAAGATTTTTCCATTGATACCAAAAAATTTATAACCTAGTGACCCTTACCTTGACCTTTCATATACTTAACAGAAAATGATGTTTATACTAACAAAGATGCTACAGGGGGGGGGGGCATTCGTGTTTCACGAACACAGACTTTATTAGGGTAGATCTGCATAAAAGGAATCTTCTTTTCTGTCTCCATCTGTCTGTTTGTTGATTCTGGCATGAAAACCTTATTTAGTTTTCAAGGTGCAGCTACAGATGAAGGACAGGATCATATGAGGAACTTACCTATAAATTTTGAACTTTATTGTCAAAGGTCAAGGTCAAACCTAGGCAAATTTTGCTGATGATAGTTCACATGTACACTGCTGAAGACAAGACCTTTCATTTTAATCCTTGACTTTTCGGCTTAGCTAATTTGACCTACTTAGTAATTAGAATGTTTGACCTACTTTTGAAAATTCCAATTACCTAAATGTTTCTGTCGTATTTTAAGATAGGGTGTTCATATTTTGGCCAAAAAGAGGGATATTTGGTCTCCCTGGAGGGATGAATGCCATGGAGGGAGATGAGGTCAAAAAGAGGGAGTCTCCCTCCAAAAGAGGAAGAGTTGACAAGTATGCCTTTGACCTACTTTTGAAAAAAACTTTAACATTTGGCATAACTTTTGAATGGAAGGCGATAGAGCTGTCATATTTCAAATTCTTATTCCTTTCGACCAGACCTTTCCATCGAAAGATTCATTCACTTTGAACTTTGACCTTCTTTTGAAAAACTTTGAACATTAACCCTTGCCCATCTACAACAATGTTGTTAATACTGACAAAGATGCCGACTGGGGTATTCGTGTTTCACAAACACAGGTTTTTTATAGTTCTAAAAATTAGAATTTTTTATAATCACCATTCAATATTCAAATCACCATTATCTCATACATTATAGGTATGCTGTCCACAACTGTGATGTAGGATTTACACTTAAAAAGGCAAGTATATAAATCTTTTTTTAACTCTGCGTCATTTTAGGGTAGTTCCTGATCCCTGGGATCGTAGAATAGGGGTGTGGTCATTAAAAGGTATAACTGTCCTCTATCTTGTGTGTGGGTGTGGGATGTGGTCATTTAAAGGTATAACTGTCCTCTATCTTGTGTGTGGGTGTGGGATGTGGTCATTTAAAGGTATAACTGTCCTTTATCTTGTGTGTGGGTGTGGGATGTGGTCATTTAAAGGTATAACTGTCCTCTTTCTTGTGTGTGGGTGTGGGACGTGGTCATTTAAAGGTATAACTGTCCTCTATCTTGTGTGTGGGTGTGGGATGTGGTCATTTAAAGGTATAACTGTCCTTTATCTTGTGTGTGGGTGTGGGATGTGGTCATTTCAAGGTATAACTGTCCTCTATCTTGTGTGTGGGTGTGGGATGTGGTCATTTAAAGGTATAACTGTCCTCTATCTTGTGTGTGGGTGTGGGATGTGGTCATTTAAAGGTATAGCTGTCCTCTATCTTGTGTGTGGGTGTGGGATGTGGTCATTTAAAGGTATAACTGTCCTCTATCTTGTGTGTGGGTGTGGGATGTGGACATTTAAAGGTATAACTGTCCTTTATCTTGTGTGTGGGTGTGGGATGTGGTCATTTAAAGGTATAACTGTCCTCTATCTTGTGTGTGGGTGTGGGATGTGGTCATTTAAAGGTATAACTGTCCTCTATCTTGTGTGTGGGTGTGGGGATTGGTCATTTAAAGGTATAACTGTCCTCTATCTTGTGTGTGGGTGTGGAATGTGGTCATTTAAAGGTATAACTGTCCTTTATCTTGTGTGTGGGTGTGGGATGTGGTCATTTAAAGGTATACCTGTCCTTTATCTTGTGTGTGGGTGTGGGGTGTGGTCATTTAAAGGTTTATACATGTGTATGTCCTCTATCTTGCGTGTGGGTGTGGTCATTTAAAGGTATAACTGTCGTCTCTTGTGTGTGGATGTGGGGTGTGGTCATTTAAAGGTATACCTGTCCTTTATCTTGTGTGTGGGTGTGAGGTGTGGTCATTTAAAGGTATAACTGTCCTTTATCTTGTGTGTTGGTGTGAGGTGTGGTCATTTTAAGGTTTATACATGTATATGTCCTCTATCTTGCGTGTGGGTGTGGTCATTTAAAGGTATAACTGTCATCTCTTGTGTGTGGGTGTGGGGTGTGGTCATTTAAAGGTAAACCTGTCCTTTATCTTGTGTGTGGGTGTGAGGTGTGGTCATTTAAAGGTTTATACATGTGTATGTCCTCTATCTTGCGTGTGGGTGTGGTCATTTAAAGGTATAATTGTCGTCTCGTCTCTTGTGTGTGGATGTGGGGTGTGTTCATTTAAAGGTATACCTGTCCTTTATCTTGTGTGTGGGTGTAAGGTGTGGTCATTTAAAGGTATACCTGTCCTTTATCTTGTGTGTGGGTGTGAGGTGTGGTCATTTAAAGGTTTATACATGTGTATGTCCTCTATCTTGCGTATGGGTGTGGTCATTTAAAGGTATAACTGTCATCTCTTGTGTGTGGGTGTGAGGTGTGGTCATTTAAAGGTTTATACATGTGTATGTCCTCTATCTTGTGTGTGGGTGTGGTCATTTAAAGGTATAACTGTCGTCTCTTGTGTGTGGATGTGGGGTGTGGTCATTTAAAGGTATAGCTGTCCTCGATCTTGTATGTGGGTGTGAGGTGAGGTCATTTAAAGGTATAATTCTCCTCTATCTTGTATGTGGGGTGTGTTCATTTAAAGGTGTAGCTGTCCTTTGTCTTGTGTGTGGATGTGGGATGTGGTCATTTAAAGGTATAACTGTCCTCTATCTTGTGTGTGGGTGTGAGGTGTGGTCATTTAAAGGTATAACTGTCCTCTATCTTGTGTGTGGGTGTGGGGTGTGGTCATTTAAAGGTATAACTGTCCTCTATCTTGTGTGTTGGTGTGAGGTGTGGTCATTTAAAGGTTTTACTGTCTTCTATCTTGTGTGTGGGGAGTGGTCATTTAAAGGTATAACTAACCTTTGTCTTGTGTGTGGGTGTGAGGTGTGGTCATTTAAAGGTACATGTATAACTGTCCTCTATCTTGTGTGTGGGGTGTGGTCATTTAAAGGTATAACTTCCTCTATCTTGTGTGTGGGTGTGGTCATTTAAAGGTATAACTGCCCTTTGTCTTGTGTGTGTGTGTGTGTGGAGTGTGGTCATTTAAAGATATAGCTGTCCTCTATCTTGTGTGTGGGGTGTGGTCATTTAAAGGAATAACTGTCCTTTGTCTTGTGTGTGGATGTGGGGAGTGGTCATTTAAAGGTAACTGCCCTTTGTCTTGTGTTTGGGTGTGGGGATTGGTCATTTAAAGGTATAACTGCCCTCTATCTTGTGTGTGGGTGTGAGATGTGGTCATTTAAAGGTGTAACTGTCCTCTATCCTGTGTGTGGGTGTGAGGTGTGGTCATTTAAAGGTTTTACTGTCCTCTATCTTGTGTGTGGGGTGTGGTCATTTAAAGATATAACTGCCCTTTGTCTTGTGTGTGGGTGTGGGGATTGGTCATTTAAAGATATAACTGTCCTTTGTCTTGTGTGTGGGTGTGGGGATTGGTCATTTAAAGGTAAAACTGCCCTTTGTCTTGTGTGTGGGGTGTGGTCATTTTAAGATATAACTGCCCTTTGTCTTGTGTGTGAGTGTGGAGTGTGGTCATTTAAAGATATAACTGTCCTCTATCTTGTGTGTTGGGTGTGGTCATTTAAAGGTATAACAGTCCTCTATCTTGTTTGTGGGGTGTGGTCATTCAAAGGTATAACTGTCCTCTATCTTGTGTGTGGAGTGTGGTCATTTAAAGGTATAACTGTCCTCTATCTTGTTTGTGGGGTGTGGTCATTTAAAGATATAACTGTCATCTATCTTGTGTGTGGGTGTGGGGAGTGGATATTTAAAGAAGTTCTCTAGTCGTGGAGATTTTCGTGTATATTACAGTTCATATCAAACTAAATTCCAACAAGAAATTTCCCCATTATGTAATCTCTTTCAGAGCTGATATAGACCAATTTATATTTTACCACCTTTTCTAATTTCTCAAAATAGCTGTACACACCGGAAGTACGTCAGAAGTGTGTAAAAGGGAACCACGTTTCATAACGCTATATATAGAAATGTACATGCATGTTGTGGATAAATGCACTATTGTACTCTTATAAATGCCAAAATAAAGGACATATCAAATGAGAGTGTATGAGTGATAAATATGATAAAAGAGCATTTAATAATGAAACCTAAATATTTACATTAAAACTACTAATGTACATAATTTATTTATATACGTACGTACATGTACATGTGTTGATATATTCTAAACGACTTCCAGAATCCTAAAGTTTATCTCAGAGAGGGATTCTAAGGCATATATAGATAAAAAATATTAAGGGAATCAACCTTCCTTTCCCCCGGAAAGAAAATGGGGGTTGGGGTAAGCCGTCTAATTCGGAAAAAAAAACATACTACATGTACTAGTAAAACAAAGAAAAAATCTGCATTTTTGGCGAATCCAAGGGGTCATGACGTCCTAACCGTCTAGATCACGCTTGTAGATGGTATCCTATTTACAAAATTCTATAATTTCCCCGGTAATCTGACTCCTTCCCGTTCAGCCTATTGATACCACCCGCCTTTGTTGACATTTGTACCTCCCCACTTCCAGTCGACACGTACGTACTTCAATAAATATTACCTTCCTTACATTGGAAAAAGCATGCCATGTACATGTTAAAAGAGGGAGAAATTATGTCTGTGAAATATCGTAAAAATATAAGTCATCGACATGTTCAATGTACTTATTTTTGTGAGCGGGGAAAAAAGAAAGAAAGAAGGAAAGATACAAGCTAGATTTTTTTAACATATATACAGGCCCCACCTGCCGAAAAAAAGTCAGTATGCAACAACTGTTAAAGACAAATATAAACCCCCCTCTCGCCCGAATTTTCAGACATAACTCTGGTCTCCAGAACCCCCCCCCCCCTCCCCCTCATAAATAACGATACGATGTTTGACGATTGTTGTTTTATAAAACAAAATTTTTTATTGAATGTAAACAAATAAATGTCCATCAAATGTTTCATCAAACGCAGGGATCATTTTGGGGCGCGATTTTGCGAGATTCCCGCATTGGTTTTACTTGGATGCGAGAATTCTCGCACACATCAACATCGAATCTTTTTTTTTTTTTTTTTTTTTTTTTTTTTTTTTTGTCCCAAGGATTTTCTATGCAATTTATGTCCCCCAGATTGAAAATAAAATGACAGTGTCGTGTCTGCAAAAACAAATTTACCCATTGACTGACCCATTGACTGACCACTTAAGTTAAAATGACATGATAATTTTACGGATGAACGCATACACAAGTACCTGTACGTAAATGGACGTTTGAGATTTAAATAAGGCGCAGAGCATGTTGGAGAAAAATCAATATTGTATCATAATAGAAAAGAACCTCTCGGATGAGCAGATGCCTACGTAACAACGTAAATACGAGAGATTGATTTAAAAGCCGAAACGCGAGTCGAAAAGCGTGAACCTCAAGACTGATGATCTAATTAAGAGGTGGGGAGGGGGAGGGGAGTTGATTCATTTACTTTAGTTTATAGGTAGACTGGCGAGCGTAGCGAGCCGGAATTTTTTTTTAGATATGCAGTTTTCATTTCTTTTCAAACTTAGTCATCCATACATGTATATACAACTACAACTTTATTCTATATTGGCGAGCGGAGCGAGCCTTAAAATTTTTTGAATAGATGGTTACTTTTTGTTATAAGAATACAATCTGTGTCTCATTTTCCATGCTCCATTTTTGTTTGACCAATTGGAGAAGGTTTGAAAGATTAGGACATTACAACCCCACTATCCACCTGTCAAACCTGGTTAGCTCGGCCCATGAAAAAGAAGCATTTGGTAATTATCCAAGTGTTAATTTGATTTTGAATTTTGTATATGTTTATGACATATGAATCCGTTCAAACACGATGACAAAGAAAGTTGAAGACAAAGTGAAGATGAAAAATTAGACAACTACATGTAATGACAAATTTAGCGCGGCGAGCGAAGCGAGCCGAAAATTTCCCCAAAAGTAAAGAGAATAAGCATAAAAAGAATACTCTGAATCAATAACTTTGGGTGAAAAAGGGGGGGCCCGGGCCCCCTGGGCCCCCCTCAAAATCCGCCACTGCCGTAGAGTAATGTGCACTAGGGCGCAGCGAGTTGCCGATTTAACGTGCCATTTTTTATCGGTTTGGGACTATGTCGCATGGCCTTCCCTGCCCTGAAAATTGTCCAACTGATGAGATCGACTTCTTTCCCCTTTTACGAGAATTATTAATGAACGGTGTCCTAAGTACTACGCTCCGTCTATGACATGCTTATGACGAAACCTGGTTTGAAATGGATCCGTGTGGAACATCGAAATACGCAAGAACTTCAGTTTTCAATATGCAGAGCATAACCTGTTACATGTTTACAAAATTTTCGATAGATTGGGATGGGGACGTAAATTTTAACTGTGGAAGGAGTCGCGACTGAATTTCGGAATAAAATATATTTGATAATCATAAACAAGATATTCAAATACTTGTATATGTATTCCGGATATCTATTTTCTTATTGTTCTGGGCAACACAGTGATCACATTCTTTTGGAGCAAAGATAATATTATTAATAAATTAAGTCCGTCTTGAATTCTTGTAATGTACCTCGGAAATGAAAATCTTTCTCTCTCTCTCTCGTACTGAGATACTCGATTACTTAATGTTGACGAAGAACGCTCGTTACTTTCCGTTTAATTCTGAAACGATTAGAATTTCATTTTATTCGATTTACATTACATGATCACTTCTCCCGGTATTGAATTTCAAGAAAGTTAATTTTTTTCCTGAAATCCTGAACGTAGCTCAGACAACTTTCCAGGCCATATCATTTATTTTTTATTTATTATCGACCCTAATCATTTAAATTGTTTTACCTTCACAACTTTATATAACTTCAGAAAATAAATTTCATATTATCTGAAACAGCTAAAAAATGTGTCGTCAATTTAATGACATTAATTTTCATTTTCACCCTCTTCCTAAAGCCCCTGTCACACTGTAGCGAGTTCGAGCTACGAGTTGTGGCGAGTTACAACTCGCCACAACTCGTCGTTTGTCGCATGGAACTCGTACAAATGTCTTCACATGTCGAAGAAATGTCGCCTCATGTCGCCAAAACTCGGCTTGAGGCGGCGAGAATTTTAAACGGTTTAAAATTGTCGTGCGAGTTTTCATGTCGTGTGCATGTCGAGGAGATGTCGAACAAGGGTCGAGCAGATGTCGCATAAACTCGTGCAGACATCGTGTGCATGTCTCCACTTCTCGTCGCTTCTCGCTATGAATCAAACTCGTGCGAGAAGGGCCGAGTTTATATACGAGTTGAAACGACATGAGTACGATGTCTGCACGACATCATGCGAGTTGTACCGACCTCTTCTCGACATCTGCACGACTTTGTACGAGTTCTGCTCGACACTGTCTCGATATTTTCTCGAGTTCTGCCGAGTTGAGTACTTTAATCCAGTCTTCTTCTGCAGCATGCATAAATTTTTTCACTTTCGTGGTATAGCAATGATAGAGAACAAAAATAAAAAGAAGCCCAGGTGGGCTGACATGTTCAAGGCGTACACGAGCTTAATATATATACTAACTCCAGAAAAATGCAATTAATCATGATAAGTTGGTCCATGTAATCTCTTACATCATTTTGTCCTAATAAATAAAACAAATAACAAGGAAACAGTCCCATGTTTCATCTATGGCAGATATATCTTCAAGTTGGTATAAGACATTGAGCACCTACTACCCGTATTCGATCTTGTAAGTCCATTTTATTGCATTTAAAAATGATTGAAAGGATAAATTTATCAATTATAATTTTTTTAAGCTGACACGATTAAAAAATAGGTAACTGTAGATACAAAAAGATTTTCTATTCATATTCTGGTTGTATTGAAAAAGATAACATTGTACGTATTATGATTCTCAGCTTAAATAATATTGAAAATTGAAAAGGAAAGAATAAATCCTCAATTTTTGCATGTACATGATCAAATTCAAAAGAGTCCATAATCGGCTCTTGAATATAACAATCTTGAAGATACACCCTGCACCCCTCTTGGACACTCGGATTCGTTACTTTTATTAATAGATCCTTTCTGCGATTGTAGAAGATATTTGTTCAACAGATTTTGCACCGTCCAGAAGAAGATAATTAAGAAGTGAAGATGTATCGTGTTATTTACTTGAAGCTTGTGCTGACCAATTCATTCAAATTTTTCAGCAGTATTGAGGAAGAAAACGTGAGTCGATACAATGCAATCATACAAAAGGAAGACATCTTGTCGACGGTCGAAATACTACAATAATGACAATACCAATCCCTGTTAAGGGCTTGAAGATGTATCGTGTTATTTACTTGAAGCTTGTACAGACCAATTCATTCAAATTTTTCAGCACTCCCATATCGGGAGTTCGCTTCTTTTCATGTGCTGGAGGTTTTTGTTTGTTTGCTTTGGTTTTACCATGATTTTGTATGCCTTCGGTTTCTGACTTTCTTAATTATCGATTTTGTGCTGTATACAGGGATATGGTCATTATCCATATTTGTCATTTAAGATCGGGTGAGCTAAAAAAAACTTAAACTCAAATTTATACCAAATTCATAATGTGTTGACATAACTCGTGTACTTCTCGTACTCAGCTCGTCATTACTCGTACTTATCTCGTGCTTAACTCGTAGGCATGTCGCTACATCTCGTATAAACTCGAACGAAACTCGTACTTAACTCGTATCTTCTCTTACTAAAGTCTTCATTTGTCGAGAAGATGTCGTGTACAAATCGTCGAGTGTCGCCAAGTGTCGTACTGTTCTCGTAGCGATCTCGAGCAAATGTCGTGCTCATGTCGTAATCACAAAAAATCAATACTAACTCGGGGAAATTTCGGCGAGTTATAACTCGCCAGCACTCGTACAAAACTCGTAGCTCCAATTCGCCACAGTGTGACAGGGGCTTAACATATGTGATACAGCTGCGCCACCCCCCCCCCCCCCCCCCCCCCCCTCAATCCTAGCTATTTATAAGCTGATTAGAATATCAATTTGAGATCCCATCTAGACAGCTAGGAAAGGCTTTACTCAGGATTTCATATCCTATAAAATTTCGATCTCTCTACCTCCCTTCATTATTTAATATTTTCCGTGTTCATGCAAGTCTTACCAGGAATGGGGAAGAACCCCCCCCCCCCCCCCCCCCCCACTCCACTTGGATGGATCCGACAATGAAATTGTACAGGTCTTTAAAAAAAAACACTGATGTCTAATTTACTTTGAAAATGATTAAACCGAAAAATATTTATAAATGTACCATATAAAGAAAGAGACACAATACTATATTTCACATTACGTCATCGTGTGAATGTGTAGTATATACACACATCTGACGTCACGGATTTGTACTTTCAATTTCGGCGGAAGTTGCAGACTAGTTCTGTGTTAAATCGCTAGCTTGATATGGGCCTATAAATCGCTGTTTCATGGATAAACGAGACAATATATGTTTATGGAACTACCAATACTTTGTAATTTGAGTTTGTCCGAGTATATGTAAGTGAAAATACCCACGAGTAGAGGACTTCTTTAAAGGTATAACTGTCCACTATCTAGTGTGTGGGTGTAGGATGTGGTCATTTAAAGGTATAATTGTCCTCTATCTTGTGTGTGGGTGTGAGGTGTGGTCATTTAAAGGTATAACTGTCCTCTATCTTGTGTGTGGGTGTGAGGTGTGGTCATTTAAAGGTATAACTGTCCTCTATCTTGTGTGTGGGTGTGGGGTGTGGTCATTTAAAGGTGTAACTGTCCTCTATCTTGTGTGTGGGGTGTGGTCATTTAAAGGTATAACTGTCCTCTATCTTGTGTGTGGGTGTGGGATGTGGTCATTTAAAGGTATACCTGTCCTTTATCTTGTGTGTGGGTGTGGGATGTGGTCATTTAAAGGTATAACTGTCCTCTATCTTGTGTGTGGGTGTGGGGATTGGTCATTTAAAGGTATAACTGTCCTCTATCTTGTGTGTGGGTGTGGAATGTGGTCATTTAAAGGTATAACTGTCCTTTATCTTGTGTGTGGGTGTGGGATGTGGTCATTTAAAGGTATACCTGTCCTTTATCTTGTGTGTGGGTGTGGGGTGTGGTCATTTAAAGGTTTATACATGTGTATGTCCTCTATCTTGCGTGTGGGTGTGGTCATTTAAAGGTATAACTGTCGTCTCTTGTGTGTGGATGTGGGGTGTGGTCATTTAAAGGTATACCTGTCCTTTATCTTGTGTGTGGGTGTGAGGTGTGGTCATTTAAAGGTATACCTGTCCTTTATCTTGTGTGTGGGTGTGAGGTGTGGTCATTTAAAGGTTTATACATGTGTATGTCCTCTATCTTGCGTGTGGGTGTGGTCATTTAAAGTTATAACTGTCATCTCTTGTGTGTGGGTGTGGGGTGTGGTCATTTAAAGGTAAACCTGTCCTTTATCTTGTGTGTGGGTGTGAGGTGTGGTCATTTAAAGGTTTATACATGTGTATGTCCTCTATCTTGCGTGTGGGTGTGGTCATTTAAAGGTATAACTGTCGTCTCTTGTGTGTGGATGTGGGGTGTGGTCATTTAAAGGTATACCTGTCCTTTATCTTGTGTGTGGGTGTAAGGTGTGGTCATTTAAAGGTATACCTGTCCTTTATCTTGTGTGTGGGTGTGAGGTGTGGTCATTTAAAGGTTTATACATGTGTATGTCCTCTATCTTGCGTATGGGTGTGGTCATTTAAAGGTATAACTGTCATCTCTTGTGTGTGGGTGTGAGGTGTGGTCATTTAAAGGTTTATACATGTGTATGTCCTCTATCTTGCGTGTGGGTGTGGTCATTTAAAGGTATAACTGTCGTCTCTTGTGTGTGGATGTGGGGTGTGGTCATTTAAAGGTATAGCTGTCCTCGATCTTGTATGTGGGTGTGAGGTGAGGTCATTTAAAGGTATAATTCTCCTCTATCTTGTATGTGGGGTGTGTTCATTTAAAGGTGTAGCTGTCCTTTGTCTTGTGTGTGGATGTGGGATGTGGTCATTTAAAGGTATAACTGTCCTCTATCTTGTGTGTGGGTGTGAGGTGTGGTCATTTAAAGGTATAACTGTCCTCTATCTTGTGTGTGGGTGTGGGGTGTGGTCATTTAAAGGTATAACTGTCCTCTATCTTGTGTGTTGGTGTGAGGTGTGGTCATTTAAAGGTTTTACTGTCTTCTATCTTGTGTGTGGGGAGTGGTCATTTAAAGGTATAACTGCCCTTTGTCTTGTGTGTGGGTGTGAGGTGTGGTCATTTAAAGGTATAACTGTCCTCTATCTTGTGTGTGGGGTGTGGTCATTTAAAGGTATAACTTCCTCTATCTTGTGTGTGGGTGTGGTCATTTAAAGGTATAACTGCCCTTTGTCTTGTGTGTGTGTGTGTGGAGTGTGGTCATTTAAAGATATAGCTGTCCTCTATCTTGTGTGTGGGGTGTGGTCATTTAAAGGAATAACTGTCCTTTGTCTTGTGTGTGGATGTGGGGAGTGGTCATTTAAAGGTAACTGCCCTTTGTCTTGTGTGTGGGTGTGGGGATTGGTCATTTAAAGGTATAACTGCCCTCTATCTTGTGTGTGGGTGTGAGGTGTGGTCATTTAAAGGTGTAACTGTCCTCTATCTTGTGTGTGGGTGTGAGGTGTGGTCATTTAAAGGTTTTACTGTCCTCTATCTTGTGTGTGGGGTGTGGTCATTTAAAGATATAACTGCCCTTTGTCTTGTGTGTGGGTGTGGGGATTGGTCATTTAAAGATATAACTGTCCTTTGTCTTGTGTGTGGGTGTGGGGATTGGTCATTTAAAGGTAAAACTGCCCTTTGTCTTGTGTGTGGGGTGTGGTCATTTTAAGATATAACTGCCCTTTGTCTTGTGTGTGAGTGTGGAGTGTGGTCATTTAAAGATATAACTGTCCTCTATCTTGTGTGTTGGGTGTGGTCATTTAAAGGTATAACAGTCCTCTATCTTGTTTGTGGGGTGTGGTCATTCAAAGGTATAACTGTCCTCTATCTTGTGTGTGGAGTGTGGTCATTTAAAGGTATAACTGTCCTCTATCTTGTTTGTGGGGTGTGGTCATTTAAAGATATAACTGTCCTCTATCTTGTGTGTGGGTGTGGGGAGTGGATATTTAAAGGTATAACTGTCCACTATCTAGTGTGTGGGTGTAGGATGTGGTCATTTAAAGGTATAATTGTCCTCTATCTTGTGTGTGGGTGTGAGGTGTGGTCATTTAAAGGTATAACTGTCCTCTATCTTGTGTGTGGGTGTGAGGTGTGGTCATTTAAAGGTATAACTGTCCTCTATCTTGTGTGTGGGTGTGGGGTGTGGTCATTTAAAGGTGTAACTGTCCTCTATCTTGTGTGTGGGGTGTGGTCATTTAAAGGTATAACTGTCCTCTATCTTGTGTGTGGGTGTGGGATGTGGTCATTTAAA
This sequence comes from Pinctada fucata, assembly GCA_028142955.1. NCBI lineage: Eukaryota > Metazoa > Mollusca > Bivalvia > Pterioida > Pteriidae > Pinctada > Pinctada fucata. The sequence continues at coordinate 35,064,800 of AP027114.1, forward strand.
GGTATACCTGTCCTTTATCTTGTGTGTGGGTGTGGGATGTGGTCATTTAAAGGTATAACTGTCCTCTATCTTGTGTGTGGGTGTGGGGATTGGTCATTTAAAGGTATAACTGTCCTCTATCTTGTGTGTGGGTGTGGAATGTGGTCATTTAAAGGTATAACTGTCCTTTATCTTGTGTGTGGGTGTGGGATGTGGTCATTTAAAGGTATACCTGTCCTTTATCTTGTGTGTGGGTGTGGGGTGTGGTCATTTAAAGGTTTATACATGTGTATGTCCTCTATCTTGCGTGTGGGTGTGGTCATTTAAAGGTATAACTGTCGTCTCTTGTGTGTGGATGTGGGGTGTGGTCATTTAAAGGTATACCTGTCCTTTATCTTGTGTGTGGGTGTGAGGTGTGGTCATTTAAAGGTATACCTGTCCTTTATCTTGTGTGTGGGTTTGAGGTGTGGTCATTTAAAGGTTTATACATGTGTATGTCCTCTATCTTGCGTGTGGGTGTGGTCATTTAAAGGTATAACTGTCATCTCTTGTGTGTGGGTGTGGGGTGTGGTCATTTAAAGGTAAACCTGTCCTTTATCTTGTGTGTGGGTGTGAGGTGTGGTCATTTAAAGGTTTATACATGTGTATGTCCTCTATCTTGCGTGTGGGTGTGGTCATTTAAAGGTATAACTGTCGTCTCTTGTGTGTGGATGTGGGGTGTGGTCATTTAAAGGTATACCTGTCCTTTATCTTGTGTGTGGGTGTAAGGTGTGGTCATTTAAAGGTATACCTGTCCTTTATCTTGTGTGTGGGTGTGAGGTGTGGTCATTTAAAGGTTTATACATGTGTATGTCCTCTATCTTGCGTATGGGTGTGGTCATTTAAAGGTATAACTGTCATCTCTTGTGTGTGGGTGTGAGGTGTGGTCATTTAAAGGTTTATACATGTGTATGTCCTCTATCTTGCGTGTGGGTGTGGTCATTTAAAGGTATAACTGTCGTCTCTTGTGTGTGGATGTGGGGTGTGGTCATTTAAAGGTATAGCTGTCCTCCATCTTGTATGTGGGTGTGAGGTGAGGTCATTTAAAGGTATAATTCTCCTCTATCTTGTATGTGGGGTGTGTTCATTTAAAGGTGTAGCTGTCCTTTGTCTTGTGTGTGGATGTGGGATGTGGTCATTTAAAGGTATAACTGTCCTCTATCTTGTGTGTGGGTGTGAGGTGTGGTCATTTAAAGGTATAACTGTCCTCTATCTTGTGTGTGGGTGTGGGGTGTGGTCATTTAAAGGTATAACTGTCCTCTATCTTGTGTGTTGGTGTGAGGTGTGGTCATTTAAAGGTTTTACTGTCTTCTATCTTGTGTGTGGGGAGTGGTCATTTAAAGGTATAACTGCCCTTTGTCTTGTGTGTGGGTGTGAGGTGTGGTCATTTAAAGGTATAACTGTCCTCTATCTTGTGTGTGGGGTGTGGTCATTTAAAGGTATAACTTCCTCTATCTTGTGTGTGGGTGTGGTCATTTAAAGGTATAACTGCCCTTTGTCTTGTGTGTGTGTGTGTGGAGTGTGGTCATTTAAAGATATAGCTGTCCTCTATCTTGTGTGTGGGGTGTGGTCATTTAAAGGAATAACTGCCCTTTGTCTTGTGTGTGGATGTGGGGAGTGGTCATTTAAAGGTAACTGCCCTTTGTCTTGTGTGTGGGTGTGGGGATTGGTCATTTAAAGGTATAACTGCCCTCTATCTTGTGTGTGGGTGTGAGGTGTGGTCATTTAAAGGTGTAACTGTCCTCTATCTTGTGTGTGGGTGTGAGGTGTGGTCATTTAAAGGTTTTACTGTCCTCTATCTTGTGTGTGGGGTGTGGTCATTTAAAGATATAACTGCCCTTTGTCTTGTGTGTGGGTGTGGGGATTGGTCATTTAAAGATATAACTGTCCTTTGTCTTGTGTGTGGGTGTGGGGATTGGTCATTTAAAGGTAAAACTGCCCTTTGTCTTGTGTGTGGGGTGTGGTCATTTTAAGATATAACTGCCCTTTGTCTTGTGTGTGAGTGTGGAGTGTGGTCATTTAAAGATATAACTGTCCTCTATCTTGTGTGTTGGGTGTGGTCATTTAAAGGTATAACAGTCCTCTATCTTGTTTGTGGGGTGTGGTCATTCAAAGGTATAACTGTCCTCTATCTTGTGTGTGGAATGTGGTCATTTAAAGGTATAACTGTCCTCTATCTTGTTTGTGGGGTGTGGTCATTTAAAGATATAACTGTCCTCTATCTTGTGTGTGGGTGTGGGGAGTGGATATTTAAAGGTATAACTGTCCACTATCTAGTGTGTGGGTGTAGGATGTGGTCATTTAAAGGTATAATTGTCCTCTATCTTGTGTGTGGGTGTGAGGTGTGGTCATTTAAAGGTATAACTGTCCTCTATCTTGTGTGTGGGTGTGAGGTGTGGTCATTTAAAGGTATAACTGTCCTCTATCTTGTGTGTGGGTGTGGGGAGTGGATATTTAAAGGTATAACTGTCCACTATCTAGTGTGTGGGTGTAGGATGTGGTCATTTAAAGGTATAATTGTCCTCTATCTTGTGTGTGGGTGTGAGGTGTGGTCATTTAAAGGTATAACTGTCCTCTATCTTGTGTGTGGGTGTGAGGTGTGGTCAATTAAAGGTATAACTGTCCTCTATCTTGTGTGTGGGTGTGGCGTTGGTCATTTAAAGGTGTAACTGTCCTCTATCTTGTGTGTGGGGTGTGGTCATTTAAAGGTATAACTGTCCTCTATCTTGTGTGTGGGTGTGGGATGTGGTCATTTAAAGGTATACCTGTCCTTTATCTTGTGTGTGGGTGTGGGATGTGGTCATTTAAAGGTATAACTGTCCTCTATCTTGTGTGTGGGTGTGGGGATTGGACATTTAAAGGTATAACTGTCCTCTATCTTGTGTGTGGGTGTGGAATGTGGTCATTTAAAGGTATAACTGTCCTTTATCTTGTGTGTGGGTGTGGGATGTGGTCATTTAAAGGTATACCTGTCCTTTATCTTGTGTGTGGGTGTGGGGTGTGGTCATTTAAAGGTTTATACATGTGTATGTCCTCTATCTTGCGTGTGGGTGTGGTCATTTAAAGGTATAACTGTCGTCTCTTGTGTGTGGATGTGGGGTGTGGTCATTTAAAGGTATAGCTGTCCTCGATCTTGTATGTGGGTGTGAGGTGAGGTCATTTAAAGGTTTTACTGTCTTCTATCTTGTGTGTGGGGAGTGGTCATTTAAAGGTATAACTGCCCTTTGTCTTGTGTGTGGGTGTGAGGTGTGGTCATTTAAAGGTATAACTGTCCTCTATCTTGTGTGTGGGGTGTGGTCATTTAAAGGTATAACTTCCTCTATCTTGTGTGTGGGTGTGGTCATTTAAAGGTATAACTGCCCTTTGTCTTGTGTGTGTGTGTGTGGAGTGTGGTCATTTAAAGATATAGCTGTCCTCTATCTTGTGTGTGGGGTGTGGTCATTTAAAGGAATAACTGTCCTTTGTCTTGTGTGTGGATGTGGGGAGTGGTCATTTAAAGGTAACTGCCCTTTGTCTTGTGTGTGGGTGTGGGGATTGGTCATTTAAAGGTATAACTGCCCTCTATCTTGTGTGTGGGTGTGAGGTGTGGTCATTTAAAGGTGTAACTGTCCTCTATCTTGTGTGTGGGTGTGAGGTGTGGTCATTTAAAGGTTTTACTGTCCTCTATCTTGTGTGTGGGGTGTGGTCATTTAAAGATATAACTGCCCTTTGTCTTGTGTGTGGGTGTGGGGATTGGTCATTTAAAGATATAACTGTCCTTTGTCTTGTGTGTGGGTGTGGGGATTGGTCATTTAAAGGTAAAACTGCCCTTTGTCTTGTGTGTGGGGTGTGGTCATTTTAAGATATAACTGCCCTTTGTCTTGTGTGTGAGTGTGGAGTGTGGTCATTTAAAGATATAACTGTCCTCTAACTTGTGTGTTGGGTGTGGTCATTTAAAGGTATAACAGTCCTCTATCTTGTTTGTGGGGTGTGGTCATTCAAAGGTATAACTGTCCTCTATCTTGTGTGTGGAGTGTGGTCATTTAAAGGTATAACTGTCCTCTATCTTGTTTGTGGGGTGTGGTCATTTAAAGATATAACTGTCCTCTATCTTGTGTGTGGGTGTGGGGAGTGGATATTTAAAGGTATAACTGTCCACTATCTAGTGTGTGGGTGTAGGATGTGGTCATTTAAAGGTATAATTGTCCTCTATCTTGTGTGTGGGTGTGAGGTGTGGTCATTTAAAGGTATAACTGTCCTCTATCTTGTGTGTGGGTGTGAGGTGTGGTCATTTAAAGGTATAACTGTCCACTATCTTGTGTGTGGGTGTGGGGTGTGGTCATTTAAAGGTGTAACTGTCCTCTATCTTGTGTGTGGGGTGTGGTCATTTAAAGGTATAACTGTCCTCTATCTTGTGTGTGGGTGTGGGATGTGGTCATTTAAAGGTATAACTATCCTCTATCTTGTGTGTGAGATGTGGTCATTTAAAGGTATAACTGTCCTCTGTCTTGTGTGTGGGATGTGGTCATTTAAAGGTATAACTGTCCTCTATCTTGTGTGTGGGTATGGGGAGTGGATATTTAAAGGTATAACTGTCCTTTGTCTTATGTGTGGGTGTGGGATGTGGTCATTTAAAGGTTTTACTGTCCTCTATCTTGTGTGTGGGTGTTGGGTGTGGTCATTTAAAGGTATAACTGTCCTCTATCTTGTGTGTGGGTGTGGGATGTGGTCATTTAAAGGTTTTACTGTCCTCTATCTTGTGTGTGGGTGTGGGATGTGGTCATTTAAAGGTATAACTGTCCTCTATCTTGTGTGTGGGTGTGGGGTGTGGTCCTTTAAAGGTAAAACTGTCCTCTATCTTGTGTTTGGCGGTGGGGTGTGGTCATTTAAAGGTATAACTGTCCTCTATCTTGTGTGTGGGTGTGGGATGTGGTCATTTAAAGGTATAACTGTCCTCTATCTTGTGTGTGGGTGTGAGGTGTGGTCATTTAAAGGTATAACTGTCCTCTATCTTGTGTGTGGGTGTGGGGTGTGGTCATTTAAAGGTATAACTGTCCTCTATCTTGTGTGTTGGTGTGAGGTGTGGTCATTTAAAGGTTTTACTGTCTTCTATCTTGTGTGTGGGGAGTGGTCATTTAAAGGTATAACTGCCCTTTGTCTTGTGTGTGGGTGTGAGGTGTGGTCATTTAAAGGTATAACTGTCCTCTATCTTGTGTGTGGGGTGTGGTCATTTAAATGTATAACTTCCTCTATCTTGTGTGTGGGTGTGGTCATTTAAAGGTATAACTGCCCTTTGTCTTGTGTGTGTGTGTGGAGTGTGGTCATTTAAAGATATAGCTGTCCTCTATCTTGTGTGTGGGGTGTGGTCATTTAAAGGAATAACTGTCCTTTGTCTTGTGTGTGGATGTGGGGAGTGGTCATTTAAAGGTAACTGCCCTTTGTCTTGTGTATGGGTGTGGGGATTGGTCATTTAAAGGTATAACTGCCCTCTGTCTTGTGTGTGGGTGTGAGGTGTGGTCATTTAAAGGTGTAACTGTCCTCAATCTTGTGTGTGGGTGTGAGGTGTGGTCATTTAAAGGTTTTACTGTCCTCTATCTTGTGTGTGGGGTGTGGTCATTTAAAGATATAACTGCCCTTTGTCTTGTGTGTGGGTGTGGGGATTGGTCATTTAAAGATATAACTGTCCTTTGTCTTGTGTGTGGGTGTGGGGATTGGTCATTTAAAGGTAAAACTGCCCTTTGTCTTGTGTGTGGGGTGTGGTCATTTTAAGATATAACTGCCCTTTGTCTTGTGTGTGAGTGTGGAGTGTGGTCATTTAAAGATATAACTGTCCTCTATCTTGTGTGTTGGGTGTGGTCATTTAAAGGTAAAACAGTCCTCTATCTTGTTTGTGGGGTGTGGTCATTCAAAGGTATAACTGTCCTCTATCTTGTGTGTGGAGTGTGGTCATTTAAAGGTATAACTGTCCTCTATCTTGTTTGTGGGGTGTGGTCATTTAAAGATATAACTGTCTTCTATCTTGTGTGTGGGTGTGGGGAGTGGATATTTAAAGGTATAACTGTCCACTATCTAGTGTGTGGGTGTAGGATGTGGTCATTTAAAGGTATAATTGTCCTCTATCTTGTGTGTGGGTGTGAGGTGTGGTCATTTAAAGGTATAACTGTCCTCTATCTTGTGTGTGGGTGTGAGGTGTGGTCATTTAAAGGTATAACTGTCCTCTATCTTGTGTGTGGGTGTGGGGTGTGGTCATTTAAAGGTGTAACTGTCCTCTATCTTGTGTGTGGGGTGTGGTCATTTAAAGGTATAACTGTCCTCTATCTTGTGTGTGGGTGTGGGATGTGGTCATTTAAAGGTATCACTATCCTCTATCTTGTGTGTGAGATGTGGTCATTTAAAGGTATAACTGTCCTCTGTCTTGTGTGTGGGATGTGGTCATTTAAAGGTATAACTGTCCTCTATCTTGTGTGTGGGTATGGGGAGTGGATATTTAAAGGTATAACTGTCCTTTGTCTTATGTGTGGGTGTGGGATGTGGTCATTTAAAGGTTTTACTGTCCTCTATCTTGTGTGTGGGTGTTGGGTGTGGTCATTTAAAGGTATAACTGTCCTCTATCTTGTGTGTGGGTGTGGGATGTGGTCATTTAAAGGTTTTACTGTCCTCTATCTTGTGTGTGGGTGTGGGGTGTGGTCATTTAAAGGTATAACTGTCCTCTATCTTGTGTGTGGGTGTGGGGTGTGGTCCTTTAAAGGTAAAACTGTCCTCTATCTTGTGTTTGGCGGTGGGGTGTGGTCATTTAAAGGTATAACTGTCCTCTATCTTGTGTGTGGGTGTGGGATGTGGTCATTTAAAGGTTTTACTGTCCTCTATCTTGTGTGTGGGTGTGGGGTGTGGTCATTTAAAGGTAAAACTGTCCTCTATCTTGTGTGTGGGTGTGGGGTGTGGTCATTTAAAGGTATAACTGTCCTCTATCTTGTGTGTCGGTGTGGGGAGTGGATATTTAAAGGTTTTACTGTCCTCTATCTTGTGTGTGGGTGTGGGGTGTGGTCATTTAAAGGTATAACTGTCCTCTATCTTGTGTGTGGGTGTGGAGTGTGGTCATTGAAAGGTATAACTCTCCTCCATCATGTGAACTTGCAAATATTGAGAGTAACATGTCAAAAGGACAAAATACATTAATTTACATCCAGTAAAAAACAATCTGAAGGGTGGATTAAATCAAACAAATACCACAAGTACCATTCTGATGTGTGGAGTAAACATTTATTAAAAGAAACATTGAAATTTGAACACAAGAAGAATTCTTAATTATGGTTTCAAACAAACACAGAATATTAAACCAGTTTTGCTAGTTGGAATTAACACTAAAACAAACACTAAAACAAACACTTAAACAAACACTAAAACAAACACTGAAACAAACACTAAAACAAACACTAAAACAAACACTAAAACAAACATTAAAACAAACACTAAAGCAAACACTTAAACAAACACTAAAGCAAACACTTAAACAAACACTAAAGCAAACACTTAAACAAACACTAAAACAAACACTGAAACAAACACTAAAGCAAACACTTAAACAAACACTAAAACAAACACTAAAACAAACACTAAAGCAAACACTAAAACAAACACTAAAACAAACACTAAAACAAACACTAAAACAAACACTAAAACAAACACTAAAACAAACACTAAAACAAACACTAAAACAAACACTAAAACAAAAATTAAAACAAACACTAAAACAAACACTAAAACAAACACTAAAACAAACACTAAAAGAAATATTCTGTCTTGAGGATTTAAACAGCTACCAAAAGTATAGCATACTCTACGTGTAGCTGTCAACAAATATGTAATGTCATTTTATACTTTATTTTTAGCATGGAGACAGTACTGCGGATGTTAAGACACCAAGTAAATCTAGCCATGTCGACAATATCAGGACCATCTTTGGGCCATCAGTTGCAAGGTAATGTTAGAATAATTCTTTTCATTTTGACCTTGACCTGACAGATATGTCACGCCACACCTTTGGTCCGGGGCAACAATTCTATGAATTTTTTTTTTCAAAGCCATAAAGAGGGGGAAAAGTTATTGATTGGATAAGACCTTCTTTTAATAGTGATGGAAATGACTTTCAGATCATACTTGTACTTGGCTTGAAATATTGCCCAGAAGTATAGGATGTGCCTTGAGGAGTTGAATATGTTCCTTAATAATCTTTGAGTCCAAAGGTCAAGGTCAAAGGACTTTTATGATTGAAAATGTTTCCTGTCTCATCACAGAGTAAATGTTGCATCTTTCAGCATGAAATTTGCCTGTGTTCCTGTGCCCTATTGATTCTGGGATCCAAAGGTCAAGGTCATAGGAAATAGATTCCAGATCATAACGGAGTGTATATTGCACCTATTGTCTTGAACTTGCTAGAAATATAACCCATAAGGCATTGATACATGTAATTGATTTAAGGTCAAATGGTCAAGGTCATGATGAATGAAAATAGTTTCTGGCTTATGAGAGAGTGTGTATTGCACATATTATCATGAAGCATGTTCCCCAGTATTTATGGATTTAGCCTTTTGACTTTGGGGTCATAAGGTCTAGGGTCAAGGTTATAATGATTGAAAAATATTTTAACATGAAATACTTTGCACCTTCCATCATGAAACTTGCTGGAAATATTGATGTGCAAAATTGATATTTGGATAAAAGTCAAGATCATGATGATTGAATATGTACCATATCACAAAGGAGTGTATATCTCATTTGCTTCACACTTATGCCCTTTGCCGTGTGGAGCTCGTAACAAAGTTCCCAGTGAGGGGTTTGACAGTAAGTGTTTTGAATATTTTTCCCTGACATGGTTGCCTTAGCACTTTCTATATAGACATAACCTCAGTGCATGCATTTTATATATTGTGTTCATTTTCATGCATGAACATCGATGGTGGGTGTAGGTAGCCAACAGGGGATGCTTACTCCTCCCGGACACCTGGTCCCACCTCTAGCTTGCTAGGGGTCTGTCGATGCTCAAATTTTGTGCTCTATCGTGAGAGCTGTTGAGATTTTCGTCAGGATCTTCTTTATCTTATTTGCACCTTAAATCATGAGGCCATGGATTTCAACAATAGGCAATGCCCATTTGAAATATCAATACTTCAAATGATAGAAATTACCAATTAAAATTTCTCAAATCAAGTATAATTTTATATTTCATAGGCTTGTAACAATATAATGATATATAGTTAACACTGCATGAAGTAATTTGATGAAATAAAGATTTATGTCTGCATCAAATCAACCTTCTCATTTGATCCTAACAACAGTTGCTGATGTTTCTAACCAAATCAAGGACTTGTCCTTCTGACATCATGAAGTACTTCTAACGAATGACAAAGTGACAGAGTCTGTACAAAGATCAGCAACAAATAACATCATACTCAGAAGTCACAGTATGATTTAGAAATAAAAAATGTCCGGAAACCACAAAATATTGAATTTTCCTATTATCAAGGGGCATAACTCTGCACTAATTTGAGCGACATGACCTAAATGATCAAAATTGGCATATTCAATGGTGTAAAAACTATATCCCAGAAATGAATTGATTCTCTGTAGGGACTTTTTTTTAAACAAAAGAACAAAAGGTTGGATGGACAGAGACATTTTTGGTGGGAGTATGAAAAATTTCCCATTTTGTTGTATGGCAGCCCTCTTTCAAGGCTTTATTGCAATGAGGCATCTAGCATGATGTTGTGTGCCTAAATTTGTTGCCAAAATGGTGTTGGATCCTGTGATCTCGACTTCAAACACTTTGAAATGCATTGCCAGGACAGTTTATCATATAATAAGTCTGTGTATTTTAAAATTTTTGTTTTGTTACAGGTATGCAACACACAGCATAAAACAAATAAATAAATGCACTTGCTGTGTGTTGCCTACCCATAAAAAATCCACAAGTTATGACATTTATTTTATATACATGTATATATAAGCAACACAATTGTCTGTTACAATCTTGTTTCCTGAAATTGGTAAAAAAATCGAGGTTAAATTTTAGTTACCACAGGTTCAGTTTTCAGAACAGCTGTTGCGGCATGTTTCTGTAGAACTTATGCATTGTGATGTCACAAGTGTTAACATGTAAAATGCAACACATTACTTTCAATAATTTCATCTCAGGAATTACATTGACTGTGCATATACATACTTTTAAAGGCAATATCATCACTTGGTCAAGATAACCGATTCAAGATATGTATGACAAGGGATCTATTTTGTCAGGACTGGACAATAGACTACATTGTACTGGGCAGAGGTTATGGGTGTGGCTCGTTTGCAGGAGATGCATACTCCCCCTGGGTACCCGATTTCACTCTTAGTTTGAGAGTAAATGTTACTTCTATATACACAGTACACTGTTCCATTGGATTAATTGGTTATCCAGCTTAATTTGCTTTCATAAGCTTGGAATATAGCAAAGTACAGCATTTACCATCTTTTTTCGATTTCAAAAATCTGTTCATTTGTTCACATGTCTGCTTATCTGCAAAATCTTCCAGCATTCAGTCTTAATCTGCAAAGTGAAAAGGATTTCATATCGGTCTGTATTTCTTGTGCAAGACTTTTCCATAATTCTTTCCCTTGACCTTGGAAATGGGCCATCTTTTGTAAAACTTGACCTCGGTCATAATTAACCCTTGAATAGTAAGCAATAGGGCTTTCATATTTTACATGACTCGTCTATTCCTTTGCTATTGGTACCAATGTTTACAACAGTGACCTTGAGTTTTGACCTACTTTTGAGAAGCTTCAGTCTCACGTGTATATATGTATTCTGTGTAATAAGACCTGTCTTCTGGAACTAATGTATTTGACTTTGTGATCTTGACATTGGAGCTTGACCTACTTTCAGTTTACAGCTTTGAGACTGACAATTAAAGATTCTAACTCCACAGTTGCAGATAATTATACATTAAATTTTTAAGATGTCAACGCTACACATGACATGACACTTCTATGCTACCATATTCTTTTTATCCAGTTTCCTCTAATTTAGATGAATTGCATCATTAGATGATATTTTCTTTCAGAATTGACTTGTGTCTTTGTAATATTAATGTCACACAAAGCTGACAATTCTTAAAATTCTATTTAATGCACCAAAATTCTATAAGAAGTATCAACAATAAAGTAATCATACAAAATGTACAAACAAAAACAAAAAAATGAATAAATATATATATGAGTAAAGATTAAATTACAAACTATGATACATTTTCAATATCTTGTCTTGAGCAATTTGCGTAATTATTATGATTGCTGTCGTTGATGACAACCTTCGTATATTCGCGGCTGTCGATATTCCCATTCACAGATGAATTTAGCTCACTGAATTCAGTCCTTTCCTCATTCATGGGTGTCAGTTCATTCACTTCGTTGACGTCATTTCCGAAATGTCCATGTGAAATTGACATTCGTCCTGTGATGTCAGATTTTTTCCTTGACATCGAAAAGGCGGGATTTGACAAGCTTACTTCTTCCTCGTGTATTTTCCTCCGATAGACCTTGGAGCACCGCGCAAGCATGTGTATATATCCCTGTTGCACGTGTTTTAGTCGCACGGCATAAATTATAGGGTCCAGAATACAATTCACAAGAAGTAAGGCATATAAATACTTGTTCGTCTTGAGGAATATAGCAAAAAGTTTCTGCACAGATTCGGAATCGATGTGGATTTGTATCACCATGACAACTTGAAAGGTCATATAGGGCAACCAGCAGACGACAAACGTTCCGATGATCACTAAGGTCGTCCATCGCGCTTTGTTGTTGTGCATCTCGTCGTTTTCAAACGGCGCCACATTTGCTGCCATACTTTTCACTTCGAAATAAATTCGTATGTAAATGAATAAAATCAATCCCAAACAAATGAATGTAGCTACTACGGGAATGTATTCTGCCTGATACTCAGCGGAAAATATCTTCTCACAGAAGTTCAGATATCTGTCATTTTTGTCTGGACCCGAAAATCCAGCTAAAAAGCTAGAAAATCCACCTACGAAGGCAGTGACCCACAAAACTATAATGAGCAAATTTCCTCGAAATCTATTCATGATGTGAATGTAGTGAAGTGGTTTCATAATAGCAATGTAGTGGTCCAGAGCCATTGCAAAAAGATTGAACAAAGAAATGAGATGAGCCATGACGTTGATCGAATTGACAAACTGAAACATGCACGCAGACGACAACCTCTCTTCCGGCGTGAACAGACGACCGACTTTCGGAGTGTTCAACACTTTGTTGAGTATATACATAAAAATACTAATAGGTACTATCATATCTGCAATGGCTAAGCTTATGATTAATTTGGAATGCATCGATAGTCCTTTCGGGATGTTAGCGGTAGCCATTATGGAGAGAATGTTTGTGACTAGAGCCAGACTGCACAAGATTAATCTGACAATTGTGTCTGGCTGTTTTAGGATCTTGTCTGCACGATCTTGGAAATTCTGAGGCTGTAGATTGGCCCATGTAGTAGAGTTTATGTAACTGACGAAGTTTGTATACAAGCCGAGACCTGTGGTGTTCTGGTTGAAGGGAATCACCGTGGTGTCTACTACTGTGTCGTTTATCAGGCTTTTTGCATAGCTCCATATCGAGGTAGTCGTGTCCATATCAAATCTGAAAAATTAAAGAAAGGAGTGAAATTTATATAATATGTTAAAACGGAGATATGATAGAGCAATTTCTGTCTACAGTTTGATTATGTTCGTCCGTCCGTCCATCTGTTCGACTCGTTTGTCAACATTTTGGTTGAAGCAAAGTCTAAGCAACAGTATGAGGTAAATTATATTTTACCTGCAGATTGTATGATCACCACAAGACTACAGTTTAACCTAATGACCTTGAACTTTAACCTAGTTGTCAATTGAAAGAATTTAAGATGCGCTTTATTATTTGAATCATTTGATGTTTCATACAGGTTCTCTGGGACCAAAGTTGTCATTTTGTATCAAGAATTACAGTTGTTGAAATTGGCGATATTAGCAATATGATGTTGACGTTTCCAGGGACAACCATCCGTTTCGGTTGATGTAGGAATAATCTGAACTTTTATATACATGTGACTCTGTGACCAGAGCTTCTATTGTGACCTTGACCCTCATTTCCTTCTAAATAAATTTGGATTAATTTGGAAGTGTTACCATTCACTTGATTATGATCCCACAAGTCTGCCTTTCTATTCATTAACAATTTACAAAATATTTCTTATTGAAAAGAAAAAGGGGTGCCGTATCATACTAATTGTCATGTAATGGTTTTCAACCATATCGAAGTAAAGCCCCCCCCCCCCCCTTTATTATTTATGTATACAATTTTCTTCCCCCTCTGTTGGCTCCCTAACACGGCCTATCAAAAAATATGTACAATTTTAGTTAAGCCCATACATGTAGGTGAATCAAAATGTAATCATGTTATTATTTTAACTATTCTGCAGACTGAGTAAGAAAGAATGCTATGATGATAACATTGTTCTTGATTTTAGACAAATAATGACGTCCCTCCAGTCAACCTGGATACCGTTGACACACACGTTGACCTCTAATAAAAGTCGGTTCCTTGCATATAGACATGAATAATTTACACGTTTTTAAGCACTAGTAACAATATGAAATAACGTCCATAGTTTGGGGTCGCAGAAAGATTAGTTCTACTGCCGAGGAGATATTTTCACGACAGAAATAAGTAAACCAAGCCTAATGAAAAGGACTTGAGAGGATAAGCTACATTTCCGGCTTCCAAAGATACCGATTTCTAGAAGTTGTGTACAAACTTTGAATTGTATATTTTCTTACAAACATATGTAATGCTAGCTTATCTGTATGGGTAAAGGCTCTAATGCATCGTCCATTTTGGAAAATGTAGCCAAAGATTTTGCTACTTGCGTGACAAATGGCCGTCCAAAGTCGGCACCGGTTGCCCATTGGTCTCGTCGGTTTATGTGTGGTCTTTTGTGTTTGATGTTTACATGTCGTGTGTCTCTTTTCCGTCTCGTGCTGTACTCGTCTTTTGTGTTTTTGCATCGGGTGTTTTGGTGTTCTGCTGTTGATGCTGCAACGGGGTCTTGTTGGAGATCTCCTCCCCCCCCCCTCCCCTTTCTTCGTGTCCTCTCTGGTCATTTTGGCAAGAAAAGTCATGTTAATGCTTTCAGTGTATATTTCTTGCTGGGAAACATAGCGCATCCTTTGACAAGAAGAAGCTATTTTGTACGAATATGTCTTTATAAGTTCAGCATAAAGATCATTTCCTAGTCTGCGATGGATACTATTATTTCTGGTAACATGGTTAAAGAATATCAATTTTGCATGGACTGTATACATTGTAGCACATTTTACAGCTGTTTCGAGCAAAATGGCGGGAAACATCATTTCCATGATGTCATCACCTTGAACTAGTTATTGCGTCTTTTTTAAAATCAGTCTGAGATTTATCAATGCGAAGAAAATTAAAGGGGCCGATATAGGCCCTTATGATACATATTCCTTTAGATATGAGACTCGTTATTCCGTAAACCAAAATTTAGCTCTCTAAACTAAATGCAGTTTGTAGAATGAAGAGAGCTAAAATTTTATTAGACTGCACTGTGCCAGACACGCATACTTCGAGTATTGAACTCCCATAAGATCATTGTAGAGCGCTACAAGTATTAATTTCGTGTAGGGATATAGATGTAAGAGGAGATCTGCACCATCCAAATGTAAGCGAAGAGGATCTGTTTTTATCAGTACCTGTATTGATTCCTTTAGGTTTTTATCACCTTAAAGGATTTCAATTTTTGCACATATTTTGCATATGTTCTAAGAATTTGATTAAAAAAAAGACGATGCAAATGTCGAGTTACAACCTTAAAGATATTAGGAATGTTGAGATTTCCTACGTGTAACTTGTACGCGTACTTGTATTCTGATCAGCTATTGTGATGTCATCATTTATTGCGTTTGACGTCATTTGCTTTACAAGGTACACGTCGCCAGCGAATGTGTAAAGTGCGCGATACACGTAGGACTTTACTTCAAGATATTTCATCCGCTTTGTTTTATAAAACAGTATAAAAAGTATGCCAATCAATTGAGAATGCTTTCAAATTTCAATATAGATTTAAACCGAAGTTAATGTTCCTTTTGAATTTAACATGTCCAAAAGTCTAAAGTTTAGTGAGATTGTACAAGTACGAGTTGAGGTCTTTTCAAAGAAATCTCAACTACAGTAACGTGTAGTTCAATTTGTACACTAGACGTACCCGTACAAGTTACACGTAGGAAATCTCAACCTCTCTATTATGTTTCCTACGATAGAAACGTTGAACTGGGAAATGGGCACAATTTAGTTGGACAGTCGTGTATTGAGATGAGCGCGACACATGAAAGACCCTCTTGTTCTAAAAGGTCAATGTCACGTGACATAGCAACTTGCAACAAGTCAAGGGCGGTTTCATGATTGATATATTGGCTTTACCTAATCGCCATGATTAATATTTTGGTTAAAGCCCATTTTGGGTAAATATTGAATGCACTATTATAGTAACCTGACCTAACCTTTTATTTATGCTTAGAAATAAGTGTCTGAACCATAGTCTGTCACTAATAACCATAAAACAATATCAACATGAGTTTATTTTCTGCAAATATGTTTATTTCTGTACGACGTCTTGAAAACAAAAGAGACAGATAAATTTATCATATTGACACCTTGACATTCTGCTACAGGAATGGCTACACGTAAAATCTTTGTTGAAGTTGCCACCTCCCACTTGATGTACTGTAAGAAATTCGCATATAAGGGTCACTTCATGTTCAAGGTCAAATATTCACAGACGATCGATCATCAGACTTGATATTTTCAGGTAGGAGGTCCCTCCCCTGCCAAAGTATACAGGAAATGTATTTCTTTCAAATCTCCCTCTTTTGGAGGGAATCTCCCTCTTTCGGGCCTCATTTCCCTCCTAAAATAAAAAACCTCCATCTTTTGGGCCGCATTTCCCATTTATCATTTTCCCATGAAAAAGAGTAAATTGTTTTGATTTTTTATCCTATAAAAATATATTGCTGTCAACAAAGTGTCCACCAACAAAAAAAAAATATAATTATGTGCATCAATTTGTAACGATTGTTCATACATTTCCTTAAAAGATTTAATTTAGCTTTCGATGAAATTGTTCAAAAGATGGTTCTCTTGAAATGTTGCAGTTTATCATGAATGTCGCAAAGTTGGTTCACACGTATTCTCCCTCTTATTCAACTGTCAAGGAGGGAGATCTCCTTCTTTTGAGAATTTCAAAGTTGACAAACGTGTAAACACCATGTAGTTACGTACCAATCTCTCTCTCTTTCTCTCTACCCCCCCCCCCCTTTCCTTTTCCATTGATTCAAGGTTGACACTTTATCAAATTGAAAGCTTTACTCGCTGTAAACAGTATGATTAAGGAAATGTCCTTATATACACGATACTACGGTCTTCATGTCTCCCTATATTGATATATAAGACTGCGCTCTTTCTGGGAAGCGGCTAATTTTGGTCAATCCTCAAGCTAAGACTGTGAAGTTTATTGTACTGCAGCGGAAACGAACGCAATTTGAACTGCAGGGAGTGTGTGTTAGATGTCTAGTGCCCTTTGATGTAAGGGTGCACGGCATTCCTAGGCATTCATGTATCCAGTCCGTCCGTCTTTTTGTCCGTCCGTTCGTATCTCTGTATGTCTCATGTCATAATAATGTTGTTCGTCTTTGCTAGCTTTGATTTACAGACTGAATAAAAAGAAAGAAGAGACTTCATTAAGAAGATAATTAATTATTCATTAAGTACAGTTCCGTGTAAATTTCAGGCAGGTTGTAGATAAGAGGTGATTATGTGGTATCTCAACATGTCATAATATGGTCAAATGAAGAAAATCTGGTCCCCTGCCGGAATGTTAGACGGAACTGTACTTAATACGAATGGAGAAGGAAATTGAGAGAACTCAAACGTCATCCACAAATATGAATAAGATAGAAAATTAAGCTTAACTGAACTTTTCATTTTGGAAGTTTTATAAGCCTCAAGGTCTACTATGCGTAAAGACTGATTAAATGTAAAGAAAACTTTAGTGTGACAGACGTACGGACATGCGCACATACAAACATCGGTGTAACAATTCATTCCATTCGATTTGCCGGTATGTAACAATCAGTCTCTTGACCTAGTTTAAATATAATAACAAATTCATAAT
This sequence comes from Pinctada fucata, assembly GCA_028142955.1. Lineage (NCBI taxonomy): Eukaryota > Metazoa > Mollusca > Bivalvia > Pterioida > Pteriidae > Pinctada > Pinctada fucata. The sequence goes on from AP027114.1 coordinate 35,082,075, forward strand.
TCCTATACGAGGAGTGCATGATAAATGTTATATGGGAGTTCAGGTGTCCCTGATTCACTTCAGTCGGAATAAAGGAAAATTATTGGAGAGGGGGGTCCATCTATGATAAGATTTTTCTTGGCGAGGGCTAGAACCCCCCCCCCCCCCCCCTTTTTCCCTAACCCCTTCCCATGAGCCACTGTAGATCTTACTTAATTAAGTGTTCAACCACTCATCTAACACTTTGATAGGTCACAAAGTCCACTAGAACTAGGTCAATCAATTATTGTTTAAAACTCCCATCTCTTTATATTCCCTCTGAAGTCAAGTAGTGGGTTTCATTTAGAATTTTAAATGCATCAAACGCATGATTATATCATTATTTCGGCGAGATGTAATTGTAGATAGCACTTACTGTGTGTCACACATTAAGCCGTAAAAATTATCCCACGTGTTTCATCTCCTCCTTTAAAGAATGGTTTATGTTCGAAAATTGTTACTAATTTTCAAATTGGGAAACTTCGTTTTCGGCCTACACTATTTTTTTTTATCGCTGAATTATATTCATGTCTATACTTGTACACATTTTATTCTGTAATTTACATCGCCATTATTGCTAATATTATAACATTATTCAATCGTGGAAAAAATGTTAAAAGCACATATGGTCTTAGGCTCTTGGGGTCTTGTGCCCATAATGAAAAAGGCTAAATCGTTTCAAAAGTCTGAAACCATGAAAAAAAAAATCATTCATGTACATATATATCTCCGGAGGGATTTATCGCGCCTGCCGGTTGCGTGATGGAAATAAAGTTAATGTAAAAAATCACGAAATCAGGAAGCTTGGTACATCCCTTAAGTATTTTAGAACAATAAAGCCAGACCCATCAAATCAATTTTATGCCCCCCCCCTTTCCCCGAACACTAATTTTTTGTCTGTCGTTGTTTGTCCGTACCAAGTCTTTAGTGCCTGGCAATCTGGAATGAAATATGATTGCGATCCTTCATATTTCAATTATGTATTCCCAAGGACTTATTTATAAAGTCCTTGGTTTCACACATGCATTTACGAGTCCTTGGTATCCCTCGTGCATTTATAAGTCCTTGATAATTTAGCGGTAATAGCGGACCCCCCCTCCTCCTTGATATCCCATTTTGATGCCCCCGTATTCGGAGATTCGGGGGCATGTACGTGTAGTTTTTGACCTGTCAATCTGTCTGTCCAATATCATATGACAAAAGAACTTTCCTCAGTACAAAATTGTTCATCTCTTTATATTTGAGTTTTAGGTACGTGACATTGCCCTACTTTTGCGAAAAATAACCGAAGCGAGGAGCCCCAATTCTCTAAAGTTTTATCGCTTCGATTGCCTTTATATTTTTCACTCCTATTTAAAAAAACATTTACAATTCAAGAGATTTTGATGTGTTGATGTAATGTGGCAGACCTTTTAATGTTTTGAATTTTCGTTACGTCGCCTGCAATGCAAAGATGATTACATAATGATCACTCTGTCCGTCCGTCTGTCCGGATGTCACTCTTCACATAACAGTTATACTTCTATCGAATTTACAGGGATGCTTAAATCTCATAATATTCAATACCCCACGGGTCAAAGTCACGTTCATTGTCAAGGTCATATATTTACGGTCAAACTAGCGACATACTAGTACTTGTCCTTGAACAGTTTTTTTTTTCCGAGTTTTTTTTTTTTTTTTTTTTTTTTTTTTTTTCTCGAGGTTCGAGGTTTTTTTTTTTTGTTATACAGACAAGACGTAAAATACTTACTTTGAGTGGATTGAGCATTAATTTTCCCATTGCACTAACAAACACTACTTTTCGGGCACTGAGCTATATGACGTTACACCATCAGACTTTATATGATAAATGTAATAAATGTATAACCCATTAGATCTTATATTAGCTTAAAGACCTATTAGATTCGGCTGATATTGAATGGTTATGCAGTTGAATACTTAGCGAGAACGCCGGTGTCATGGCATGTAGGCGGTTTGGTAGTAAAGAAAATACAGGAGATTATTCGATGTTTTAGTTTAATACTTGGGGGGATAAGATTATTATTAATTGCAACTCATCCCCTTATTCAATAACATCTCTCTGGGAAGTGATTCTGGATCCAGTAGCTTGATTTTTCTTACCGTTTGTTTATAATTAATATTTGCCCACCTAGTGCTTGCGCATCGAGTCTTTTAAAGTGTCAAAAATTAGTTTAAATTTTGTATATACATGTACAAAAGAAATATTTCGTAAAATGTCGAGTTATGAACTATATTTAAAAGATCTTTATTCTAAAAATTATCCAACAGAAACACTAAAAACTGAAATTTTTGTAAATATTTACGTAACACTAAAAACTGAAATTTTTGTAAATAATTACGTGGAGGAGAAATTTAAAAGAGCAGTATTTCTAAAGTCATATTTTTTTCCAAAACACGAAAAGGCAAGCTGGAATACTGTAACATTCATTTCCCGAATAATTTGAATTATTAGAATTTTTAAAAATTATTAAGATTATCAAAAAATAAAGTAGAAATAATTAATAAGAAAAAAATGTGATACATTATCCGAAAAAGAAAACCCACAATACGAAATGACAGTTTTCGATGACTTTGGAAACATAAACTTGTTTTGAAACTTTATTTTTAAGATATGTTACATTTAATATTGTTTACTTTTGAAAATAGAGAGGTACCAATGTAGAAGGAAAAAAATAAAGAAGAACGGACAACGGTTTTGTCACTTTGTTTGTTTATTAATTTGATTTTTTTATTCATTTGTTTATTTAATAATATTTATTTATTTGTCTATTATTTTTTGATTTATCAATTTTTATTTTATTAATTTTTATCTTATTAAATTTTATTTTATTTATTTATTTATTTTTTCATTTATGTATTTATATTTTATTTATTTAGTTTATTTCATTCACAAAATACATAATAAATTTGACATACCTGAGATTGATGTCTTGATTTGAAAAAAAATACAAATATCTCGAGTGAAATATCTAGGTTCTCAATCACGGTGGGTAATCTTGCAACGCAGAACAATCGCCTTTTCTACAATTTCGTGTAATATAGATCATTGTTCATTAAAAGGGGAAATATGATGCATTGTACCTATGAGTTGCAACAAAATGACAATAATAAAAAGATATTATTTCTCTTATTTTGGCAAAAAAAATCATACCTAAGGCATCCTTACACTGCATCACGTTTCCACTTTTGTGATGAATAATCTATATTACGCGAAATTATTGAAAAACCGAATGTTCTGCGTTGCGAGATTACTCACCGTGTTAATGTAGTGATACACCCGAGAAAATTTTACAAATGTCTTTTGTTTTTTCTATTGCTCAAAATTGACATGATTTATCCGCTATTGTTTCGTGACAGAAGTGATGGGTTTAATAATTGATGCTCTGAAAGTTAAGTTAAACTACCCTTGTTGAACAATAAGCATCAGTAGTATTATAACATCGATTCCATTCTTTATTTAGTGAATTATGTAGCCTTACAAATACGTAGATTTGAAAGAACAGCGTTATCCATGCATTTTTTCTTTAGAAAAGAGAAGTTGAAAATTCCGATCTAATTACAAAACTATGCAGAAGAAGGATTTTCTATGAAATCGTTCAAACAATTCTATTATCCCTCGTGATTTATTGGAATATTTTGAATATTAAATGAGGAGGGACCTCACAAAGTTAATTTATCATGGCACCATGTGGGTGGGAGATAGTGCAAAAAATGACAACAGACTTTTGGCAGTACATGTGAATACATGGATTGTATTGAATTGCTGGAGTACAAAGGTCCGAGAATTGTATAAATCTGTAATGTATTCATGTGTAAGTTTTCAGTCGTTTGTCGTCTGTCGTTCGTCCGTTCGCCCTTTTCTCTCGTTGTGCATCTCCATAGTCTATCGTTCATCTTAATGTCTCAGTCGATTTTAGGTCGTTCAAACTTTTTTCTAGTATTTCGTTCTTTATCGACCTTTGTCACAACTCGTCCGGCCGTCCGTCCATTTGCGGTCGTTAATTCATCTGTCTTTTGTCTTCGTACGTCATTCCGTCTGTGTCTGAGGGTGTCACCGTTGTGTTTCCGCCATTTTCGTTCGTCCGCACACTTATGTTTACCCCCTCGTGCGTTCATACTCATACGTCCGTCCGTTTGTGCACCATTGTCTTTTCAGTGTCTTTTGTTTGTCCTTTCGTCTGTGTATTCTTTAGTGAGTTCATCGTCCGTCGTTCGTCCGTTTGGACTGTCTGCATGAAAGAAGTTATTATTTTTCACGTGTACTTGATCCTCGATTACCTTTGTCATCGATATACCTGTATATATAGGTTCTACGGTATATTACATCAATATTGTTTTTTTTTTTTTTTCATAAACTGAAGCGTGCGGCTCATCAATTACATATTAATTTTGTATATTCCCCTCGTATTTGTAATACACAAACGAAGGAAAACATATGAAATAATCAGAAAAACGTAAAAAAAAAACCCCATAATTTTTAAATGTGCTACTTTCCTTTTTCTAGTGGTATTGTCATATGTAATATGGGCAATTTTGATCAATTACCATATTCATTAGGACTACTTTATCCTCTCTTTTTATCGTTTCCTAAATAATAGACTGCGTTTAATTTTTCGTATGTTAATATTACAGAGATTGTACAAATATTACGAATCCTCGACACGTACTGTACAAAAATATGCAATACAAACTATATAAAGTACAAAATTTCAGTACTTACAAAAGTCTACATGGGTCCGATACGTTATTCTGTCATTGCAACCCTCCTGTAATATTAGAGCATAAGAGTCCAGCAAATGTTGAACTGTTTATTTATCGTAGACTTGTATATATGTCGTCCCAATATAGAAACATTATATATCGGACTGACCGATGCTCTGGTCAGGTTTATGGTATAGCTCACTGTTTTAATACACTCTGTTAGGTAACGGAGGACTGGTCTGACAGTACTAATTATATTATTATATGTTGTATCTTTTGTTTAGGTTTTTATATTTCCATCTTTTTTTTCTGCTTGAAAAAGTTAAAATAGGATATTTTTATGCCCCCGTAATCGAAGTTTCGGGAGCATATAGGTTTTGGTCTGTCCGTTTGTCTGTCTGTATGTCCGCAAAAACTTTAACCTTGGGTATATCTTTTGAATGGTAAGTGATAGGACTTTCATATTTCACATGTACATTCCTTGTAACAAGACCTTTCCATAATTTTTGACCTTGTGACCTTGACCTTGGAGTTTGACCTACTTTTGAAATTTTTTAACCTTGGGCATAACATTTAAATGGTAAGTGATAGGGCTTTCATATTTCATATGTGCACTTCTTGTGACAAGACATGTCCATGGATACCAAAATTTTTTACCTTGTGACCTTGACCTTGGAGTTTGACTTAATTTCGAAAATTTAAACATAAGCCATACATGTAACTTTTTAATGGTATGTGATAGGGCTTTCATATTTCCCATATGAATTCCATGTGGCATGACTTTATTTGACCTTGTGATATTGACCTCAAATGTGAAACTTGTTTTCATCAGTTTTACTGACAAAGATGTTAACGGGGGCATTCGTGTTTCACAAACACAGGTTTTCTTTTATTCTTATACTGAAGTGATGAAGTGAAATTCATCTTGTGCAGATCTAGACAATTTTCCGGGGAAGGGGGGGGGGGGGGTGGAAGCATATGTTTTTGAAGGAAAACTACGGTATGTGCAAAAGAGGGATATTAGCATTTGCGTGTCCGATTAAACTTTTTGGGGGTAGCTTTGACAAAGTGACCCAACTTGCTCTTGAAAGTGCTTCATCTTTCGATGCTCAGATGGACCCACGCATTAGTGATCCATGCTGCAAATTGATCTGTTCTTAATTGATGCTTTTGAATTTGAAGACGTTTAATATTTATAACTGTATCAGATATCAGAGTCAGGTTCGACTTTGGTTGCTATTGACGTTCTTTAACAGAAGTTATTCCCCTTTTTTCAATCTTATGGAGGGACATCATTGCCTCTGTGGGCTTCACGGTTTTGACAAATCGTCGACATGTTTATCGTGTTTATAAATACTTACATATATTTGTCAAATTGACCATCCTTATTCCTTTGATAGCAAAAATTTCTTGTTTGTCCGTACGATAATGACAGACGAACCACAAAAAGGAGCTATTTCTAAACGCATATTGGTCGTAACATCACAATAGTTGCCGCCCTTCACTTATTTTTATCCTGAATGACACCATGTAGCGTCTTATGTCTTCTAGGGTCCGTTATATTTGTGTGGCTTCTTTGTCGACCGGATTGCTCGTCCTTATGACCTCTGACTTCGTGACCTTGACCTTTGGTTTTGACCTTTTTGTCAAAAGATTAAAAGTCTATAGACTCATTGAATCATTTGAACTTTTAACAATAGGCTTCAAAATTTCTTCATGACCAGAGTTCTAATTCGATGCTACTGTACATTATCTTGAAACGATGACCTTTTCCAAAACAAATTGATTTTGTCCTTTATCCTTTATGCTTTGTACCTTATTTGACCTTGAAATCGTGACCCTGACTTGACCTCTTTCTGCTATTTTCAGACTTCTCAAATACTTGCATTTTTTCTCAAATTTTGTGATCGTGCTTCTGGTCTACATTTTCTGCATGAAATATTTTCATAAAGAATTCGGAGCAAGGCTGCGTCTCTTTTAAATTCATTTTGCAACCTGCTAAAATTCAAACAAAAACAAAAAAAAAAAAAGCTTTTTTGCCGCCGAATGACGATGAAACTGTTCAACTTTGTACTGTTCAATTGTTTTCTTATTTGTAATAAAGTTATTTTGTTAAATAATATTTATTGTAATTATTAATTTTAGAAAGCCAGCCAAAAAAAAAATTATTGAAAAAAAAATCATCCCCACATACCAAACGTTTGACGTTGGTCTATGTTTACTTGTAGCCAGCTTTCGTTGATTGACTATATAGTTTATTTGCATCGTCATATTTCTATATTTGTCTTAATTTCCACCTAACCATCGCTCAAAGTGACATTGAATACACCGTCATATGGCTTTATCCTAATAACGAGGCGCACCTTGAGGGACACGTCTATTTTATGTCTCATAAATACGGTCAGGACCCTGGTCCGTCCCTATGTCCGATCCTCTGTCCGTCACCGAGAGATATTTCTTGTGAAATATTTTTTATCTTTTATTACAAGGCGCACCTTTGAAGAACGAGCGCAGATCTACTAGGGGAAGGGGGGGGGGGGGGGGGCAGAACCACCCATGGAATTTTCCATGACGGCTGAGTTTCCCTGCTTTTCCGTATATATATTTTTTTTTTTTCAAACAACAAACTGGACTCCCTGACTACTTGAATCTCCCTCCCCCAGAACAAAATAAATCTAGATCCGCCCAAAATGACATGTTAATTCGTGTCCAATATAAAATCATGATAAATACGGACAGAACCTTCATTTTCTACATTGTACGTCAGACAGATTTCTTGTCACAAAAATACAGCGAGGCCTTTTAAACTTTCCATCCTGTCCGACCCTCTGTATGTCACTCTGTATGTCTCTCCTGTCCGACCCTCTGTACGTCTCTCCTGTCCGACCCTCTGTATGTCACTCTGTGCGTCTCTCCTGTCCAACCCTCTGCATGTCACTCTGTACGTCTCTCCTGTCCAACCCTCTGCATGTCACTCTGTACGTCTCTCCTGTCCGACCATCTGTACGTCTCTCCTGTCCGACACTCTGCATGTCACTCTGTACGTCTCTCCTGTCCAATCCTCTGTATGTCACTCCGTACGTCTCTCCTGTCCAACCCTCTGCATGTCACTCCCTACGTATCTCCTGTCCAACCCTCTGCATGTCACTCTGTACGTCTCTCCTGTCCAACCCTCTGTACGTCTCTCCTGTCCAACTTTCTGCATGTCACTCCGTACGTCTCTCCTGTGCAACCCTCTGCATGTCACTCTGTACGTCTCACCTGTCTGACCCTTTGCATGTCACTCTGTACGTCTCTCCCGTCCGACACTCTGCATGTCACTCTGTACGTCTCTTCTGTCCAACCTTCTGCATGTCACTCCGTACGTCTCTCCTGTCCAACCTTCTGCATGTCACTCCGTACGTCTCTCCTGTCCAACCCTCTGCATGTCACTCCGTACGTCTCTCCTGTCTGACCCTCTGTATGTCACTCTGTACGTCTCTCCCGTCCGACCCTCAGTATGTCACTTTTTACGTCTATCCTGTCCAACCTCTGCATGTCACTCCGTACGTCTCTCCTGTCCAACCCTCTGTATGTCACTCTGTACGTCTCTCCTGTCCAACCCTATGTGTGTCACTCTACTTCTCTCCCATCCGACCCTCTGTGTGTCATTCCGTACGTCTCTCCTGTCCGATACTCTGTGTGTCACTCCGTACGTCTCTCCCGTCCGACCCTCTGTATGTCACTCCGTACGTCTCTCCTGTCCGACCCTCTGTATGTCACTCTGTGCGTCTCTCCTGTCCGACCCTCTGTATGTCACTTGTACGTCTCTCCTATCCGACCCTCTGTATGTCACTCCTTACGTCTCTCCTGTTCTATCCTCTGTATGTCTCTCCGTACGTCTCTCCTGTTCGACCCTCTTTATATCACTCCGTACGTCTCTTCGTCCGATTTTTTTAAGTTTATGAGGAATCTCTTGTACATGTAGACATGTCTATAATGTGTCCCTTTAGCACGACTGTCTTTCTGGGTATTTTTATTGTCCCCCGATTTCGCGAAAGTGCGAGGACATTCAAACTAGTTCGTCCGTCCGTCTGTCTGTCTGGCAGTCACAAAACCTTTAACCTTGGGCATACATGTAACTTTTGAATGGTAAGTGATAGGGCTTTCATATTTCACATGAGTATTCCTTGTGACAAGACCATATCATGGATACCAAATTTTGACCTTGTGGTCTTGACCATGAACTGTCACCCATTTTTGACATTCCAATGGGGACATTCGTGTTTTACAAACACATGATTTGTCATTATGCCTATTTAAGGTAGAGTATCCCTCGGATCAGAATTGCTGGGGATTTTTTACCTGGATGTCCTATTTTTTACTCATCAGAATATTGTTCAGATTATCAAACTAATATGGTTACGGTGAAAGAAACTTTAATGGTTACTTTTCTTACTTTTCCCATAGGGTCCAATGTTAAAGTTCAAACGTTCAAACGGCTTAAGTTCTCGGTACAATTTGTATGTTGTTTGTATATCAGGTTTAACATAAGTTTTGAATATATGGAAATGAAAATATTGTAAAAGTTGTTATTATGGAATTATAAGCATCTGAGACTTGAGGGATGCTCTAACTTGAATAGAAATATCTAGAAAGACACGACCATGAACTTCAGTTTCTTCATGTTCCGTCACTCTGTTTGTGTTTGTGTACGTCACTCTGTCCGTCTTTCTTTCCGTACTTACGTGAATATGAAATTTCTTGTGGAAATGGCTGTATTACATTACAAATGTATATAAATACCATAAATACGACCAGGGCCTTAGTTTCAAAATGATTCGTCCCTCTGTCCGTCCTTCTGCCTTATCCTCTGTTTGTCCGTCTGTACGTCACTCTGAGATTCCTTGTATTTACAACACTTTATAAGATTGCATGTACATGTGCAGTAGGGTCACGTTTGACATTGACAGCTCGCTTGGACGAGCGTCGGGAGATATACTGTCTCGTCTCCCTCGTCCTCATGCACCAAAATCATTTACTTCGAACATGGCTTTAAACATGTTGAATATATAGGCTTTCATTTGATACATGTACCATGGCTTCAGACTTTGGTCTTGAACTATGACCTTTATACTATTTGTTATTTTGTATGAATTAAAAAAAATTACAAAGCTATTTACGCTGATATGTTCGGTCCTTTCATTTTACATTTCAGGGAGCTGTTAGAAGTGAAACAAGAAGATAGTAAACTGATGTTCCGTTGTCATGGTTACGTTACAAATGCCAACTACTCCATGAAGAAGTTGACCATCCTTCTTTTCATCAACCGTAAGTAAATTGTGACTATTAGAGCCGCTGATAAAGAAAAAAAAATAGAGCCGCCTTTTTCATTTTATATATATTTTTAAAAACATAGAGGCCACATTTTTTCTTGTCCAGTTCTCCATCTGTCCATCTGTCCGTCCAGCAATTAGGTGCTACTGACACTATCACTAGATAGTACGCCTGTATCGTGATTTCTCCATTTATTACCGCTATACTCGGTACAGACGTTGAGAGATCATATGAAACATTTACAATATATTACGCCCGCCTGTCGGAAACACGGACTGTTGAAGGTTGTTCACGTCCAGTTTTCACTTTCTGATCTTTCAACGACCTTTTCTGACTTTTATTCTCTTCAATGTTAAACGTCTTCAAATTCAATAGCATCTTAAGCTAGCATACATACCACATGTACCATGCGTCGGCCAGAGTCAGGGACAGTTTTTCTGTTTGTCAGAGACTTTTACGCCTTATTAATAATAAGTTGTCCTTTTTAGCTCGCCGGGACGAATGTCCGGAGAGCTATTGTCATACCCCCGGTGTCGGCGTTGGCGTTGGCGTCTGCGTCTGCGTGCGCGTGCACAAAAGCTTTAACCTTGCTTATAACTTTTAAACCAATACAGATTGGGCTTTCATATTTCACATGTGCATTCCTTGTGACAAGACCTTTCCATGGATACCAAAATTTTTGACCTTGTGACCTTGACCTTGGAGATTGACCTACTTTTGAAAAACTTTAACCTTGGCCATATTTTTTTAGCTCGCCGGGACGAATGTCCGGAGAGCTATTGTCATACCCCCGGCGTCGGCGTCGGCGTCTGCGTCTGCGTCTGCGTCTGCGTCTGCGTGCGCGTGCACAAAAACTTTAACCTTGCTTATAACTTTTAAACCAATACAGATTGGGCTTTCATATTTCACATGTGCATTCCTTGTGACAAGACCTTTCCATGGATACCAAAATTTTTGACCTTGTGACCTTGACCTTGGAGATTGACCTTCTTTTGAAAAACTTTAACCTTGGCCATATTTTTGGAATGGTAAGTGATAGGGCTTTGATATTTCACATGTGTATTCCTTGTGACAAGACCTTTCCATGGATACCAAAATTTTTGACCTTGTGACCTTGACCTTAGAGATTGACCTACTTTTGAAAAACTTTAACCTTGGCCATATTTTTGGAATGGTAAGTGATAGGGCTTTGATATTTCACATGTGTATTCCTTGTGACAAGACCTTTCCATGGATACCAAAATTTTTGACCTTGTGACCTCGACCTTGGAGATTGACCTACTTTTGAAAAACTTTAACCTTGGTCATATTTTTGGAATGGTAAGTGATAGGGCTTTGATATTTCACATGTGTATTCCTTGTGACAAGACGTTTCCATGGATACCAAAATTTTTGACCTTGTGACCTTGACCTTGGAGATGATTGACCTACTTTTGAAAAACTTTAACCTTGGCCATATTTTTGGAATGGTAAGTGATAGGGCTTTGATATTTCACATGTGTATTCCTTGTGACAAGACCTTTCCATGGATACCAAAATTTTTGACCTTGTGACCTTGACCTTGGAGATGATTGACCTACTTTTGAAAAACTTTAACCTTGGCCATATTTTTTGAATGGTTAGTGATAGGGCTTTGATATTTCACATGTGCATTCCTTGTGATAAGACCTTTTTTATTGTTGTTGTTGCAATTTACATATGGTTGCCACCGGCGAGCTATGTTGTCATTCTGACAAGTCTGGTTAATGGTAAGTGATAGGGCTTTGATATTTCACATGTGTATTCCTTGTGACAAGACGTTTCCATGGATACCAAAATTTTTGACCTTGTGACCTTGACCTTGGAGATTGACCTACTTTTGAAAAACTTTAACCTTGGCCATATTTTTTGAATGGTAAGTGATAGGGCTTTGATATTTCACATGTGTATTCCTTGTGACAAGAGGTTTCCATGGATACCAAAATTTTTGACCTTGTGACCTTGACCTTGGAGATGATTGACCCACTTTTGAAAAACTTAAACCTTGGCCATATTTTTTGAATGGTAAGTGATAGGGCTTTGATATTTCACATGTGTATTACTTGTGACAAGACGTTTCCATGGATACCAAAATTTTTGACCTTGTGACCTTGACCTTGGAGATTGACCTACTTTTGAAAAACTTTAACCTTGGCCATATTTTTTGAATGGTAAGTGATAGGGCTTTGATATTTCACATGTGCATTCCTTGTGATAAGACCTTTTTTATTGTTGTTGTTGCAATTTACATATGGTTGCCACCGGCGAGCTATGTTGTCATTCTGACAAGTCTGGTTAAAGCTGCTACAGGCAGTTTCGATGTCGTATAAATAAAAATCTCACTTTAATCTCCGATTGTTTGTGACTTAATTGTGTAATGCATTATTACAAATACTGAAAGGAATAAATCCATTGGGTTTTATGTTGATTGCAATAAGGTGCGAAAAAGAGACAAGAATGAGTTAATCTGGTATTAATCCTGTTAATCTATATAATCCCAGTGTCTGGAGTTTATTATATCTTTACTTTGAACCGGTAAACTTGTATGACATTGTGTATTGTGATACGATAAAAATAGACGACTTGGATTAGGATTAGGACGTACGCTAATGCACCTGTATGTTAATCTAATGTCGGAAGCATTTTGTTCTGTCCGTCCGTCTATTCTGTATGTCGGTCCCTACATGTATAGAGAGATATATAAGGATCACTTTGTCCGGCATCTGTCTGTCTGTCTGTAGTCACAAATGGATTAATTTGGTGTTATTACCAAATGCTAAGGGTTTGCTTTGTCCGTAATAATATCCCGGAGTCATTCCGTCACACTTCGCAAAATTTGTATATTGTGTATTTCTAAAACCTTTCTAATTTATTACATGTAAACTCTAAACTAATTTTGATTGTCCTTTATTTTGGGGTCAATAAAATAAAGGTCAAGGCCATTATTGGGGAAAAAGACTTAAGTCTTAATTGTTTTCTGGATGATGGCTCAATAATATTTCTGATCTTTGTACATGTATATTTCTATCATGAGGGGAAGATACGCCGTAATAACCGGTTTTGGATGAATAGGACAAAGGTTAAGGTCAATGTCATGAAAAAAATCAACCAATCTTATTTCGTAAATTTGCATTTTTTAAGACTATTTTTAGATAAGTTTGACTTGTTGAGTAGAGATTAGGTCGAGGCTTCTGTAGGAAAGAAATACTTTAAAATGGACTTGTTATTATAGAGCTGAGCTACTTTGAATATATTGTCTAAATTGAAGAATTAAAAAAAAATAAATGTTACTGACACGTCTTTTGAGGGAAAGCGCAAGATTTTTTACCTTCGTGTAACTTTGATGTTAACTTGGAAAAATTCAGATAGATTTTATTAATGCCGATTATATCATAAATGTAGGTATGACTTCTGATCATTTTGTATCTTGATTTTAGATCGATTGGTCGATTCCAGTGCACTGAGGAAAGCCTTGGATGCTGTCTATCAGACCTACTTACCAAAACATACACACCCGTTTATCTACCTCAGGTATATATATGTATATTCCACAGATCATATAAGGTATTATCATATTCATCCCCTCGTGCAACTTTGTTGCTGATGGTGTACAGTAATGCCACCATGTGTTAGTGTGTGCGTGCGTGTACACGTACGCGCGTGCGTGCGTGCGTGCGTGCGTGCGTGCATGGATCCACAAAAGCTTGTGGACACTCCAGAGGTCAAAGATCAAGGTCACAATGGCAATAATAGAAAAAGCTGATTGGAGAATATGCATATTAGATTGTAATTTTATCACGCAGTACTTTTGTTTTACAAACACAGAAATTATTGCTGATTTTACCCATTTGGCACGCGCAATTTCTTAAGAAACCTATCTCCTTTCTGTCAATCAAAAGTGATTTTGATTTATATTGTATTGTCACTTTGATAAGAAATGCCACGAAAATTTCGTTCTGAAAAATTCTGTCTGTTCCCCCGGAAGATGACTATAGATCTGCAACAAATGTTGTTTCTATAGGGTACTGTACGATGCAAAATTGTTACATGAAACATATTGCTAAGCATTACCACTACTAATAAAGAGATAAGGTTATCACATAGCTACCACACGTCTAATGACTTTGAAAAAGTGACTTTGTGAAGATTCCCAGCTCCTATTATTTTTATTATGCAACAATTTCTTCATATTTTTCACTCAATTATACTCATTTTCTATTGGAAATTGGAATTTTTCTCTAAAATGCATGACAAGATTCAAATTCAAGGACTACACCACTATCTGGGTGTGAAAAATATTATAAGTGATTCTTTTTTTTTTTAACTAGTTTTCAAAGGCGCCTGTGCCTTTTAATTTTGGAAAAATCAGCGACATAATCAAGAAAATTTGGAATATTTGGAACAATTTATATGTATTATCAAAATACATCTGCATGTTTGTCCCTGTTATAAGCCTTTTTTTCTGGCCTATGATCATGACCGTTTCTGGAAGTGAAGACAATTCATGTGAAACTATTTCATGTTTATTCAAATGGTACTCTCTATTTTAAGGGATTTTAGGTCACTTTGGAGGGGGGATGGTAGGAATTAGGCGCTGGGAAAGGGCCGAAATTCGGCCCCAAATTGATAGTAAAATCACTGCTTATGAATTTCTATCAATCACTTTTGTGGATTGACAAATTCAAAGAGTGCATTAATGCCAAGAAAAGAAAAAAAGTACTTTTATCGATTGATTGCTTCCAACCAAAAATAGAAAGTTCACGCTTTGACCCACGGGGAAACGAATAAGGGCGTCACCAAGTTTCATTTTTATGCGAAAAAAAATCACTAACCTGTATAAAATGACGATTACACCTGTAACAACATCTTTCTGCGCCGTACAGTGCCCTTTTGAAGATTAATGGATTAACTACCAAGTGGACGTTATGTGCAATCTATCTGACCGTATGATGGAGCCGAGTAGAGCTTTATACACACTGGTCAGTAATATTGTACAGGGATTTAATAATCCTGCTTTGTGCTCTACTGAATACGTAATATGAAATATTAGGATTGAATTGAAATTGAAAAGGAAAACAAAAACGGAGAGTTCTTTACACGAAGGTCATATGATACTGCAAAAATAGAAAGAGTATTTTCTAAATTAAATATTTTTTATGAAACCACTGTCAATAATTCAGGAAGGCGTCTTGTTTTGAAGCAAATCGAATTTCTCTGTACATGCCTTTCGGTGCTAAAATACAATAGCTTTATTAAGCCTTGTCAGTGGCGGATCCAGCGCCCCCTTTGCCGGGGGGGTCAAGGGGCGAATTTTGCCGAATTTTACTGAAAATGGGCCAAAATATACCTGTTTTTGGAAAATTTTGGGTCTGTGCCGGGGGGGCGGACGCCCCCTCCGCACCCCCCTAAATCCGCCACTGCTTGTGATCCAATCCCACCATTCTTGCATACGTGCAAAATAAAGTGGGCAAATCGAGACCCGTACGCGGTGAATACAGACGACGTTCAGATTTCGGCAATCTCTTGCACAAAGAGTTCTACGCTACTCTCTGAAAAGCGGAAAGTAGCGTAGCACCCTCTGCTCTAGAGATGGGAATTTCAGATCACGCCACGCCGTAGCGCAGAGCTTTTGTTGCGTTCGATCTGCTTACTGGATGAATCCGAAGTTTGATACATGTACGCACATTGTAAGCACGTGTAACTCACTAACAAATTCAGGTACATGTACGCACATTGTAAGCACGTGTAACTCACTAACAAATTCAGGTACATGTACGCACATTGTAAGCACGTTTAATTCACTAACAAATTCAGGTACATGTACGCACATTGTATGCACGTGTAACTCACTAACAAATTCAGGTACATGTACGCACATTGTAAGCACGTGTAACTCACTAACAAATTCAGGTACATGTACGCACATTGTAAGCACGTGTAATTCACTCACAAATTCAAGTACATGTACGCACATTGTAAGCACGTGTAATTCACTCACAAATTCAAGTACATGTACGCACATTGTAAGCACGTGTAATTCACTAACAGGTACATATATTCAACGTCTGAAAGATAAACGGAAAGGAAAACTACATTTGAAAAGATTTTTTCTAATTTTGCGTTGTCCAGTTCCTCAGAACTGAAGAAGGTTTTGCCTACCCCATCGTGCAGTTTAAACTTCATAATTTGAATCCAGTAAAGACGAAAAAGTCTAATATTATTTATTTCAGTTTAGAGATTGCCCCGCAGAATGTGGACGTGAACGTACACCCCACCAAACACGAGGTACACTTCTTACATGAGGATGCCGTCATTGAGAGCATACAGAAAGCTGTGGATACCACTCTACTTGGCTCTAATACATCACGTACTTATTATACACAGGTTGGGCATCCATGGTATTAGTAATATAACTGGAGGATTTTCACAATTTTTAGCTCGCCGGGACGAAAAAGTCCGGAGAGTTAATGCCATACCATCGTCGTCGTCGTCCGTAGACAAAACTTTAACCTGGGCTATATCTCTTGAACTATAAGGGGTAGGGCTTTGATATTTCACATGTAGATACCTTGTGACGAGACCTTTCATTTGAGACCATGACCTTTGACCTAGTGACCTTGACCTTGGACTTTGACCTACTTTTCAAAAACTTTAACCTGGTCTCTGACAAAAACCTGTATAGGCGAGCTATGTAATCTTTGATTACCCTATGTTTACCGAAAGGACTAAATATGGTTTATATAGATAAGTGGGCCCCTTTTTAGTTTTTATGCAAAATCTTAAATTTACATGAATACCAATATTTATTCTACAGTTTAGACTACTTATGAAATCATACATATCCTTTAATTTCCTTTCTCAATTTATTATGAATTTGGGCTTCTAAAATAGTATATTATGCCAAATTTCTGGAGAAAACGTCACTTTGGGGCTTATTTTCGACAAACTGCCTATTAGTTAAAGTCGAGCGGGCTTCTTTATATTATGCTGTGTTGTTACCTTTGCAGGTCTTTAAGTGCATTCAAAAGAGAAAAGTTGATCATGGTCCCACTCAATGTTATCTCAATGAAAATAATCCAGAAATATTGTTATTTTTCTTGAAAAATTGACAAAATCACCGGTTTTCATGATATTTAAGCATAATTTACAATGTCTTAGAAAGCAAGAAGTAGTTTTTATTGCTTAGATTTCTCAAAATATAGATATTTAACTCTCTAAAAAATGCCAACAAAATTTAATTTTGGAGAAGTTGAATTTAGGGGGCCGCTTTACTATTTAAAACATATTTACTCCTTTGCAAAACTGTGACTAGATTTTACATTAAGTAAACTTTATTGTTATCTTTGACTAGATTTTTCATTCAGTAAACTTAATTGCTATCTTTGAAAAGTGTATAATTGAAATTTGCTGCCATGGTGATATGAGTGAGCTGTGTAAATTGAGATCACCTACTATGTTAGTGCAAATTGAGCTTTGTAAGATATGATTACCTGGTAGATGCTCATTTCTACATATACAAAACTTTCATATGAGTGATGAATTTTATATATAGGCACTCCTACCGAAAACTTCAGTGGTCATAGAAGAGGTCAGCGGTAGCAAACCTAGCTCCAGTACAGGTAAGTGCATAGGGTCATACCTGTATTTTTCTTCGTTAAGTGTCAGGTCAATTAGTGGAATCCTATTTACCTATCAATGCAAAAAAAAAAACCCAACAGATCTAAAGGAAACGTAAGAAATATCAAAGAGAGCAGCATCTTGTGGTAGGGAAGCAAAGAAAGTAGCGTGACATGATAATTGTCATTTTTAGTTAATTGTCAGGTTAGCAAACCTTAGTAAGCCTAATTACTCACTGTAAATTGTTGAGACTACACTTCTATCTGTAAATTTTTATTTCATTCTATTTATGGAAATAGACAGCTTTTTTTCGGGTGGGGGGGGACAAATTGGAAATCTACTAGCCCACTGAGGATTAACAAGGAAAAACTTGGTGTGGCCTAAGATGTATTTATATGTGAACTTTGGGTCACCTAAGGCTTGTAACATTGTATAAGCTATGTATGTTGTGACAAATATAGCTCACTGTCATCTATCTGGATCAGGTTGTATGTCCATGTTTTTGCTGTCTCAATGTCTCACAGATTTATGCCAAGCACACAGGAGTCATAGTCACCTTGAACTGGGAAAACTTATTTATAGGGTTGTATGTACAAAAAAAAAAAATAGAATGTTCAGATAATCCAAAAAATTATATTTTAATTCACATATTGTGCTTAAATTGTATATATTTATTTCTATTGTCATATATGAAATCAGAAAAATATCAAAAAATGATAAAGAAATTTGCACAGAGACTTGGATTCTTGGAATTTAATTGTTTTCCAGTGAACTTAAAAATTCTGGCACTGAATTTCTTCTTATCAGTCTACAATGATTTAATTACTTCAGTAGTGCCTGTCAGAATAATAATTTTTCTATGTATAAACAAAAACCGATGCACAAACAAAATACAGTGTATAATCTGCATTTTATATGTCAAAGGTTTTTACATCCCATTAGACACTCCCACAACCACAACAAACACCCCACCCCCAACAAACACCCCACCCCCACAAACACCCCCACCCTACCCCAAATCCCCACAAACACCCCCACCCCTACCACCACAAACACCCAACCACCACCACAACCCCCACCCTAGCACCCCCCCCCCCCCTCCCACCACCACCACCACTATTTCTTGCTAGACATCTCTGTAGTTTGCACACACTTAACTTCACGTTTTATTTTAAGGTCAGTCATCAGAGACAGTATATGCTCATCAAATGGTTAGGACAGACAGCAGGGAGCAGAAACTAGACGCGTTTATAAAGCCGACAAATCAGACGCAAAAACAGAAGTCGTCAGATCCCTCTACCTCAACCAAACATGACTCTGAAGTGGAAACGCCCATGGAAACAGATTCTCCTAAGTAAGTTCTGTCAGGTATAAGGTACACAGCCCATTGTGCCGCACATGAAATTCATATGAAATGTTTCATATGAAAGTTAGTATGAAACTCATGAAAATTCTACATAAGATTTAATATGTGAAAAATCTTTATGTTAATTCGCATGAATTTAAGTTATATGAATTTCGCATGCATTTTTCTGTGTTGTTCATACGAAAGCGAATTTACATGAAGGTCATGCCAGAAGCTTTACATGAATTTCATATAAAAAAAATATTTAAAATTTCATGTTCGTGCTCATTTAACATAAATTTCATGTGAACTTTAAAGGCCGACGGCGGACTATATAAAGGGATAGGTAAATTTTCTGTCATTTCCTCACTGACTGCTATAGTGTAAACATCTCTTATTGGTTACCTTTAATCCTTTTACCCCTATCAATTTTTGATTGACAGCTTAAAACAGATGAGACTCGGGTATCTCATTAGCATAATAAAGGATTACCTGTCGGTTTGTCTTTGATGTAACACGTCGCTCACAGACGGCGTTGTCTTCAAAGACCGTATGTTACGCCTATCACTGAGGTATAACTATTAACGACCGGGTGGTTCCCAACGTCGGCCTCTAATGTAATGGGTGACATTCTTTTGTTTGAAATGAAGGATAACAATCAGGAGTGCTTCGTTTGATCTTGGCCTCAGGACTGATTTAATAAGAAAGGAGGTGATCTCCAACTACACTCCGTTTCATCATCCACAGTAAAACACCCCATGCAAAAACACAGAGAAGACAAGCACAGCAAGAGACGCAAAAGGGACAAGGAACACAAAAGCCGACACAGAAACATCAAACACAAAAGACTACACATAAACCAATGAGACCAATGGGCAACCGGTACCGACTTAGTACAACCATCTGCTACAGATGGCTGTCCTGCTAATAATATTAGTTACATAGTAAGTTAGTGACCTGATACGGAAAAATACATGGTGCGCCTCGCCCGATATGGGTTTTCTTTTCACACCATGTATTTTTCCGTATCAGGTCACTAACTTACTATGTAACGAATTTATCGCGCCTCAGACCCATGACTGTATGCATTACTGGTCCACGGAAATCGGATGCCTAATACGTTTTTTTTTCATGGCGTCACATGACAACGATTTGTCCAATAAGATTGCGACAATTTTGTCTGAGGCGTGATAATAACTCCTGCATACAACTTTTGATTTTCATCTTGGGTTAATATCCTACCAAAATGTTTTGAATTTTTGAATTGAAGTCTCTTCATATCCCTCAGCCCATCTTCACCTGTCAAGTTTGATTTTGATTCAATTATACTTAACTACCGTACTCCACCTAATCGCCCTATTTAGGGAAATACACTTTTTCATTGAGAAACTAATATATTGCAATGACAGTCAGTTGCAGCTTATCCAGTTCAGTCAAACTTGTTTTAAAGTTACCCTTTCAATATTGACTTCCTGTCTTTTACAACCTTTTGAATTCTCCTATCATTGAACATTTATATATATGACATAGAGACAAACTGCGTGACTTTAACCCAATTTTTCCTGTCCCTTTAGCTTTTAATTGTAGATTAGGACTCGAAATTCCAAGTTATACTCCTAAGAAACACAATAGAAGTATCCTTCATAAAACACCAAATAGAGATGCTCGTAGATTAGTATCATTTATTTTGAGCAAAATGTCAAAGCGATTAAACTTAACGTGATGTGTTTGCAATTAAGAGGAACAACACTGAAAAATGTTATTTGCTCTTATGTGTGCATTAACTGTTACAAAAAGTTTGCCAAGTTTTTGTCAGATCAGCTTGAGCCTCTTTGAAGGGACATCCTGTCTTAAGTCACCCATTTTCCAGCATGCATGAAAGGCAAACGTCACGTGAGACAGTTTTGTGACGATTGAATTGGGATTTTCAATAAGGGGAGGTACCCTGCGAAGTGAGATTGCAAAAATTTCTGGTTCGAATGTCTTCTGACTGTTTAAATGCTCATTTGAAGTGCTCGAAAGATCCACCTCAAATTTCTAGATCACTGTCTCAAATATATCTTGTTGAAAACCCTATGAGTGTCAACTTGTCATTGTTTTCATATACTTTTGTGATGCATTATATAATTGGTCGAAGCCTTCTCTTTGAGAAGTGAGACCAGCATTTTAGCACAAAAGATGTAACAACCAGTACACTGAAAAGCAGGGTTGACTTCACATCGTAGACTAATAAAAATAAAGTGAAAATGAGGAATGATTGAGAACATGGCTTCAAAGAGGAACTTACCTGATACTGGGACAACATGAGCAACATGCATTTGAATATGCCCCATATTTTCTTCTCTTTAAATTTTTGTCCCCCGTTTTTGCGATAGCATGAGCACATTCATCTGTCCTTCCATCAATCGATCTGTCTGTCAGTCAAAAAAATTTTAATTTTGTGCTTTTAAACTTTTGTATGGTAAGTGATGGGGCTTTTATACCAGAAGTTTACAATGTCGTGTATCCCATGTGACAAGACCTTTTCTGTAGATACCAAAAAATTTAACCTTGTGACCTTGACCTTGGAGTTTGACCCACTTGGAAATAACTTAAACGACAACTTTTGTCAGTTTTATGATACTCCCTATTTACTTACAGGCTTGGTATGTCAGTGTCCAGTTTGCCACAGTGTGGTGTACAGCCAAAATGCCGGAGCATTAAACTGACCAGTGTGTTAAATCTCCAAAAACAGATCAAAGATTCCATGCATTCAGGTTATTTTTCACATTATTTGTATGACTTTGTACCGTTAGCCTAAAGACAGACAAAGAGGGGAAAATATTCAGTACGCCCTTAATGACTAGATGTCTGCTATTATGTACAAATGGAAACATAAGTACTCTTACTTTGGGTGTTCACGGTAGTATAATTCTGGTTGGTCGATTCATGGGATTTGCACATGAGCAACCAGAATTATACTACATGTACCATATACTCCTAAAGTAAGACAGTCATTTCTTAAATATCTTGAAATCACATCATAGATATATTTTTTATGCCTTAAGGAAATTTAATTTTCAGTTGAAGTCCTATGTAACATTTTCATATAACCAAAGTTTGTAGATCAGTTGCTAGTGTAAGACATAACAGATGCTATTGTAAGACATAACAGATGCTAGTGTAAGACATAACAGATGCTAGTGTAAGACATAACATATGTTAGTGTAAGACATAACAGATGTTAGTGTAAGACATAACAGAAGACATAACAGATGTTAGTGTAAGACATAACAGAAGACATAACAGATGTTAGTGTAAGACATAACAGAAGACATAACAGATGCTAGTGTAAGACATAACAGATGCTAGTGTAAGACATAACAGATGTTAGTGTAAGACATAACAGATGTTAGTGTAAGACAACAGATGTTAGAGTAAGACATAACAGATGTTAGTGTAAGACATAACAGAAGACATAACAGATGTTAGTGTAAGACATAACAGAAGACATAACAGATGCTAGTGTAAGACATAACAGATGCTAGTGTAAGACATAACAGATGTTAGTGTAAGACATAACAGATGTTAGTGTAAGACATAACAGATGCTAGTGTAAGACATAACAGATGCTAGTGTAAGACATAACAGATGTTAGTGTAAGACATAACATATGTTAGTGTAAGACATAACAGATGTTAGTGTAAGACATAACAGATGTTAGTGTAAGACATAACAGAAGACATAATAGATGTTAGTGTAAGACATAATTCCATTTGACGGCATTTGATATTGTACTGTTATAGGATTGTGTAATGGTTATGACAGATTGGCATTGTGTTGTCAAAAGTGCAGCAGTGTTCTCATAGCCGTAATACTGTATATGTACTTATTTTAGCGGGATTCATATTTTAGCGGGATTCATATTTTAGCGGGATTCATATTTTAGCGGGATTCATATTTTAGCCGAGTTAGGGCTGTCGTGAGTCCGCTAATTCAAGACTACGCTTACATATAAATTTTTATTGAATTTTTTTGGGGCATTCTGTCTGACAATATTGATTTAGAACTGTTACAATGTTGATGTAATATTGTTTGATTAGTAAATTACATGTATAAAATTAATATGAACGTTGATTTTACAGGATTACGAGAGATGTTCCAAAACCACAAGTTTGTGGGTTGTGTGAACCAAGAAATGGCCCTGATGCAACATCAGACCAAACTTTACCTGGTCAATACAACTAAGTTAAGGTAAGTTAACAGATTAGGTTGATTTTAAAACAATTTCAGTATGTCCAACATCACCACACCTGCTGGCAGAATTTTCTTAATGCAGAGATGAATATTATGCATTGATCTTTTGATTTCTTCCTTGATTTTTATGTTGTATTGCTGAAATGCAAATTTTGAAAAAAAATCCATTTTTCTCCATATTTCTTCTTTCTCATTGTAATTGCCTATTAATGCCCGTTTGTGTGGGTACTATTCTCTCATACTAGTGTTGCTTTTGGAAGGAATAGTGTCCGAGCGTCAGCAACGGGTATTAATAGGTTTAGTGGATCACATGACATCTATAGCAATTTTAAAATGACAGACTCAGCTACTAGTATTTAGATTTTTTACAAGTAAGTGGCAACACCTATTTATAGCGCATTACTCTTCAAGCATGTAAAGTGAGGTTACTCTGTAAAGCAATAAGCAATAAAGCCCAGTCGTTGGACACTATTCTGTCAAAGTCCCTGTGTGATCAACCAATGGAATTCCAAGGATTTATCATGTGATGCACTAGTCTCTGTAAATGATGGGGTATATAGATTAACTGGTCCGTTGTTGATTTAGTTAAAAATCTCTCATTGACTTTTCCTTCCATTATTACATCTAACTTGGTTTTCCCAGGTATTACTCTAAATAGATCATTATTTTATCAATGTTTCTTTATCTGGTATATTCATACATGTACATGCACTTTAAACTCTTAATTTGAATTATCTACTTTAAATTAATCTTTGAATCAAAGTAGTCTTTGATTTTGAGAGAATACAGAGATTTTCTTTTTTCAGTGCTGAATTGTTCTACCAACTCCTGTTGTTTGACTTTGGAAATTTTGGTATCCTTAGACTCTCTGTAAGTTACTGTGAATTCTCTGTTTATAATCCCATCTGAAAGTTAAACCCGATGAAAATTCTAAATTCTTTTGGACTGACATAAAGTTTTTGTACTTTTCATTGTCATGACTGACCATTTTAAATTCACTCTTCATTAAACATTGTTATAGCAGTCTATTAATATTCCATATTTCCAACTTCTCTTTTGAATTATATCATGGACATCAGAGTTGTCGGATTCTGTTTCAATCTTGTCAGACATTTCAGTAATTTTGTCAGTCCATCAATGAAATGTACTGCAAACTTTTTTCAGTCGGAAAGAATTTTTGTGGGACATTTTCATCGGACTAACACTGTTCAACATCTCTAGGATTTTGATCAAACTTTGCAGGGAACTGATCCATAGCTGGCTGTCTGTGAAGACAAAGTTCCGTAACTCTAACAACATTTGGTTACTCTTTGTAGTATATCAACCTTTTTCCTTTTTTCCAATTAAAAAGCTGAATTCTGCTTCCTAGATCAATTACTAGAAACCTTGAATTTGACTTCTACAATACAGTTCTTATTGTGAAAATTTTTCTTTTTTGACAAAACGTAAATTTTTATTTTATTTATTTATTTTTATTTTTTTTTTTGGTACCATGGAATCATGTCAGTAATAATAAACACATGGATTTATGTTTATGGATACTATACATCTCATATTTGTAAAAAGGAAAAAAAAAATGCATTGTCACAAACTTTGTGAAGCTTTGTATAATGCAAATAAATCTGAAAGATATACATGTATTCATAGAATCTGAAAATAACAATACACTTTATATTTGAAAATGATTTCATTATGTTGAAGATTTACAAAACTTCTGACATGGTATTTGCATTATCTGACTTTTCCATAAAATTTTCTAGGAGTTGGCACAAATATATACACACTGTGCTTTAACATTTTGGATTAAACTTAAGGTTATATTTATTTATCCATACAGTGCAAACTTTAGAAATTACAAAAAGAAATTGGAAAAGAATGGTCTATTTTCATTATATGACTTCTCTATTAACTGTTCCAGGAGCCAGCACCGATATACGATCTAGCCATGTTAGCGTTAGATTTAGAGGAGAGCGGATGGACTCCAACAGACGGACCCAAAGAAAGTTTGGCTCAATACATTGTAGACTTCCTGAAAAGTAAAGCAGAAATGTTAAATGACTACTTTTCTATGGAAATTGATCAGGCAAGTTGTCATATGTTATTGGGTAGTTACTGTGAACATTGTTATGGGGTTGTCACCGAGGCCTTGCAGTATGAGCGGTCTGCTTTGAATGCTAGCCGAAGCCGCCGTTCAGAGTTTACCGACTTTATAGATTGTTACTTTCGTTTCGGTAATATTTGGCGATTATAACATCAAGACGTTACACTTAGGAGAAAAATTTACGATATAAACGTCTCTGCCTTTGTTAGAATACAGCAGTGTTATTTTCAAATGGGAGATATTTTCGTGACTCTCGATTTTTGAAATGTTCAAAAATTACACCAAACAACAATTTCCATGTTTACAGTATATGAAAATTTATAATATCTTGGTGAAGGTTGGTTTATTTTTTACTGGATGATTACATGTAAACCTGTAGATTACTGGATGATAACATGTAAACCTTTACACTACTGGATTATTACATGTAAACCTTTAGATGACTTGATAATTACATGTAAACCTGTTGATTACTTGGTGATAACATGTAAACCTGTTGAGTACTGGATGTTTACATGTAAACCTAATGAATACTGTGAACCTGAAGATAACTGGATGAATACATGTAAACCTGTAGAGTACCTGATGAAATCATGTAAACCTGATGCTTTCTGTAAATCTGTTGATTACTGGATGATTACATGTAAACCTGTTGATAACTGGATAATTACATGTAAATCTGTAGATATCTGCATGATTACATGTTAGCCTGTTGATAACTGGATAATTACATGTAAACCTGTTGCTTTCTGTTAACCTATAGATATCTGCATGATTACATGTAAACCTGTTGATAAATGGATAATTACATGTAAACCTATAGATATATGCATGATTGAATGTTAACCTGTACATTATTGGATGATTACATGTAAACCTGTAGATAACTGGATAATAACAAGTAGACCTGTAGATTAATGGATAATATCATTTTATACCTTACTTCTGTCACTTGTTGATTACATGTAAATGTGTCATTTTATATTATAGGATGGTAACTTATGTACCCTGCCACTATTACTTGATGATTATGTACCAAGTATGGAAGGTTTACCAATGTTTGTGCTGAGACTTGCCACAGAGGTATCAAAATTTAAAGTTTGTCTTTCTTAAGTTCCTTGCAGAACTGCCTTACATGCTTACTTACTTACATATGATTCTGTTATAGATTTACAATGTGTATCTTATAGCCTTCAATATTAATTGTCTTATAATCTGCATAATGTTTTGATTGCAAAAACAGCTCCACCCTAGGTTACTATTATTGATTCTGAGTCCATTCGAGAAGATACGTTGACAACATAGACAAGTACAAAGTCATTTTAAATAGAATGTCCAAAAAACAAATATTTTATTATTCAGTCCTAGACATTTCTCATAAAAATAGATGGATCAAATTCCAGTAATGACATCTTTTTATTGTCCAGAAAACTACATACAAGCATTGTTTGAAAAGTTTGTAGACAACGGCAATATTTCAGAAATGCGTGACAGTAACTGTATAATTTTCTTACAATACATTCATGAGGTTTATTATAATTAATTCATACAAAATCATGGTGATTGAAATATTATGTCATTTAAATCATTTTCTTTGATTTTTTGTTGTGACATTTAGCGCCGCTTTGCAAAAATTGATATATCAAAAATTGTGCGCACACGAGCATAATTCTAACTACAGATGGCAAGAAAGTCAATGTATATAATTATTATTTCATAGTATTTGAAAGTTATCATACTGAAATTTTAACTTTTTACGATGCATTGGTATTTAGATATCACTGTTACAAGAAGCACCATCAAGAAGTATGCTTGGAAATTATGACGTCTCCCTGCAATTTTTAAACAACTTGAAATCATAGATCTTTTATTCAAGCTGATACAAACTCCACAAAAGACATAATTATAGATGATATAAATGGCTATGGAATGCAAGAAAATGTTTTGAGCGCACTTCGATATTATAATTTGCAACGAAGGTGATAATTTGATGAAAAATCATTCAAAAAGAATGGTTCCGACGACCTGGGAAAACAAATCTGAATGATCTGTACGTTTGTAAATAAAATTCATAATGCATCTTCTGTGAACAGATAGAATAGGACCAGGGAATAATTAGCACATGATTGCCTAATTTTATCTGTATGATTTATTTTTAACCGATTGGCATAACAAGAAACGACTTGTGCCCTAATATGATTTCAAATATAGAGACAGAACAAAAGGAAAAAAAAGATAAGTTCTCCATAATTTGTTTGGCGTTGTTTTGGATGTCGTTTACTGCGATGCTTTCCGAAGTTTATCCTAAAGAAAAACACCGTATTTCTTTCATAACTTACTGATTGCTTTAAATTTTGCACAATAAGAATATGCAATCTTAAGGAATAAATTAGTATATGAACAAAATGTTTAACGTTAATGAAAAAATTTTTATTAAACTTGTCTACAAATTTATTGAACAGCCCTCATACACAATGTATTTTATGCACTTAGTTGCAAGACAATTTATTAATTAATTCAGCTATGACGTTGTAATTAAAGAGGAATTTTTTTAAATGATGCTTAAGTGAAAAATTGATATTTTTTCCAGGTAAATTGGGACTCGGAAAAAGAATGCTTTGAAACGTTTGCTAAAGAAACAAGTGATTTCTACTCTATGAAAAAGAGTATGTTCGACGATCAGCAGGATACAAATGAATCTCAGGTAACTGACCCTTCCGAACACGGGAAAAATTTGAGAAATTCCATGACATCACAATGCAATTTTGATGTTTGACCAAGGTTTGAAGCATCTTTATCCGAGGTAAAAGCATTGTGACATTGCGAAATTTTGCATTTTTTCCCACAATCTGAAGGGTCAATTAGATGTATATAATTCTTGAACTATTCAAACTTGAATATTATTGATTTCATATAAAAATTGATATCTGTAAAACCAGAGGTCAACATGCATAAATCTACAGCTTGGAGATTCAAAAATAGAATAGGGAAAAAGCACTCATTATACATCAGTTGTGATTTGGTCATTTTGAAATACAGAGTTACTTCCCTTTCTTGACGATATCGGATATAAACATGTTTTCGAGAAGTCCAATTCTACGTAGAGCAGTGTCAAATTCAGAAAAAGAATGGTGAAAAGAAATCTTCCTTAGGTAACCCTTTAGCAATGGCAACTAAGTGCTAAATTTTACAATGACATAATGTTTTTACCTTGGACGAAAAATCCTTGCTTAAACATCAAAAATGCATTATGACATCATTTTCTAAGTAGTTTGATACCATTTGAAGGGTAAAATGTTACGTAGCATATTTCTGTCACTTTTTAAATTGTGTGATCTCCATTCGTAGGAGGAAGAAGAAGAAGCTTCAACGTGGAAATGGACAACAGAACATGTGATTTTCCAGGCTTTTAGAACACTCTTATCTCCTAAAAGGATATTTGCTGAGGACACTAGTGTTTTACAAATAGCAAATTTACCTGACTTATACAAAGTGTTTGAACGGTGCTAGCCATATTATTGTTTTGCACTTTGTTATGTTATGTACATTGTTCACATTGTTTTGATATATAGGAGAAAAAAAATAAAAACATTCAGAAAGTTTGTATTAACTTTCAATGTTAGAAACAAAGTATAACTCAGAGACGGTCAATTGTGTCAAGGAAGTAGAAAAATCCCTCACAAATTAAAAGCAAAGAATCATTTTTAACAGTCACAGCTAGCTCACTTCAAATGTATTTTGACAAAGTTCAAGGTCATCATGCAAAAGGTATTCTAAAAGATGCATCCAAGAATGCTAAGCACATACATGTATTATAGCATTATAAGTATTTTAAATGGTACTTAAATCAAATTGAGAATATAATAAGATCCCCCTTTCCAGAATGATCAGTGACATTCTGGATTGTGATTGAATGGCTGTCATCATCACCAAGCAAGAAATACTTACCTAATGTGTACAACGAGACAATCACCGAATTTGACAAGTTTCCATGGAGCTGTTGCAACAGGTCTTGCATGCAATCGGGAGACGCTGACTCTCCCTGGACACCTGGTCTCGCTTCGGGATGTTATTCATTCCAAGGTTCGCAACCGTTCCTGTGAAAATTCTAATGATTGTGCCTTGCCTTCTCGACTTTGAGACTGAATAACTGATAGGTACTTCTTTAATGTTTATTCAGGCTGAAAATGAAGTTTCCATGGTAACCATTTTTGATAACAAAGTTTAGGAAAACGGAACAGGGTCCCACAAAATTTTTTCAGTGATGTTCTGACAACAGTGATGGTATTATCAAGCAGACGTATCGTTTTAATTTAGCATATAAATGGTTAATATTGTACAAAAACAGGCCAGTTTTAAGTCTACTTTACGCCGATTTTGGAATCATTTTGACTTAGTGTAATTCGGTTTATTGAAAGAACGGTACAAAGATCAATCAATTTTCTGAAAAAAATCAGTTCTAAGAATCAAAAGTTGCATATTGTATACTTTAACCAAATTGTTTCCAAGATAACTCTGTATCGAAATATGGTAAAAATGGTCCGTTTTGTACATATCAAGTATAGAGAAAATTATTATGTAAAATCTAAGAAAAGATGTTTCCAAAAATTGGTCCTTATAGAGAAATGATATTAAAATGTTTTCAATGGTACACCGATGAGTTAAAGAAAATCCTGACGATAATCTCAATAGCACTCACAATGGAGCACAGAATTGAGCATCGACGGACCCCTGGCAAGCTAGAGATGGGACTAGGTGCACCAAGTCAACTTGATTAATTTAAATTTTGATATCCCTTATTCTGATGAAAGAGGTACCTATCAGTTATTCAGTCTCAAAGTCGCGAAGGCAAGGCAAAATCATTAGAATTTCCATTGGAACTATTGCGAACCTCGGATTGAATAACATTCCGAAATGAGACCAGGTACCCATTTCAAGAATTGGGAAATCTATACATGAGAGCAAAACAAGAGATAGTTAACATGTAAAACTATCGGATCAATATACAAATGGAGACAACGAGAGCATCCATGGACTGTAGGGAATTGCAACAAATGAATAGATAATGAGTTCACAATGACATTATAAGGGCTGACAAAAGGAATGAACAGTATGGAATTAAAAAAAAACAGGGAATCGTTGTGATGGAGAAAAACATTTGGTATAGCGCCCCCTGCAATACATTCCGTGCTTGCACTCACAGAGGCTCGAAGTTGTGAAAAATTACCCCTCAATGACCTTGCAATGAATAAATGATAGTGACGTTAAGGTCACTATCATTTATTCATTGGGGGTCATTGAGGGGTAAATTCTCACAACTTCGAGCCTCTGTGCTTGCACTGGACTCTGGATATTGTTCATAAGACAAAGTTGTCCTTCGTGTTTCTATGAGGCTGCTAGAACACTCTTATCTCCTCCAAGGATATTTGCTGAGCACACTAGTGTTTTACAAATAGCAAATTTACCTGACTTATACAAAGTGTTTGAACGGTGCTAGTCATATTATTGTTTTGCACTTTGTTATGTTATGTACATTGTACAAATTGTTTTGATATACATGTATATGAGATAAAAAGAAAGAACATTCAGATAGTTTGTATTAACTTTCAATATTAGAAACCAAATATAACTCAAAGAGGGTCCATTGTGTTAAGGAAGTAGAAAAATCCCTCACAAATTAAAAGCAAAGAATTATATTCAACTGTCACAGCTAGCTCACTTCAAATGTATTTTGACAAAGGTCAAGGTCATTATGCAAAAGGTATTCTATAAGATGCATCCAAGAATGCTAAGCACATATTATAGCATTATAAGTATTTTAAATGATGCTACAATCAAATTGAGATTATAATAAGATCCCCCTTTCAAGAATGTTCAGTGTTATTCTGGATTGTGATTGAATGGCTGTCATCATCACCAAACAAGAAATACTTACCTAATGTGTACAACGAGACAATCACCGAATTTGACAAGTTTCCATGGAGCTGTTGCAACAGGTCTTGCATGCAATCAGGAGACGCTGACTCTCCCCGGACACTTGGTCTCGCTTCGGGATGTTATTCATTCCAAGGTTCGCACCCGTTCCTGTGAAAATTCTAATGATTGTGCCTTGCCTTCTCGACTTTGAGACTGAATAACTGATAGGTACTTCTTTAATGTTTATTCAGGCTGAAAATGAAAAGTTTCCATGGTAACAATTTTTGATAACAAAGTTTAGGAAAACGGAACAGGGTCCCACAAATATATTATTCTTCAGTCGTAGACATTTCTCATAAAAATAGATGGATCAAATTCCAGTAATGACATCTTTTTATTGTCCAAAAAACTGCATTAGAGGGCCATAACATTTGACCTAGTGACCTTGACCTTGGACTTTGACCTAGTTAAAGATTTTGGTTAAAGTTTCTGGTTGAGGCAAAATCTAAGTAACTTTATGCAGTAGAAACTTTATATTATACATGAAGCTTGCCCATCACAAGACCTTTCAATTTATCCGGTAACATTTGACCTAGTGACTTTGACCTTGGACTTTGACCTAGTTAAGGATTTTGGTAAAAGTTCCTGGTTTAAGCAAAATCTATGGAACTGTGTGCAGTAGAAACTTATTACATGTAGGTTGCCTCTGACAAAACCTTTCAATTTATGCTGTTTTAATTGACCTTGACCAAGTTAGTGACAAAAACTTACTTTGCAGTCCGGCCATACCGTCTTTAGCGTTGTTTTATTTACAAGGAAGTGGCAACCTATTTATAGCGCATTACTCTTCAAGCGACGTAACTCCGTAACGCAAAAAGCAATAAAGCCCGGTCACCGGACACTATTCTCTCAAAGTCCCCACGTGATCAACCAATGGAATTCCAAGGATTTATCATGTGATGCACTAGTCTCTGTAAATGATGGCGTATATAGATTAATTGGTCCGTTGTTGATTTATTTAAAAATCTCATTGACTTTTCCTTCCATTATTACATGTAATTGGGTTTTCCAGGTATTACTCTAGATAGATCATTCTATTATCAATATTTCTTTATCTGGTATATTCATACATGTACATGCACTTTCAACTGTTAATTTGAATTATCTACTTTAAAACTAATCTTTGAATCAAATTAGTCTGTGATTTTGAAAGAATTCATAGATTTTCTTTTTTCAGTGCTGAATTGTTCTACCAACTCCTGATGTTTGACTTTGGAAATTTTGGTATCCTAAGACTCTCTGTAAGTTACTGTGAATTCTCTGATTATAATCCCATCTGAAAATTAAACCCGATGAAAATTCTAAATTCTTTTGGACTGACATAAAGTTTAAGTTTTTTTCATTCACATGACTGACCATTTTAAATTCACTCTTCATAAAGCACTGTTATAGCAGTCTATTAATATTCCATATTTCCAACTTCTCTTACGAATTATATCATGGACATCAGAGTTGTCAGATTCTGTTTCAATCTTGTCAGACATTTCAGTAATTTTGTCAGTCCATCAATGAAATGTACTTCAAACTTTTTTCAGTCCGAAAGAATTTATGTGGTACATTTTCATCTGACTAACACTGTTAAACATCTCTAGGATTTTGATCAAACTTTACAGGGAACTGATCCATATCTGGCTGTCTGTGGAGACAAAGTTCCGTAACTCTAACAACATTTGGTTACTCTTTGTAGTATATCAACCTTTTTCCTTTTTTCCAATTAAAAAGCTGAATTCTGCTTCCTAGATCAATTACTAGAAACCTTGAATTTGACTTCTACAATACAGTTCTTATTGTGAAAATTTTTCTTTTTTGACAAAATTTAAATTTTTATTTATTTATTTTATTTTATTTTTATTTTTTTGTACCGAAGAATCATGTCAGTAATAGTAAAAACATAGATTTATGTTTATGGATACTATACATCACATATTTGTAAAAAGGAAAAAAATGCATTGTCACAAACTTTGTGAAGCTTTGTATAATGCAAATAAATCTGAAAGATATACATGTATTCATAGAATCTGAAAATAACAATACACTTTATATTTGAAAATGATTTCATTATGTTGAAGATTTACAAAACTTCTGACATGGTATTTGCATTATCTGACTTTTCCATAAAATTTTCTAGGAGTTGGCACAAATATATACACACTGTGCTTTAACAATTTGGATTAAACTTAAGGTTATATTTATTTATCCATACAGTGCAAACTTTAGAAATTACAAAAAGAAATTGGAAAAGAATGGTCTATTTTCATTATATGACTTCTCTATTAACTGTTCCAGGAGCCAGCACCGATATACGATCTAGCCATGTTAGCGTTAGATTTAGAGGAGAGCGGATGGACTCCAACAGACGGACCCAAAGAAAGTTTGGCTCAATACATTGTAGACTTCCAGAAAAGTAAAGCAGAGATGTTAAACGACTACTTTTCTATGGAAATAGATCAGGCAAGTTGTCATGTGTTTTTGGATAGTTACTGTGAACATTGTTATTAGGTTGTCACCAAGGCGTTGCGGTATGAGCGGTCAGGTTTGTATGCTAGGCGAAGCCGCAGTACAGAGTTTACCAACTTTTTAGATTGTTATTTTCGTTAAGGTAATTTTTGGCAATTATAACATCAAGATAATACACTTAGGAGAAAAATTTGCAATATTAACGTCTCTGCCTTTGTTAGAATACAGCAGTGTTATTTTCATATGGGAGATATTTTCGCGAAGACTCTTGATTTTTGAAATGCGCAAAAATTACACCCAACAAAAATTTCCACATTTACAGTACATAAAAAGCTGTGATAGCTTGGTTAAAGGTGACGCGCAAAGATCCCTCACTCATCTCATCTTTTCTTGTTCACTTGATCAAGTAGATCTAGAATAACACATTCCAATTTTTCATTTGACCAAATTCCGTCCCGTTTAGCAAATAAAGCGGGTGAAAATACGTCCTGTATTAAAATTCAAAAAAGCCTGCCCGGATTACCTCCCGTGGCGATGACGTAATGTACACCCAAGCCCGCATATACTATGCTGTAATCACTGTATATATACAAAGCTTAAAAAGAACGATATATGCGAGTATATATATATTTTTTTTAATTCATCAAATATCGAATAGCTTTGCACTAATTTTGTACATCACATTAACAATTGTTTTGATATCATAAGTTGACGACTGTGCGATTAGAAGGTTCCCATAGAAAGTGGCTTCACCTGCTTTCAAGATTTGCTACCGGGGCGAAATTTTATGGATTGAATTTTTCGAGCAACCCTTAGTAATGTATATATTTTTGAAAAGGTCTTTCCGAGACGGCCATTTTGAAAATGATTTCAATTAAATCGGACTTAGAACAAAAAAGTTATTAGCAAAAAGAAATTTGATGGCCAAAAAAATTAATTGTGTGTAGATTTATTTCTATGCGTTTAATTGGAGTATTGTGGTCGTGTTTGGTATCAAATGAATTCGAATGAAGTGCTGTAGAGGAAGATGATAAGGAAATGCAAAAATAATGTTGAAACAAACAATTTGTATCTTTACGGCCGAGTTTGTCGGTGCATCAAAGGCTTGGCGATCGTTGCCGAATAACGGTATAAAAGTTGTCAGCAAAAAGCGTAATGATGAGTGCATGGAGGGTGTGTGTTTCCGATTCATCGACTTCAATTATATGATAATCACCTTAATTGGTGTCAAAGGGGCCATCTAAGGGGCACAGGTAGACTGATAATTAACCAATTAGTATAAAGTTTACCTGTAGTTAACCTGTAAAAGTATATGATGAGTATTGAAAGCTAAGATTCTAGAATATTTGATTGTGTGATGTAATCTGTTTGTGTTCAATCTGTAAAGATGTGTTGGTCTTTATATGAATACACTTTTCAAATATAGCACCAACACTCGTCGTTCAAAGATATCAAGTGAAGAGCTCTTTTTTTTTTTTTTTGCTACAACAGAAGAAGAAGAAGAATAATGTGAATTATTAGTCCCCTACCGGCAACGCCGAAGGGGACTCTTAGTTTCCTCTCGGTCTGTCTGTCCGTCCGTCCGTCCGTCAGTCTGTCCATCTGTCCGTCTGTCCCTCCGTCTGTCCGTCTGTCGGAATATCAGTTTTCCGGACTTTTTTCTGCAACGGATGGAGATATTGAGATGAAATTTGATACACAGCTTGGTCTTGGATAGTTACAGAGCAAGATTGACTTTCGTCACGCTTGACCTATTTTTCGAGGAGTTATGCCCCTTGATGACTTGGAAAATTCTGTTTTGGTCAGTTTTCCGGACTTTTTTCTGCAACAGATGGAGATATTCAGATGAAATTTGATACACAGCTTGGTCTTGGATAGTTACAGAGCAAGTTTGACTTTCGTCACACTTGACCTATTCTTCGAGGAGTTATGCCCCTTGATGTCTTGGAAAATTCAGTTTTTGTCAGTTTTCCAGACTTTTTTCTGTAACAGATGGAAATATTCAGATGAAATTTAATACACAGCTTGGTCTTGGATAGTTACAGAGCAAGTTTGACAGTCGTCACCCTTAACTTTTTTTCGAGGAGTTATGTCCCTTGATGACTTGGAAAATTCAGTTTTTGTCAGTTTTCCGGACTTTTATCTGCGACATATAGAAATATTCAGGTGAAAATTTGATACATAGCTTGGTCTTGGATAGTTACAGAGCAAGTTTAACTTTCGTCACGCTTGACCTATTTTTCGAGGAGTTATGTCCCTTGATGACTTGGAAAATTCAATTTTTGTCAGTTTTCCGGACTTTTCCTGCAACACAGAGAGATATTCAGGTGAAATTTGATACTCAGCTTAGTCTTGGATAGTTACAGGGCAAGTTCGACTTTTGTCACGCTTGACCTATTTTCGAGGAGTTATGCCCTTTGACTTGCATAATTCAGTTTTGTCAGTTTTCCAGACTTTTTTCTGCAACAAATAGTGATATTCAGGTAAAATTTGATACTCAGCTTAGTCATGGATAGTTACAGAGCAAGTTCAACTTTCGTCACGCTTGACCTCTTTTTCGAATAGATAAAGCAGATAAAACCTCAGAACTGAGCTGCACAGACAGTAAGTTTAATAAAACTCATGTTTAATTGAAGAGTAATTCATAGGCAGAGTTGCAGTACATAAATATATGCTGCCGGTAGGGGACTTATATCGCTCAGCGATCATAACATTTTTTAGCTCACCTGAGCCAACGGCTCAAGTGAGCTATTGTCATAGTGTTGCGTCTGTCGTCCGTCGTCCGTCGTCGTCGTCGTCGTCCGTCGTCGTCATAAACTTTTCACATTTTAAACTTCTTCTCCAGAATAGCTGAAGGGATTTTGATGAAACGTGGTAGGTATGAAGTACTCATGGTCCCCTACAAGTGTTGTTGTTTTTCGTCTGGATCCGTCAACAGGTGGCGCCACCACAGCCAATAGTAGGTCATGGGGGGTACCCTCCTATGACAAACTTCTTCTTCAGAACCGAAGCATGTATCGACAAACCGAAAGCATCAGGATGATCTAGAGAGATGTCTTAAGAAGTGTTGTTATTTTTGGTTCCACTTCGAAGTCAAATTTTTGACGCGTTTTTGACGTCTTTTCGGACTTAGTCAGAAATGCACATTTTTGCACTATTTCTTTAAATAACTCAATAAGTGTATGATTTTACACACTCATTTACTGCATATTTATCATATTTAACTTACTTAATGCTTTGATATGTATTTTAGGCTTAAATTTTATTTTTTTGATTTTTTATGAATTTTTTTCTTATGTAAAAAGGAAGGGGGGGGTGATTTTCATACATTTTCTGCTTCTTTTCTATAACCACTCTTCAGATTGTCATGACATTTTGTAGATATGAGGTACTCATGCATGGTACCCTACAAGTGAAAGAATTTTGTCAAGATATCCACTTTTAGATTTTTAAGGAATATTTTTGGCCTAGGACATCTTTGGCACGCATAAAAACGAAAGAAAAAAGGGGGTCATGCATACCTTTTCTGCAAAATTCACTTGTTTAATGACCCCTCCTTCCGAATTGAAAATTTGCTAATTTTTATATATTTTAAAATCGATCTATTGATTACATAAAAGGCAAAATCATGTTCAAAACTCAATTTCTACAGACAGCAGGGAATCATACATTGATTTAATGTGCTATTTTTAAATTTTCAATGGTTAAAATCAATGTGCTATTTTTAAATTTTCAATGGTTATGACCAATGAGGTGACACCTTTTATTCAGCCCGGTTCACCAGTCAAAAGGGAAGGGATTCCCTGCTAAAATGATTAACTGTAGTTACACCTTCTAGGTCAGAGATAACCAAATCATTTTCCATAGGCCGTAATGTTAACGAAATGCCTTATAACGTCTATACTAACATTGCTGGCCATGCATGTTATATACCGATTTGTTCATTGATTCAAGCTTTATACGAAACTAAATTAAAAAATATAGCATGACCTGCTCTTTTTCGCACTATTTGCGTCACAAGGTACCCCGCAGAGAATTTTCAAATTTTCCCGCACCCGTCCCCTTTAGCGGATCGGGAGCTAGGGCAATATCCGGGTATCGACATTTTAATTGCACTTATTTTTTACCTATATATATCATATTCAAACAATATACCAAAAGAAAATAGAATTGATAGCCAATCACATCTTCTGTCACATTTAAAATAACAGGCCCCCTCACCCTACAGGTTTTTCTCCAATCAGAGCCGGCCTTTTAGTGGTCTCTGACCTATAACTGTAACTGTAAACAAAGTCGCTGTACTTTAGATTTGATCCGTTTAATTCCTTCACAACCCTTTACATGCTTTACTCGTACTGCGATACATTTCAGGAGATACAGTGCAAACGGAATAGATTTTTATTTAATGTGCATTATACTTGGAACACTTTCATAATGGTTTTCATTCATGTACTTGGAACACTTGCATATACTTGTTATCATGTATAAAGTTTGCTCGAATTTCCTCTGTCTTAGACTCTCTTAGATGAAGTAATTTACGGACTGATTTCTTGAAGAAACGTCGAATGAGTAATCTCTTCCTCTGGATCATGAGGTTTGATACACCGTACACTGCTTTTTGGAAAACAAATTGGCCCAATTTCTGCACAATTCACTTGAATTGATAAATATTGGATTAAAACGATTTTAACTGTACGTTTCATGTATTTGAGAAGAAATCAATACTATTCAAAAGCATTCTTAGATTTCAGTATACTTTAATATGAATAAAGGCAAAACCGAAAAATCTTTGTTTTTTATGCCCCTGGAATAAAAGATTCTGGAGCATATAGTTTTTGGCCTGTCCGTCTGTCTGTTTGTCTGTCTGTTTTCCGAAAAACTTTAACATTGGGCATAACTTTGAATGGAAGCTGGTGATAGTCTTAGAGGTTTCATATTTCACATGTGTATTCCTTGTGACAATACCTTTCCATTGATACCAAAATTTTGACCTTGTGACCATAACCTTGACCTTTGACGTACTTTTCAAAAACTTAAACATTGCGCATAACTTTTGATTGGTTAGTGATAGGGCTTTCATATTTTATATGTGTATTCCTTGTGACAAGATATTTCCATAGATACCAATATTACGCTGACCCTGACCTCTCACATACTTAACAGAAAATGGCGTTTATACTAACAAAGATGCCGCCGGGGGCATTCTCGTTTCACAAACACAGCCTGTCAGGCTTTATAATTTCTGGCATGCTAGCTATCAATAATGAAAGGTATGGTCGTTCAGTTTTAAATAAACTTAATTTATGAAATCATTTCATTGTTTTACTATTTTTCTGCTGCGCATTAAAGTGGGATTTTACAATATGATTTTATTTTTGATGTTGCATAATTGAACTATACTAGTTGGGCATATGACTTAAAAAAAGTTATTGTTTTGAAATGTGACTATTTTTTTAAAAGTTGTCTGAAAAAAAAAAACTTCTCTGCATCCGGCAAAAATCTTTTTAGAAAGGTTGTGGGCTAAAATCCCAGTACTGGCACTATCAGTATTCAATAGCAGTATGTCAATTAGAGGGTGCATGGGTATCAGGTGAGCGTTGTGCCCCCTGGGGCTCTTGTTTAGTTACATTTATTTCATTTCATAGAAATATGTCATATTTAAATAACGAAATGGTTCAACTACGTTTAATGATGCAGTTTACACAGTATCTTCAGGCCAGTTGTTATTGTTGTTTGTTAGTTATGTTTACTAACAACCACT
The DNA here is from genome assembly GCA_028142955.1 of Pinctada fucata. Classification (NCBI taxonomy): domain Eukaryota; kingdom Metazoa; phylum Mollusca; class Bivalvia; order Pterioida; family Pteriidae; genus Pinctada; species Pinctada fucata. The sequence continues at coordinate 35,121,642 of AP027114.1, forward strand.
TCAGACAAAATTGAGAAAAAAAATGTGAAGAAATGCGTAAAAATAAAGACATAGAATTTAATGATGTTATCACATTTATCTTGTTTTAACATATATAACATGCAAACTTCATTACTAAATATCAAATGTAACGAAATACTTACGCCAATAAACAGACTATGGAATGAATGTTTGTAATATCTATGCATTTGTTTATCGAAAAATGTTGTAAATTCGGGAGATTTTTTTTTTACAATCGGGCTTAAGTATTCTGAAAAATTGAATGATTAATTATTATCAAGTAAATACAAATATTGAAAAATCTGTGGTTTTCAGTGGCGGATCCAGAGGGTGCGGGGGTTGCATTGAGGGGGGAGAGGTGCGGGAGGCGGTCCGGGGCCTCCCTCGGGAAATTTTGCAAAAAATATATGCAAATGGTGCAATCTGAATATTTGAAACCTGTATTAATTAGCTTTACCAAAAGTGCAATAATAAGAAAAGAAAATATGGAGTATCCATGCATAATTTTCACCGATTTTGGACCAGAGATACAATTTACCTGAAGATAAGGGTCGATCTTGGCACTGAACCTCATGCCGTATTTCTTCTGCATGGCGATTCGTTTGTAGAAAAAAAAATATATTCAAATAGCTTCGTACAATGTAATTAGCTTTTTACCATGTTTATTGCGGAAAAGTCGGCGGAGAAATAAACATAGCACATAGTCTTGCTGATTTTGTATATTTCATTCGATTATATCTTATTTCAAAATAAATTTTGGGTGTATAAGCATGATAAGAGATAGACAATGGTCAAACTTATAAAGATCGATCCTCAAGAAAAACTTGTCAAACAAAAAGACGACTAGACTAGCGGACATCATATAACTTCCAGCATATTTTAGCGGTCATTCGAATTTTAACGTCATGCAGATTTTTTTTTCATTATATGGCATTGGTAACTTTGTTTTTTTCTAAAATTCAATCAAGACAAACATTGCCCAAACGTAAAAGTATCTACCGTCTATTTCCCACCAAATGCCTGTCGTGGTCTAATTTGTTGTTCACACCTTGTACGGGGGTCAAATATTACGCAATCTATAGGCTTGACTGTAGATGACACGCCTGCGATCACTCTGATTTGAATATACAACCTCTATCTTATACCCGGCTAACTAAGGCCATCACTCAGTGATAGGTAAAAGTCATACTTGGTTAATTCCGAATACGCTGTAAAGTCGTTTTAGAAGAACCCCCCCCCCCCCCCCCCCCCCAAGAAGAAATTAAGATAGATAAATAATTAAAATATAAAAATTAATTAATAAATCAATAAAACGTATTTGGTACCGATTTGTTTTTATCCTCAAGTAAACAAGATAGGGAAGTTTCATCCCTCACTGCCTTCAGATAGCCTCTAACACTCACTTGGGTGCACATGACGTCACACAAAGGGGCAGATAATTCAGTCGCGCCGCTTCAACGATTAGACTTTTCAGGTCGAATTACAGGATTATTACATGAAAACATTTAGATGACTTGATGATTACAGGTAAACCTGTTGATAACAGTGTGATTACATGTAAACCTGTTGATTACTGGATTATTACATGTAAACCTGTTGATTATTCAGTGATTACATGTAGACTTGTTGATAACTGTGTGATTACAGGTAAACCTATTGATAACTGTGATTACAGGTAAACCTGTTGGTTACTGGATGATTACATGTAAACCTGTTGATTACTGTGAACTTGTAGATAACTGGATGAATAAATCTAAACTTTTAAATTACTGGGTGATTACATGTAAACCTGTTGATTTCTATAAATCTCTTGATAACTGGATAATTACATGTAAACCTGTAGATATATGTATGATTACATGTAAACCTGTAAATTACTGGGAGATTACATGTAAACCTGTTGATTTCTGTAAATCTGTTGATTACTGGATGATTACTTGTAAATCTGTTGATAGCTGGATGATTACTTGTAAATCTGTTGATAATTGGATGATTACATGTAAACCTGTAGATAACTGGATAATTACAGGTAGACCTGTAGATTAATGGATAAAACCATTTTATACCTTACTGCTGTCACTTGATGATAACATCTAAATGTGTGATATTATATAACAGGATGGTAACTTATGTACCCTGCCACTATTACTGGATGATTATGTACCAAGTATGGAAGGTTTACCTATGTTTGTGCTGAGACTTGCCACAGAGGTATCAAAATTTAAAGTTTGTTTTGTCTAAATTTTCTTTCTTTCTTTCCTTACATATGAATCTGTCATACAGATTTACAGTGTGTTTCTGATATTATTATTTTATAATCTACATAATATTTTGATTGCAAAAAACAGCTCAACCCTAGGTTACTATTATTGATTCTGAATCCATTTGACGAGATAGTTTGACAAGTACAAAGTCTTTTCAAATTGCATGTCCAAAAACAAATAATATATACATTTTGTACATATCTGTCAACTCTCCCTCTTTTGGAAGGAGACTCCCTCTTTCTGAAGTCATCTCCCTCTTTGGCATTTCTTCCTCAAGGGAGACCAAAACCTCCCTCTTTTTGGCTCAATCACCCTCTTTCTCCCCCTTTTGGCATATTTACCAAAGAAGAATACTTTAGATAGCAATATTCAGAGCATTTCATAAGAAATTGCTAGACGAAATGCAACAAAAGATGTATAGAATGCAATAAATTATTGATACATGTTTCATTGTTTATGTCAGCACCATGAAATTATTCTAAAAAGGGGTTCACGCGCAAACTCCCTCTTTTTCAAGTGCCAAGGAGGGAGATCTCTTTTTAAGATTTCAAAGTTGACAGGTATGTACATGTAATATGTAATATTCAGTCCTAGAGATTTCTCATAAAAATAGGTAGATTAAATTCCAGTAATGATACCTTTTTATTGTCCAGAAAACTACATATTTTATGCACTTAGTTGTAAGACAATTTATTAATCCAGCTGTGAAGTTGCATGTAATTAAAAGAAGAATTTTTTTAAATGATGTTTAAGTGAACGATTGATATTTTTTCCAGGTAAATTGGGACTCGGAAAAAGAATGCTTTGAAACGTTTGCTAAAGAAACGAGTGATTTCTACTCTATGAAAAAGAGTATGTTCGAAGATCAGCAAGATACAAATGAATCTCAGGTAATTGACCCTTCCAAACGCGGGAAAAACTTGAGAAATTCCATGACATCACAATGCAATTTTGATGTTTGACCGAGGTTTGAAGCATGTTTGTCCGAGGTAAAAGCATTGTGACGTCATGAAATTTTGCATTTTTTTCCCGCAATCAGAAGGGTCAATTAGATGTATATAATTCTTGAATTATTCAAGCTTGAATATTCTTAATTTCATATAAAATTTAATATCATTAAAACCAGAGGTCAACATGCATAAAACTACAGCTTGGATATTCAAAAACAGAATAGGGAAAAAAAAACCTCTTTATACATCAGTTGTGATTCGGTCATTTAGAAATTCAGAGTTACTTCCCTTTCTTTACGATATCGGATATAAACATATTTTTGAGAATTTCAATTCTACATAGAGCAGTATCAAATTCAGAAAAAGAGTGTTGTATTAACTTATGAGTTTAAAGAAATCTTTCTTAGGTAACTCTTTAGCAATGGCAACTAAGTGCTAAATTTTATAATGACACGATGTTTTTACCTTGGACGAAAAATCCTTGCTTAAACATCAAAAATGCATTGTGACATCATTTTCTAAATACAAGGTAGTTTGATACCATTTGAAGGGTAAAGTGTTACGGAGCATATTTCTGTCACTTAAATTGTGTGATCTCCTTTGTAGGAGGAAGAAGAAGAAGCTTCAACGTGGAAATGGACAACAGAACATGTGATTTTCCAGGCTTTTAGAACACTCTTATCTCCTCCAAGGACATTTGCTGAGGACACTAGTGTTTTACAAATAGCAAATTTACCTGACTTATACAAAGTGTTTGAACGGTGCTAGCCATGTTATTGTTTTGCACTTGTTATGTTATGTACATTGTACACATTGTTTTGATATATAGGAGATAAAAAAAGAAAGAACATTCAGATAATTTGTATTTACATGTACTTTCAATATTCGAAACAAAGTATAAATCAGAGAGGGTCAATTGTGTTAGGAAAGTAGAAAAATCCCTCACAAATTAAAAGCAAAGAATGATGTTCAACTGTCACAGCTAGCTCACTTCAAATGTATTTTGACAAAGTTCAAGGTCATTATGCAAAAGGTATTCTATAAGATGCATCCAAGAATGCTAAGCACATATTATAGCATTATAAGTATTTTAAATGATGCTTAAATCAAATTGAGAATATTATCAGATCCCCCTTTCCAGAATGATCAGTGACATTCTGGATTGTGATTGAATGGCTGTCATCATCACCATGCAAGAAATAGATACCTGATGTGTACATCGATATGTACATCAAGACAATCACCAAATTTAATAACTTGCCTTGAAGCTGTTGCGACGGGTGTTGCGTGCAATCAGGAGACGCTGACTCTCCCTGGGCAACTGGTCTCACTTCGGAATGTTATTCATTACGAAGTTCGCAACCGTTCCTATTGAAATTCTAATGATATTGCCTTGCCTTCTCTACTTTGAGACTAAATAACTGATAGGTACTTCTTTAATGTTTATTCAGGCTTAAAATGAAAAGTTGCCATGGTAACTTTTTTTGATAACAAAATTTAGGAAAACGGAACAGGTTCCCACAAATATTTTTCAGTGATTTCTTTTAATCTGATACATGTAACTGTTTTGTTCTGACGACAGTGATGGTATCATCAAGCAAACAAATGGTTTTAATTTTGCTTATAAATTGTTAATATTGTACAAAAACAAGCCAGTTTTAACTCTACTTCACGCCGATTTTGGAACATTTTACATAGTGTAATTCGGTTTATTGAAAGAACAGTACGAAGATCAATCATTTTCTAAAAAATCAGTTTTAAAAATTAAAAGTTGTATATTTTATACTTTAACAAAATTGTTTCCAAGACAATTCTATCCAAATATGGTAAAAATGATCAGTTTTGTACATACCAAGTATAGAGAAAATTATTATTTAATATCTAAGACATGATGTTTCTTAAAAAAAAATGGTCCTTACAGAGAAATTGTATCAAAATGTTTTCAATGGTACACCAATGAGTTAAAGAAGATTCTGACAATAATCTCAACAGCAATCACATTAGACAAGGGCGGATTTAGGGGGGTTTGGGGGGGTTCGGGAAAACCCCCCCGGTTTCCGATTTTTTTATATTTTTTTAGCTCACCTGAGCCAACGGCTCAAGTGAGCTATTGTCATAGTGTTGCGTCTGTCGTCCGTCGTCATCGTCGGCGTCGTCGTCGTCCGTCGTCGTAAACTTTTCACATTTTAAACTTCTTCTCCAGAATGGCTGAAGGGATTTTGATGAAACTTGGTAGGTATGAAGTACTCATGGTCCCCTACAAGTGTTGTTGTTTTTCGTCCGGATCCGTCAACAGGTGGCGCCACCACAGCCAATAGTAGGTCACGGGGTGTACCCTCCTATGACAAACTTCTTCTTCAGAACCGAAGCATGTATCGACAAACCGAAAGCATCAGGATGATCTAGAGAGATGTCTTAAGAAGTGTTGTTATTTTTGGTTCCACTTCGAAGTCAAATTTTTGACGCGTTTTTGACGTCTTTTCGGACTTAGTCAGAAATGCACATTTTTGCACTATTTCTTTAAATAACTCAATAAGTGTATGATTTTACACACTCATTTACTGCATATTTATCATATTTAACTTACTTAATGCTCTGATATGTATTTTAGGCTTAAATTTTATTTTTTTGATTTTTTATGAATTTTTCTCTTATGTAAAAAGGAAGGGGGGGGGGGGGTGATTTTCATACATTTTCTGCTTCTTTTCTATAACCACTCTTCAGATTGTCATGACATTTTGTAGATATGAGGTACTCATGCATGGTACCCTACAAGTGAAAGAATTTTGTCAAGATATCCACTTTTAGATTTTTAAGGAATATTTTTTAAGATTGTACATAGGTATAATGCATGTTTTCCATGCCCAATGGACCCATGGGGATTGGCTTCAAACCCCGACGGGATCCCGACAAAATTTTTTTTCCCTTTTTAGCTCACCTGAGCCAACGGCTCAAGTGAGCTATTGTCATAGTGTTGCGTCTGTCGTCCGTCGTCCGTCGTCGTCGTCGTCGTCGTCCGTCGTCGTAAACTTTTCACATTTTAAACTTCTTCTCCAGAATGGCTGAAGGGATTTTGATGAAACTTGGTAGGTATGAAGTACTCATGGTCCCCTACAAGTGTTGTTGTTTTTCGTCCGGATCCGTCAACAGGTGGCGCCACCACAGCCAATAGTAGGTCACGGGGGGTACCCTCCTATGACAAACTTCTTCTTCAGAACCGAAGCATGTATCGACAAACCGAAAGCATCAGGATGATCTAGAGAGATGTCTTAAGAAGTGTTGTTATTTTTGGTTCCACTTCGAAGTCAAATTTTTGACGCGTTTTTGACGTCTTTTCGGACTTAGTCAGAAATGCACATTTTTGCACTATTTCTTTAAATAACTCAATAAGTGTATGATTTTCAACACTCATTTACTGCATATTTATCATATTTAACTTACTTAATGCTCTGATATGTATTTTAGGCTTAAATTTTATTTTTTTGATTTTTTATGAATTTTTCTCTTATGTAAAAAGGAAGGGGGGGGGGGTGATTTTCATACATTTTCTGCTTTTTTTCTATAACCACTCTTCAGATTGTCATGACATTTTGTAGATATGAGGTACTCATGCATGGTACCCTACAAGTGAAAGAATTTTGTCAAGATATCCACTTTTAGATTTTTAAGGAATATTTTTTAAGATTGTACATAGGTATAATGCATGTTTTCCATGCCCAATGGACCCATGGGGATTGGCTTCAAACCCCGACGGGATCCCGACAAAATTTTTTTTCCCTTTTTAGCTCACCTGAGCCAACGGCTCAAGTGAGCTATTGTCATAGTGTTGCGTCTGTCGTCCGTCGTCCGTCGTCGTCGTCGTCGTCGTCCGTCGTCGTAAACTTTTCACATTTTAAACTTCTTCTCCAGAATGGCTGAAGGGATTTTGATGAAACTTGGTAGGTATGAAGTACTCATGGTCCCCTACAAGTGTTGTTGTTTTTCGTCCGGATCCGTCAACAGGTGGCGCCACCACAGCCAATAGTAGGTCACGGGGGTACCCTCCTATGACAAACTTCTTCTTCAGAACCGAAGCATGTATCGACAAACCGAAAGCATCAGGATGATCTAGAGAGATGTCTTAAGAAGTGTTGTTATTTTTGGTTCCACTTCGAAGTCAAATTTTTGACGCGTTTTTGACGTCTTTTCGGACTTAGTCAGAAATGCACATTTTTGCACTATTTCTTTAAATAACTCAATAAGTGTATGATTTTACACACTCATTTACTGCATATTTATCATATTTAACTTACTTAATGCTCTGATATGTATTTTAGGCTTAAATTTTATTTTTTTGATTTTTTTATGAATTTTTCTCTTATGTAAAAAGGAAGGGGGGGGGTGATTTTCATACATTTTCTGCTTCTTTTCTATAACCACTCTTCAGATTGTCATGACATTTTGTAGATATGAGGTACTCATGCATGGTACCCTACAAGTGAAAGAATTTTGTCAAGATATCCACTTTTAGATTTTTAAGGAATATTTTTTAAGATTGTAGATAGGTATAATGCATGTTTTCCATGCCCAATGGACCAATGGGGATTGGCTTCAAACCCCGACGGGATCCCGACAAAATTTTTTTCCCTTTTTAGCTCACCTGAGCCAACGGCTCAAGTGAGCTATTGTCATAGTGTTGCGTCTGTCGTCCATCGTCCGTCTTCGTCGTCGTCTTCGTCGTCGTCGTCGTCGTCGTCCGTCGTCGTAAACTTTTCACATTTTAAACTTCTTCTCCAGAATGGCTGAAGGGATTTTGATGAAACTTGGTAGGTATGAAGTACTCATGGTCCCCTACAAGTGTTGTTGTTTTTCGTCCGGATCCGTCAACAGGTGGCACCACCACAGCCAATAGTAGGTCACGGGGGGTACCCTCCTATGACAAACTTCTTCTTCAGAACCGAAGCATGTATCGACAAACCGAAAGCATCAGGATGATCTAGAGAGATGTCTTAAGAAGTGTTGTTATTTTTGGTTCCACTTCGAAGTCAAATTTTTGACGCGTTTTTGACGTCTTTTCGGACTTAGTCAGAAATGCACATTTTTGCACTATTTCTTTAAATAACTCAATAAGTGTATGATTTTACACACTCATTTACTGCATATTTATCATATTTAACTTACTTAATGCTCTGATATGTATTTTAGGCTTAAATTTTATTTTTTTGATTTTTTATGAATTTTTCTCTTATGTAAAAAGGAAGGGGGGGTGATTTTCATACATTTTCTGCTTCTTTTCTATAACCACTCTTCAGATTGTCATGACATTTTGTAGATATGAGGTACTCATGCATGGTACCCTACAAGTGAAAGAATTTTGTCAAGATATCCACTTTTAGATTTTTAAGGAATATTTTTTAAGATTGTACATAGGTATAATGCATGTTTTCCATGCCCAATGGACCCATGGGGATTGGCTTCAAACCCCGACGGGATCCCGACAAATTTTTTTTTCCCTTTTTACCTCACCTGAGCCAACGGCTCAAGTGAGCTATTGTCATAGTGTTGCGTCTGTCGTCCGTCGTCGTCGTCGGCGTCGTCTTCGTCTTCGTCGTCCGTCGTCGTAAACTTTTCACATTTTAAACTTCTTCTCCAGAATGGCTGAAGGGATTTTGATGAAACTTGGTAGGTATGAAGTACTCATGGTCCCCTACAAGTGTTGTTGTTTTTCGTCCGGATCCGTCAACAGGTGGCGCCACCACAGCCAATAGTAGGTCACGGGGGGTACCCTCCTATGACAAACTTCTTCTTCAGAACCGAAGCATGTATCGACAAACCGAAAGCATCAGGATGATCTAGAGAGATGTCTTAAGAAGTGTTGTTATTTTTGGTTCCACTTCGAAGTCAAATTTTTGACGCGTTTTTGACGTCTTTTCGGACTTAGTCAGAAATGCACATTTTTGCACTATTTCTTTAAATAACTCGATAAGTGTATGATTTTACACACTCATTTACTGCATATTTATCATATTTAACTTACTTAATGCTCTGATATGTATTTTAGGCTTAAATTTTATTTTTTTTGATTTTTTATGAATTTTTCTCTTATGTAAAAAGGAAGGGGGGGGTGATTTTCATACATTTTCTGCTTCTTTTCTATAACCACTCTTCAGATTGTCATGACATTTTGTAGATATGAGGTACTCATGCATGGTACCCTACAAGTGAAAGAATTTTGTCAAGATATCCACTTTTAGATTTTTAAGGAATATTTTTTAAGATTGTACATAGGTATAATGCATGTTTTCCATGCCCAATGGACCCATGGGGATTGGCTTCAAACCCCGACGGGATCCCGACAATTTTTTTCCCCTTTTTAGCTCACCTGAGCCAACGGCTCAAGTGAGCTATTGTCATAGTGTTGCGTCTGTCGTCCGTCGTCCGTCGTCGTCGTCGGCGTCGTCGTCGTCGTCGTCCGTCGTCGTAAACTTTTCACATTTTAAACTTCTTCTCCAGAATGGCTGAAGGGATTTTGATGAAACTTGGTAGGTATGAAGTACTCATGGTCCCCTACAAGTGTTGTTGTTTTTCGTCCGGATCCGTCAACAGGTGGCGCCACCACAGCCAATAGTAGGTCACGGGGGGTACCCTCCTATGACAAACTTCTTCTTCAGAACCGAAGCATGTATCGACAAACCGAAAGCATCAGGATGATCTAGAGAGATGTCTTAAGAAGTGTTGTTATTTTTGGTTCCACTTCGAAGTCAAATTTTTGACGCGTTTTTGACGTCTTTTCGGACTTAGTCAGAAATGCACATTTTTGCACTATTTCTTTAAATAACTCGATAAGTGTATGATTTTACACACTCATTTACTGCATATTTATCATATTTAACTTACTTAATGCTCTGATATGTATTTTAGGCTTAAATTTTATTTTTTTGATTTTTTATGAATTTTTCTCTTATGTAAAAAGGAAGGGGGGGGGGTGATTTTCATACATTTTCTGCTTCTTTTCTATAACCACTCTTCAGATTGTCATGACATTTTGTAGATATGAGGTACTCATGCATGGTACCCTACAAGTGAAAGAATTTTGTCAAGATATCCACTTTTAGATTTTTAAGGAATATTTTTTAAGATTGTACATAGGTATAATGCATGTTTTCCATGCCCAATGGACCCATGGGGATTGGCTTCAAACCCCGACGGGATCCCGACAATTTTTTTCCCTTTTTAGCTCACCTGAGCCAACGGCTCAAGTGAGCTATTGTCATAGTGTTGCGTCTGTCGTCCGTCGTCGTCGTCGGCGTCGTCTTCGTCTTCGTCTTCCGTCGTCGTAAACTTTTCACATTTTAAACTTCTTCTCCAGAATGGCTGAAGGGATTTTGATGAAACTTGGTAGGTATGAAGTACTCATGGTCCCCTACAAGTGTTGTTGTTTTTCGTCCGGATCCGTCAACAGGTGGCGCCACCACAGCCAATAGTAGGTCACGGGGGGTACCCTCCTATGACAAACTTCTTCTTCAGAACCGAAGCATGTATCGACAAACCGAAAGCATCAGGATGATCTAGAGAGATGTCTTAAGAAGTGTTGTTATTTTTGGTTCCACTTCGAAGTCAAATTTTTGACGCGTTTTTGACGTCTTTTCGGACTTAGTCAGAAATGCACATTTTTGCATTATTTCTTTAAATAACTCAATAAGTGTATGATTTTACACACTCATTTACTGCATATTTATCATATTTAACTTACTTAATGCTCTGATATGTATTTTAGGCTTAAATTTTATTTTTTTGATTTTTTATGAATTTTTCTCTTATGTAAAAAGGAAGGGGGGGGGGGGGTGATTTTCATACATTTTCTTCTTCTTTTCTATAACCACTCTTCAGATTGTCATGACATTTTGTAGATATGAGGTACTCATGCATGGTACCCTACAAGTGAAAGAATTTTGTCAAGATATCCACTTTTAGATTTTTAAGGAATATTTTTTAAGATTGTACATAGGTATAATGCATGTTTTCCACGCCCAATGGACCCATGGGGATTGGCTTCAAACCCCGACGGGATCCCGACAAAATTTTTTTTCCCTTTTTAGCTCACCTGAGCCAACGGCTCAAGTGAGCTATTGTCATAGTGTTGCGTCTGTCGTCCGTCGTCCGTCGTCGTCGTCGGCGTCGTCGTCGGCGTCGTCCGTCGTCGTAAACTTTTCACATTTTAAACTTCTTCTCCAGAATGGCTGAAGGGATTTTGATGAAACTTGGTAGGTATGAAGTACTCATGGTCCCCTACAAGTGTTGTTGTTTTTCGTCCGGATCCGTCAACAGGTGGCGCCACCACAGCCAATAGTAGGTCACGGGGGGTACCCTCCTATGACAAACTTCTTCTTCAGAACCGAAGCATGTATCGACAAACCGAAAGCATCAGGATGATCTAGAGAGATGTCTTAAGAAGTGTTGTTATTTTTGGTTCCACTTCGAAGTCAAATTTTTGACGCGTTTTTGACGTCTTTTCGGACTTAGTCAGAAATGCACATTTTTGCACTATTTCTTTAAATAACTCAATAAGTGTATGATTTTACACACTCATTTACTGCATATTTATCATATTTAACTTACTTAATGCTCTGATATGTATTTTAGGCTTAAATTTTATTTTTTTGATTTTTTATGAATTTTTCTCTTATGTAAAAAGGAAGGGGGGGGTGATTTTCATACATTTTCTGCTTCTTTTCTATAACCACTCTTCAGATTGTCATGACATTTTGTAGATATGAGGTACTCATGCATGGTACCCTACAAGTGAAAGAATTTTGTCAAGATATCCACTTTTAGATTTTTAAGGAATATTTTTTAAGATTGTACATAGGTATAATGCATGTTTTCCATGCCCAATGGACCCATGGGGATTGGCTTCAAACCCCGACGGGATCCCGACAAAATTTTTTTTCCCTTTTTAGCTCACCTGAGCCAACGGCTCAAGTGAGCTATTGTCATAGTGTTGCGTCTGTCGTCCGTCGTCGTCGTCGGCGTCGTCGTCGTCGTCGTCGTCCGTCGTCGTAAACTTTTCACATTTTAAACTTCTTCTCCAGAATGGCTGAGGGGATTTTGATGAAACTTGGTAGGTATGAAGTACTCATGGTCCCCTACAAGTGTTGTTGTTTTTCGTCCGGATCCGTCAACAGGTGGCGCCACCACAGCCAATAGTAGGTCACGGGGGGTACCCTCCTATGACAAACTTCTTCTTCAGAACCGAAGCATGTATCGACAAACCGAAAGCATCAGGATGATCTAGAGAGATGTCTTAAGAAGTGTTGTTATTTTTGGTTCCACTTCGAAGTCAAATTTTTGACGCGTTTTTGACGTCTTTTCGGACTTAGTCAGAAATGCACATTTTTGCACTATTTCTTTAAATAACTCAATAAGTGTTTGATTTTACACACTCATTTACTGCATATTTATCATATTTAACTTACTTAATGCTCTGATATGTATTTTAGGCTTAAATTTTATTTTTTTGATTTTTTATGAATTTTTCTCTTATGTAAAAAGGAAGGGGGGGGGGGGGGGGGTGATTTTCATACATTTTCTGCTTCTTTTCTATAACCACTCTTCAGATTGTCATGACATTTTGTAGATATGAGGTACTCATGCATGGTACCCTACAAGTGAAAGAATTTTGTCAAGATATCCACTTTTAGATTTTTAAGGAATATCATCTTTGGCACGCATAAAAAATGAAAGAAAAAAGGGGGTCATGCATACCTTTTCTGCAAAATTCACTTGTTTAATGACCCCTCCTTCCGAATTGAAAATTTGCTAATTTATATATTTTCAAATCGATCTATTGATTACATAAAAGGCAAAATCAAGTTCAAAACTCAATTTCTACAGACAGCAGGGAATCATACATTAATTTAATGTGCTATTTTTAAATTTTCAATAGTTATGACCAATGAGGTGACACCTTTTATTCAGCCCGGTTCACCAGTCAAAAGGGAAGGGATTCCCTGCTAAAATGATTAACTGTAGTTACACCTTCTAGGTCAGAGACAACCAAATCATTTTCCATAAGCCGTAATGTTAACGAAATGCCTTATAACGTCTATACTAACATTGCTGGCCATGCATGTTATATACCGATTTGTTCATTGATTCAAGCTTTATATATTATGTTATATACCGATTTGTTCATTGATTCAAGCTTTCTACGAAACTAAATTAAAAAATATAGCATGACCTGCTCTTTTTCGCACTATTTGCGTCACAAGGTACCCCCCAGAGAATTTTCAAATTTTCCCGCGCCCGTCCCCTTTAGCGGATCGGGAGCTAGGGAAATATCCGGGTATCTACATTTTATTTGCACTTATTTTTTACCTATATATATCACATTCAAACAATATACCAAAAGAAAATAGAATTGATAGCCAATCACATCTTCTGTTACATTTAAAATAACAGGCCCCCTCACCCTACAGGTTTTTCTCCAATCAGAGCCGGCCTTTTAGTGGTCTCTGACCTATAACTATAACTGTAAACAAAGTCGCTGGACTTTAGATTTGATCCGTTTAATTCCTCCACAACCCTTTAGTACTGCGATACATTTCAGGAGATACAGTGCAAACGGAATAGATTTTTATTTAATGTGCATTATACTTGGAACACTTTCATAATGGTTTTCATTCATGTACTTGGAACACTTGCATATACTTGTTATCATGTATAAAGTTTGCTCGAATTTCCTCTGTCTTAGACTCTCTTAGATGAAGTAATTTACGGACTGATTTCTTGAAGAAACGTCGAATGAGTAATCTCTTCCTCTGGATCATGAGGTTTGACATGATACACCGTACACTGCTTTTTGGAAAACAAATTGGCCCAATTTCTGCACAATTCACTTGAATTGATAAATATTGGATTAAAACGATTTTAACTGTACGTTTCATGTATTTGAGATGAAATCAATACTATTCAAAAGCATTCTTAGATTTCAGTATACTTTAATATGAATAAAGGCAAAACCGAAAAATCTTTGTTTTTTATGCCCCTGGAATAAAAGATTCGGGAGCATATAGTTTTTGGCCTGTCCGTCTGTCTGTTTGTCTGTTTTCCGAAAAACTTTAACATTGGGCATAACTTTTGAATGGAAGCTTGCGATAGAGGTTTCATATTTCACATGTGTATTCCTTGTGACAATACCTTTCCATTGATACCAAAATTTTGACCTCGTGACCATAACCTTGACCTTTGACATACTTTTCAAAAACTTAAACATTGCGCATAACTTTTGATTGGTTAGTGATAGGGCTTTCACATTTTACATGTGTATTCCTTGTGACAAGATATTTCCATAGATACCAATATTACGCTGACCCTGACCTCTCACATACTTAACAGAAAATGGCGGTTATACTAACAAAGATGCCGCCGGGGGCATTCTCGTTTCACAAACACAGCCTGTCAGGCTTTATAATTTCTGGCATGCTAGCTATCAATAATGAAAGGTATGGTCGTTCAGTTTTAAATAAACTGAATTTATGAAATCATTTCATTGTTTTATTCTTTTTCTGCTGCGCATTAAAGTGGGATTTTACAATATGATTTTATTTTTGATGTTGCATAATTGAATTATACTAGTTGGGCATATGACTTAAAAAAAGTTATTGTTTTGAAATGTGACTATTTCTTCTTGTTTGTACTTTTAAAGGTTGTTTTAAAAAACTTCTCTGCATCCGGCAAAAATCTTTTTAGAAAAGTTGTGGGCTAAAATCCCGGTACTGGCACTATCAGTATTCAATAGCAGTATGTCAATTAGAGCGTGCATGGGTATCAGGTGAGCGTTGTGCCCCCTGGGGCTCTTGTTTTTTTTTTTTTGTAACAGTAGCAAACGGAAAAACCCTGCAAACTGAGCAATAACAAATGCTTGATGGCCACCAGAATTCACTATTTTGAAACAAACTTTACAAAAATTTTCTGATATATACTATCGCATATCGATTCGATAGCGTATCAATTGGCGTATTTGTGGATTCGTACAGACAATCGCGAAGTTTTTGTAATGTACGTCGCAGAGGGGGTTTTCTGTTTATTTTATTCCCGAAAATTAACATTAAAAAATACTATAATATGAATATGTTCAAATAATTTCCCAAACATGTACGTGTGTCAAACAATCAATGTAAATGGTACGGGGATCGGAACCTACACATTTCTGTCCTCCAATACCCGGTTTGAGTATTTTTTTCATCTACAAACAAATTTTGTTAAAAACATACTTTGAAATAACCGGGAAAATGGGCAAATATTTAACATTGTATATAGCTCGTATATGCTCCGGGGGCCTATAATTAAGCATCCTCTAAATCCTTCTCGTACACCTACACACCTGTGACCAAGCTCCTCCCCTTTCACACAAAAAAAAACCCCAGTGATACTCAACATTTTTTACTCGATATGGTACCAATATTCTATTAGTACAATGTACATGTTACCGCAAGGACAAATCAACAAGCCAGGGGCGAAGCCAGGCGTACAGGCGTCTTTGGCCATATTACATTGTTTATATTGAGGATCACTGACGAAAATTATGCTTTTGAATTTGAAGACGTTTAAATTTTGCAGTACTTGGTGATTGTCACTCCTGGTGGACCAGGAGTCCCCGAGAGCACATGTAGCCAAGTTCGATAAACTTCGGCTGATCGTTTCTTCAACGCATTCGAAATTTCTGTTATCAAATTTCTTGAAATTTCTAGATCGTGGGTCCTGTAGCATCATATCCCAACCATTGTGCTACATCTTTATGTACATTTTTGGACATAATAAATTCGCACTCTTTGGCTATATGGCTTTTTAAAGATTGAGGATCACTGACGAGGGTAAGTATCCGAAACATGCACTTCTGGTCTATGCTGCAAATTTATTTGTTCTTCAATGATGCTATTGAATTTGAAGACGTTAACATTTTATTCACTTCACTCACTGACTAAGGATGAACAGATATTGAGATATTTTCTTCGACATTTACCAGTGCTATTGTATGAACAGCTTCTGTACATTAATGTTACTCATGACAAATCAATAACTCTTTTGATTTGTTATGTTATGTAAACTACCTGCATAGCATCCTAATTAAAAAAGTATGTTTACCAGGTAATAAAACCAATCAATGTTGCTGGTGGTTAAACGCGAGCTGAATTTAATGTGCATTTGCTATCAATAATGACTGATTACGAGAAGAAATAATGTACAAACAAACAGGATTACGTTATATGGAATGATGAGCCAATGGTACAACTACCTCTGTTTACATTTTCTACTTCACATAGACAATTTAGTTTGGGAGGCTTTTGGTAAAATCGTAAGTATTTTCCGGAATCATTGAAGAATATTAAACATGGCATCATTTCAGGCAAGACAAAGTATTTCTGTATGGAAATGGTTAATATATTTTTTTTTCTTTTTTGAAAAATGCAATTTCGAAGGATACTTAATTTGCGCTGTCTACCGTCTTCAAACAAAGCAAAGTCGACAGCTTATCTTATTTTTGCAAATTTGCGTTCAATATACTTTGCGTCTAATAGTCGAAATCATGAAGTTTGTAAAAGTGAATAAGTAAATTTCGAGAAATTGACTTTTATAGAAAAACGCATGGGGGATTTGAAAAAAATATGTATATTTTGACTTTCTAAATTTGATTGTCTTTTTCATCATGTTAATTTGTTAGCTAGCCTATCTTGTCCTGTAAACCAGGTTGAGCTGAATGGGACTTTGGTGTTTGTAGAAGACAGTCCAGGATCCGGTGTTAATGCAGAGAGCTTGGTGATAGGTCCTATTAGACTATGGCACGTCTGTGGGATGGTGCTGGTCTTTGTTATGGCAATCAGTAAGTAAAACCTTTATTAGGAATGTAACAATATATCGATATATTCCAATATTTAATAAATTCGTATCGTATCGTATAGTATCTTGATACGAAATGCGTATTGAAATATGTCCGCGCCCTTTTAGATAATTTAATCACTTTGACTTTAATCAGTTCAATTGAAAACAAGCGACCCATGGTTCACATCGTTCATAGTTGAAACGAAATATGGCAAACGCCATTGACTTGTGTTTGTTTCTTTCAAGCAACTGGCATTGGCAATCTGAAATTCAATCAGAAAATATGAACTGTACGAACAAACATACAACGTGGAATCTGATTTTACATCAAGAATGATCAAAATGAAAAGAAACACTATATCTCAATACAACTAATAAAATATCGCAATACATCACGATTTACCTTTGGCGTATCGTTTCGCCGTGCAGAAAAAAAAACGATATATGTATTTAATTCGCTATTTTCGTATGTTTCCTCACTGAAATAATTTAACATTATTTTTTTTTCATTTTTCACCTCACGTCGTGTGCATGTTATTTTTGAGTCAAAGAAGATCTTGACTATAATCTCAACAGCACTTACAATAGGGCGCCAAATTGAGCATCGACGGACCCCTGACAAGCTAGAGGTGGGGCCAGGTGGCCGGGAGGAGTAAGCATCCCCTGTTGACTAGTTGCAATCAACGTGGATAATGAAATGAATATTTAAAATACATGCACTGTCTGAGGTTACGTCTATAAAGAAAGTGCTATGGCGACCATGTCAGGGGAAAATATTGAAAACGCTTACTGTCAAACGCCTTGCGGGGAACTTTTTACGAGCTCCACACAGCAAAGGGCATAAGTGTGACAAATTATCTTCTTTAACTCACAAATGAGTTAAAGAAAATCCTGACGATCGATACATGTAATCTCAACTGCACTCACAATAGAGCACCAAAATGAGCATCGACGGACCGCTAGCAAGCTAGAGGTGAGACCAGGTGTCCGGGAGGAGTAAGCATCCCCTGTTGGCTAGCCGTACCCGCCGTCGATGTTCATGCAAGAGTTATAGACGCTCTATTGACGACGTTTTTATAAAAAAAGTGTACATTTTACTGAAGGTTGTAATCTAATACCATACATTCTTTACCATGATTAGTAATTACGCTGTGTTGCTGCGTCGACGTCAGAATACCACGTAAACGTCAAGAGATAGATGAAGGCTACCAACAACGGAAACTCAACAACAAGTATGGGGAACGCTTTGTGGAGTTCAGAAGAGGTAATGTTAAATCTGCAACCTGTTCTGAATACAGGGCAATTTGCTTTTTTATTTTGTAGGGGTAATATCTTAGACCATTTGAACCTTTAACTACAGACTCTGCTTATATTTTTCCAAATGGAAGTAACCGGATGTGATATTTCTGCCAAATTGAAGCGATGGGTGTTGCATGCAAGCAGGAGATGCTGACTCTTCCTGGACACCTGATCTCACTCCTAATTTGGAGTTCGTTTCTTTTCATGTGGTGGAGGTTTTCGTTTGCTTGCTTTGGTTCCCGTTTTATCCTGATTTCGTATGCCTTTGGTTTGTGATTTCCTGAATTATCGATTTTGTACTGTGTATTGGGATATGGTCATTCTCCACATCTGTCATGGAATCAATGAATGAAAGTCAAACACAAATTTCGAAATCAGAATTCAAAATATCACGATCAAAAGCTTATAAATTATTGAAAAAATATAAAACAGCTATCTCACAGTAAAAAAAAAAATCAGACAAATAATCGGAGTCAACAAAACAGCACCATAGAAATACGAAGGACAACTGAATCTAATTTGCCCTCGGGGACTGCCAGCTGTGACACTCACCAAGTGGTACTAATGTTAAACGTCGTCAAATTCAATAGTATCATTTAAGAACATATTAATTTGCAGCACCTGCGTCCTTGGTTGTTTGTTGAACTTGTTGACTTGTGCGATGCCAATTATTTTGTCACAATGAATTCTGCTGCGATCTTTTAACGGGATCAGCCTTTTATTTGTTATCAGTCATACTTCTCGGATTTATCGTCACGTCCTACGAGACGACCAACGTTAAAAAACCGTATCGCCTTGTTTTATCCCCGTACTTATGAAAGACCTAGAACCTAGTTGCAGGGGGGATATGGTAACGCAGTCGTGCGTGTGTAAGTGAGTGTGTTCGTGTGTGCGTCACAAAATACTTCTATACAGCTTAGAGGGTGCTGTTTTGGTTTGATCTTAACCAAATTTCATACACTGATAGGTTATGACAAGAGGAAGAACCCGATTGATTTTCAAGGTCATAGGTCAAAAGTCAAGGTCACATATTAGAAAAGGTAGAGGAAGCTGGGTATTACCTACATTTTACTAATTCTTGTCTTGTGAAGATAATTTACATCCTCCTCGGAGATAAGACGGATGGAATAATTTTTTTTTCTTTCTAGACAAACTGATCTCCAATCTCAACCACCCTGATACACGGCGGAATATAGAACAGAGTACAATGTCTTCAAAGAAACTTGCTAATCAGAACACTGCTCCGTTGAGCAATCAGCCTAGCGATATCCTCAATCGTAAGTTTAATATTTCATTTGTTTGATAAATATAAAGTACCTTATTAATTTCAATAAACAGGTTTCTGTGTAAGATGAAGTCATACTTTCCCATAGTTTTGAGTAAAACTTTACATAACATCATTTATTTCAGAATTCAGTGTAATTCTATTGACCCAAAAGCCTGCTTAACATAATAATTACATGTTTTGATGGATATCTGCCTTTGCAAAATAGAAAAACGTGAACACTTAAGACTACCGAACTGACAAAGAGTAAGAAATATAGAAAATATTTCCGCATCAAATGCTTGTGTAAATTCTACCGAATTGAAGCAACGGGTGTTGAATGCAAGCAGGAGATGCTGACTTTTCCTGGGCACCTGGTTTCACTCCTATATTGGGAGTTCGCTTCTTTTCATGTGGTGGAGTTTTTGTTTGTTTGTTTGTTTGCTTCCTGTTTTATCCTGATTTTGTATGCCTTCGGTTTATGATTTTCTGAATTATCAATTTTGTACAGTATTGGAATATGGTCATTATCCATATTTGTCATTACACCCTACTGCAATGGGTCTTTCCATCTGTTCTAGAGAGAAAGATCCGTGCTATATGGCATCAAAAATACTTGCTTAATTTGCAATTGTCTTTCATTTCAGGCCATAGAGGACTACGTCCAAGTCAGGTTGCCGTAATCCGAACTCTAGCATCGTTTCCAAAGTCCAAAGTATCAAAGAAAAACACAGAGGGAGTGATAGATTGAGGAAGCACCTATTTTATATTAAATTTGAAGACGTTTAACATTAGTTAACATTTCCTGTCGAGGTACACCTGCTGTCCCCGCAGTTAACTTGGGAAACTGGATTTACACGATTTTGATTTCTTTGTCATTCAAAAATGTAAATGGAATTTATGTCATTGAAAAGATTTCGCATAGCCGTACATTTTGGTGTATGTTACATGGTCGTGGGTCTATACAACCATATTATACAGAAAATAGATTTTAGATGGGACGTTTTCAATGTTAAATTTCAGCGTGACGTCGCAGAGTTTGTCATTGAGCCTATGAAGAGCGTCACAACGTCACAGAAAAAAAATTGGCATGGAAAAATAGCCCGTCTGAATACATGTACCTTCTAAATCTAAAATTTACGACTAAGCCAGATCTCTTGAATGGTAACAATTCCATTTAAATTTGTGCATGATAGATGGTCAATCGAGTTTATCCAGTTTTCTATTGTAGTGTAGAATTCATTTTATACGTTCCTTTTCATCTCTGTTAAATTAATATAAGAATTGACTCGCTTAGAGAATTCAATATGGAGTACGGGGGCTTGTAATAGCAATTCATATTGGTTCTACTCACCAGGACATTTTAGAAATCCTACGTAGTTCTAACTGACGTGTTCGGAAAGCCTGTTTGGTGTACTGTTAATCTCTCTTAATCTAGCTAATAATTGCAAATTCATCAAACGTTGAAACTCTGGAATTTTTCAGATAAATTCATGAATCACAGGAAGCAAGTTACGGACTGTCATGGATCATACTTGCTGTTTTGACATTAGTATTTTTTATCACGTCTGGATATTTTATGTTCCAGGAGCAAATCAACGGGAGACTGACTTAAACTCAATTGCTTAGACAGAGAACTAACGAAAATATCATTATCATATTTGTTTACTTTTTTGTCTGAGAAACGGACATTTGTAGAAAGGACAGAATTTACAGGATCAAACATAAGGCCTGTCTTGCATAATTAAACTTGCCAATTCTTTTACATTGCCCTTATGTTTTCCACTAAGTAATGAAAAAAAAAGATGATATGGTTACGCATTTTTTTTTAGCTTTTTGCATACCGATATTGTTATATTGAACAGAGACACTCATACAAAGGTGTTTTTTCTTGAAGAAAGTAAGCTTTCAGTGGCTTGATGGCGATGTTCTCAGGTTGATAAAATGTATCACCCCAAAGTCTGCCATGACAGGAATTATTCTACACTTTAATCGAAGTTAGAATTACTAGAATAAGACTCTTTCATGGTCTTCTGTGAAAGATACATCGGTTCCACCCTAGGGGTCTCAAAATCATGGAAAACAACTTTGAGACCCCTAGGAAAATATGTATCTTTCAAAGTAAAACATGAAAGAGTATTTTATCTCATGAATATCTTAGGCCCAATGTCAATACTGAAAGAAAAGAGTCGAAATTTAAAAAAAAAATCAAGTTGATCTATTCGCAAAAATTATGCGCCCCCAAAAATATGATTTATTCTTTAAGAATATTATGCTTTTCAAAATATAACGCAAGAATACTTTGAAAAACGATCTATCTTAAAATTCATCTTTTATTGCCAAGTTGCCGCTAGCTTGTTTGTGGGGGGAATGAAATCATGATTTAACCATAACGTAAACAATCGAAACAATAGCGTCATGTGATATGCGATACAGAGTTCTGTCACATGATATGTGAAAAAGATGTTTCTCCCATTTGCCCCAATATGGAATAGAGTTTGCACATGGCGACACGTAACTACGCGGCATGTAGGGTCACTGTATTACACACGCCCTCGCGTAACTGATGACGTTGACCGTATAGGCCGAATCCATATTGTGACGTCATGATTTTTGCACCTAAAGCGGCGACATCTCAATGAAAATATTACTTTAATAATGTCGAAGGGTTCCAACTCTCTACCTTCTTGAAGAAAATTCCAAATCAATTTACATGCACCAGACACGTGTTTCGAATCTTAAATTCTCATAAGTGATGCTTTCAGCGGCGCCACCATAAATAGTTTCAGTAGCGCCCTCTTTAATTTTTTGAAGTTAGATTATTACATTTACATTACAGAGATGTAATTTAAAATTAAATCGACTAAGACTAAGGACTACAGTTTATTCTTATAGAATAAACTATTTTTGAGGGCGCTGAAATATTTTCAATATATATAAAGTTTTTTACTTTTATACTAAAACGCATTCAGCAGTTACGCTTCTGTCTCGCTGCAGTCGGTAGTGCAAATACTGTTCAACTGTGTGTTTCCTAGGTCCTTGTATTTTGCAGTCGGTGGTGTCATCTTACAGTGAAGAAGTTATTAGATACAACAGTTGTGCGTTCTACGATAGCTCTGGGTAACCGGAAAGGTGATAGGATTGTGCGCACGTAATCCGGATACCCATACCGTTTGCCACAAAAGTGACAAATGGTCGTTCTAAGTCGTCACTGATTGCCCATCTGTGCCTTTGGTTTATATGTAGTCTTTTAAGAATGTTTGATATTTCGATATCATACTGAGTGTTTCTTTCCCTTTGTGTCTCTTGCTCTGTGTGTGTAAGATGCGTTTTCCTTTTGGGTGTTTCGGTGAGACAAAAAAAAAAAAAACTCACACTGTGACGTCAACATTGTTTCTTCAATCTCAAGCTAGTCCAAAAAACCTTACCCAAACCCAGCCTTTGATGGTTATTTGAGTGGATGGAGGCTGGGTGTGGTAAAGGCAAACCTGTAGTAAAACCCTAGATTTCAGCGACTCTCCGAAGAGTCGTCTCGTCCATACTAAGTCACGTACTCACATGGGGGTCAAAGGATATGTACAGCTGTGATCACGTGATACACGTCTACATGGACTTTTCGCGTGTGTTTAATTTTGGCATTTTTCGCGATTCAATTGACTTCGCCAAAAATTCGTCCACGCGAAAATACCCTGCTGTATTCTTAGAATGGAAGATACATTTATATCGCGAATATTCCCCAAGCATATCATCTTGATGTTATTTGAAATTGCGAAATTTCCTCCCAGCGAAAATAACAACGTTTACAGTACTTATGAGA
Source organism: Pinctada fucata (assembly GCA_028142955.1). Classification (NCBI taxonomy): domain Eukaryota; kingdom Metazoa; phylum Mollusca; class Bivalvia; order Pterioida; family Pteriidae; genus Pinctada; species Pinctada fucata. The sequence goes on from AP027114.1 coordinate 35,145,096, forward strand.
ACACGTATGAACACGTAATCTGGATAATCACACCATTGGCTAATTGAATGGCAGATGGCTGTACTAATTCGGCACCGATTGTCCATTGGTCTCCTTGGTTTTTCTGTAGTCTTTTGTGTTTCATGTATCTATGTCGTAACTTTTGCTGTGCTTTTCTACTCTGTTTTTTTGCATCAGATGTTATGGTACTTTGCTGTAGGGAATGAAACACTGTCTGGTTGGAGGTCCCATCCTTTCTCTTATGATAACATAATCTGTATATTGTAACTTGTGCTATTCTCGCATAGTATCACTCTTTAGAACTGACAAAAACATCACTGATGATGATTTAATATCCGTGACAAGTGTCTTGTGCATAATGTGCATAATAAATTTGTTTAAAATCTGCATCGGAAGGTATAGCGTTGGAACACTTCCGTATTATTTTATATGCTTGCTAAGGATCCGTCGATGCTCAATTTGGTGCTCTATTAGGATCTCTTTATCCCATTTTATATCACACTTATGCCCTTTGTCGTGTGGAGCTCGTAAAAAAAATACCCTGCGGGGGGGCGTAAGTGATTTAAATGGCTTCCCCGCCATAGCACTATCTATATAGACAAAACCTATGACAGTGCATGGTATTTGGATGTTTTTTTTTTCATTTTCGTGCGTGAACGTCGACGGCGGGTGCGGCTAACCAAACAGGGGATGCTTACTTCTCCCGGGCACCTGGTTCCACCTTTAGCTTGCTAGGGGTCCGTCGATGCTAAACTTTGTGTTCTTTTGTGAGTGCTGTTGAGATTGTCGTCAGGATTTTCTTTATCTCATTCTCGAAAACATCTTACAAAAATCTGTTTAAATAATTTCGAAGGGTTCCCATTTCATAAAAGTCTCATTTCACATGTTTCATGAGTACCATGTTTACAAATTAAACCGTAGGATAACATTATGTCACAAACTTTTAAATATGCTATGAAATAAAGAATAAAGTGCAACATGCAAATATTTTATTCTCTGTCATCATTACATTTGACTATCAAAGTGAAAATATGCATCACAGATATATTGAGACATATAACGTGTACAAGTAATCAGTTACAGTTGACGTCAGTAACCAGCATCTTCGTGGAGATTTAACTAAATGCTGCTGTACATTTTATATATAATTCACATGTACTAATATTTTAGATACAAAGACTCAAAGTAATGTTGATGTTTTCTACGTACAATTCCACAAAGACATTTTCAAAATCATGAAGATTTATACGTTATTGCCTTTTTTCTTCCAATTTCTTTTCATGAAAGAAAAAGGATAAATAAGCTTTAAAATACAATGGTATTAAAAATACAATACTAAATATTATTTATGAAAATAGAAAAATTCATTATAAAAAATTAGGGTGTGTTTTGTACGCATACATTTCGACTTTCTTAGAATATGACAAACATACTGCGAATTTGATGAGATAAAGTAAAACATGATGCAGGTGTAAGATATACTCATAAGACCTCTTTTTCTTAAAGATTAAAGCACACGACATGATACCAATGGAAAAATTCAATACTAAACATTATCAAAAGAAGGGAACATTCTTTATAAAAAAAAGATCTGTCGCATATAACTTTCAATTTTCTCGAAATATGAAAACATACTGCGAAATTGATCAGATAGCATAAAAAATAATACAGGTATTTGAAATACGTATAAGATATCCTTTTCATAAAGAAAAAAGCACACGACATGATACCAAGAAAACTTTTAGATCCCCTAATGAACAGTTATTTGTAAAATGTAATCTGGCTAATGAAATCAACCGAATAGTGAAAGGTAGAACAATAATTATTATCTATTGTATTAATAATGGAAAAATTAATCAATTGTTCTTAGAAATTTGATACCATGCTAAGAAGGTACGACGAAAAGTATGAATGGTAAGAGGAACTTGCTGGAATTTAGAATCTGATTCTATATTTCATGTACGAATACACCAGTTTAATTGGAAAAACCAGGTTGTTAAATATTTCTGAAAGTCTTTTGTGGATGAATATTTGTTTGCACAAGAATAAAGAAATCATATTCATTAAATTAAAGCCTAGTTTTAGTAAATTCATTCCAAATCTACATGTTGGCTGTTTTTCTTTTTCCGTACATTTCTGACTTTGATTTTATTGTTTTACTTGTGACTATTTAGTAAAACATCGTAGAAGGTAAAACAATAACGATCAACACAGTTACAGAACGTCTATTGCCAAGCTGAATGAACTAAGAATTAAAATCGTGGAAAGCAATATGAGAATGCATGACAATCCAGCTACATAAGTTTAACGAAAAGCATTGCAATTGATGCAACATGAATGAGAGCATCCATGTAATGACAGATCCCTTTGTTGGTTTCCGACTGGATATCCGGTTTAGTCACTGAGCAGCTAACTTCCACAGGTATCCTCCATGATTGTGACCTGCGAATAACGATGCTCAGATTACGACAAGGTTCCATGAAGCTGACAGAGGAGATCTTGAATCGTTGAAGTTCGTCCATCCGATGCATTTTATAATCAGACCGGAACAACACTTCGTTGTGTTCGTTTTTGGTGATGACCTTGACATTTCCATAAACTGTGTCATTACCGTCCTTCTGTTCACAAACTACATTGTATTGTAGCTGCAGAAGCTCAGAGACCGTTGTCAGTGTCAGTGTTGCCGTGGATCTGGAGACGAGGTATAAGACTTGAATCTCTTGCGCCACCTCCGTCAGTCTGCTGAAGAACTGGAAGCGAGGTACTAGCTGGTAGGGTGTGGTGCCAAGAAACGTTATCATACTGTACACACAGTCGACAACAGACAGAAGTCCTTTATCTGAACCATTCAGCTCCATGACAATGTACACTAGAATGTCGTTGAAAAATACCTTTCCCTCAGTTTCCACCTGTGAAACAGTAATGTAGAAAAATGTAAAATTTAGATAAAAATTGAGAAACAACTACATTCCCCTACACAACCAAAACAGGAATATATCAACATGGAATTATGTCCCATTATTATATATTTTACATTTTCGATCTACATGGGAAAATCCGCGATTCACTTCACCCAGATGAATAGGTCCAATTTGGACATTTTAATGACTTGTACTTACAGTTGCTTATCACAACACTTATTTCAATTCAATGTCAACAAAACTATTTATAGAATTATAATATTGAAATTTATGTTCTATGGTAAGAACATAGTGCACTGCACAATATGCAAATTTCAACAAATAATGTATCATCAGTGATGCTGGAGACCGAGGGCAGTGTCTCCCAGTGTCTCCCCGGTATTAAATAATTGAAAAGGACGACTTGTTGTCAGAGAAAAACTTGAAATGGCGCACTGAAATTATTTCAACATTGAAAATTTATCAATAATACCGGCGCTTTTAATTATACATTCACTTTATGATCAAATGCATAATCAAAATAAAAGAAAAACCCAATCCTAGAGATTTAATAAGATTTACGTTAATGGTATTTGTGAACGTTTTATGGCTACTGTGAAGTTTGGTGTGCGCTCTTTTTAAATGGTTTCTCAAATCTCATTTGTAATGGAATTACTGAGAAATTTATGGGACTTTTGGGGGTAAATGAACCCTTTTTTTTTTAGAGAGTTTCAAATTAGGGTCTTGATTTTACAAAAGGACTGATTTGAATTTTAATCTGAACTGAAACGAAATTTTAATTGTCTCTTAAAATATTGTAAGAGCCCACCTTTATTCCGTTATATTTACATTACTAGTAGAATCCCCATGTTAAACGCCCATTAGGCAACTAGAATTATATTCCAATAACTTGGGTTGCTCACGTGCAAGTTTTGCATGTAGGGAGAATTTACCAACGTTCAAATACATTTGACACTAAAACAGGCAAAATATGCGAAATGCATGCAAATAAAAATGACCGATATTTAGAATAAATGTAAATATAAGTAATGACTGTCTTACTTTTGGTGTTCATGGGTGTATAATTCTGGTTGGACACGTGCAAATTTTCCGAGAATCGCTTCGCGATTCACGGAATTTGCACGTGTCCAACAAGAATTTTACACCCATGAACACCAAAAGTAAGACAGTCATTTCTAAAACAAACATCGACTGCGGGTGCAGCTAGCCAACAGGGGATGCTTACTCCTCTCGGGCACCTGGTCCCACCTCTGGCTTGCTAGGGGTCCGTCGATGTTTAATTTTGTGATCTTTTGTGAGTTCTGTTGAGATTATCGTCAGGATCTTCTTTAACTCAAACAAGTAAAGAAAATGTGCGCAATACAATGGTTAAGGTAAAGATTGTTTCGCACTATGTTTCGGTACTTGACTTGAAATGTTCTCCATCATAACATTAGATTAAGAATCTTAAAATTAAGGGACATAACTTTATTCCGTGGCTAGTTCGTTAGCCGTCCTGCACTGCAACGTTATAAGTTCCTTCCATTACTTTCCACTCTCAATATGACCTTGCCTTCACTCCTTTGCATCTTGGTCTCCAAGGCGCGTCTCATTCAGCTAGGCGCTTCATTACAATGTAGCCTTGGGGAAAGGGGTGCCTTGTTTTTCACGATTCGTTTAAAACGGTCCTTGTGTCTTGTAGGCTAGTTGTCATCATTTCTTTTTATTTGTACTTCTCAAATGGAACATTATCTACTCAGAGATAATACAGTCAAGGATTCCAGCCGTCAAAATTTTAGTCAGATTTGGTACTCTTTTCCTTTTCAGGTCAATGCTTCCTTGCTTCCGGTATCGTCAACGCGAGATGAATACCACTGAGATGGCCAGACAGGCTTTGGAACCATATCTAAGATTCAAAGATGAGCAGATTCCAGCTCAATACTGAGGTCGGAATGCGAATGACGTCATTGTTGCTATGCATTTTGTTGGCAGTGTGTCGGCCATATTTGTTTACATAACAAGCGAAAACAGCGGCGCAGGAATAATTAACGTCAACATTCAGATAACCTCTGAATTTACCGTTATGATCTCGAAGAAGGAGGAAAAAGATTGTGAGTTCCAAAAATACCCCTTCGGGCAAGGTCGTATTGAGAACAGTGTGAACCTAAGACGTTGTGATGCAAGACGACCGCTTGGGTCCCATACATTTCTCAATTTGATTAAAAAGGAAATTAAAGTAATTAAGATTGTAGATAGGAATAAAGTTGGAATAGCTGCTCTAAATCACGGCGACCCAAATAAAAATTCATCGCATTTGTTGTTTTGCAACGTCATTAAACTACAATGACCTGACGTCATAAAAGGGCCGCCGACAGAAATTCTGTCGAAACTGGAGGCCCCTGAATCCAAGGGTATTGTGCAATGAAGCGTATTACGGAATGCGATGAAACCCTTGGTGCACCAAGATGGTTTGTTAGCATAAATGTAAGGTAATGTTCGAAATTTCGCTCTTCATATATGGACTATTTGGGTCTGATCTACTTCAACCTTAAGCATCACTGATGAGACATAACTTGAAGAAATGCACATATAGCGCACTGATGTTATTACAATAGAACAATAGAACCGGTATATTGATAATGAATGAAAATCATTTCAGCCGATGATTTGGTGCATCTTACTGATATTAGAACCCTTTGCAACCCCTTTCCCTTTGATAATTACAACATATAAATTTGTGTAGGGCACATGATATTTGGATTTTATTTGTGCGCGCGGAAACACTGGGTGAAAAAACAAGTTTACGCAATGCGTAAACTATATGGAAACTTTGCGGAAACCTGAAGTTTCCATATAGTTTACGCAAGGATTCCGTCGCTGAAACTCAAGTTTACGCTTTGCGTAACCCGACTACCCGCTCAAATTCCAAATGGTTTACACAAGCGTAATCTTGTAATTTCCATCAAGTTTCCGCAACTGAAACTTAAAGGCACCAACTTGCGTAATCAATTGAAACTTCAGGATTCCAGATAGTTTACGCATATTTTACCTTGCGTAAACTTGATTGCCGTTTTATGATATAAAGGTTCTGCTTGCGTAAACCATATGGAAACATGCGTAAACTATTTGGAATCTGAATCAACACAAGTTTACGCATTGCGTAAACCATTTGGAATCTTTCAATATCAAGTTCAGGCTAGCGTAAACCATATAGAAACTGACATTATAAAAGTTTTCAAATGTGTAATCTTGTTGAAACTTGCGTAAACCATTTGGAATCTGAATAAACACTGGTTTAAGCAGTGTGTAAACCATTTGGAATCTTACTATATCAAGTTCAGTCTTGCGTAAACCATTTGGAATCTTACTTGAGTCTTGCGTAAACCATTTGGAATCTTACAATATCAAGTTCAGTCTTGCGTAAACCATTTGGAATCTTACAACATCAAGTTCAGACTTGCGTAAACCATTTGGAATCTTACAATATCAAGTACAGACTTGCGTAAACCATTTGGAATCTTTCAATATCAAGTTCAGACTTGCGTAAACCATTTGGAATCTTACAATATCATGTTTAGACTTGCGTAAACCATTTGGAAACCATGTGTATAAAAGTTTCCAAATGTGTAATCTTGTTGAAACTAGCGTAAACTATTTGTAACCTTGATGTTCTAAAGTTTACATAGTGTGTAAATTGCGAGGAACTAATGCTTCAAGTGTGATTACAGAATAAACCAGCAGAAGGTTTTGAAAACCATGTACTGATGTAGAAACTCAAAAGTTAACGAGTTTTTAATGCATCCCCAAATAGCACGAATATCTCGATATCAGCAAATTATTTTTCATCTACATTGCCTTATGTTACTGAAAAAAGACCAAATAATGTAGAATGAAACAAGCATTTAATTTTTATATTAATAATCATGTAATAAATTTATATATCAAAATGTAGCAAGAAACACATACAAAGGAAAAGAGTAGCCTAAAATCATTTTCCTATTTTTCCATTTTGTCTAGATGTGAAAACTATTTTCAAAATCTTAGTAAAATAAAAGACACTGTTCTTGGACATAATTTCAAAAATCATGAAGAGGAAAAACAATATATGTTTATGAAACATTAATGTACTTCTGTCATCTACAATAATAGCTGTAGTCTGAAAAGTATGCAAAACTTCCAGGCAAAGGTCACTAGGTCAAGACAATTGGTATCACTAGGAATTTTTAGAATGGTCTTATCACTAGAAATAAGCCGCAGAAACGGCCAACGACACTTGGATATTTGGTTGGAAGGGGTGTGTTGGCCGCAGGAAAGTACATTGAACAAACCTGGGACCCAAATTCAGGATATGGCCGGCACGAATCGGCAAATTTTCTAGGGGATTATTGACTGTGTCTCACTCGAATAAAATAAAACTAAACGATCGGCAATCATATTTTACCTTGTTAAGCTTTAATATCAATGATACGGCCGGGATTCTACTTGCCTCCGCTTCGTCTCTTCGAATTCAAGCGCCATGTTGTAAGTTTACACTCATGCGTCAGGTCAAACACGCGACACCTCGATCCATATGAATGGACGTTGTTATGGAAACAACCTCGTGGTGTCACGTGTTTGACCTGACTCATGAGTGTTAACTTACAACATGGCGCTTGAATTCGAAGAGATGAAGCGGAGGCAAGTAGAATCCCGGCCGTATCATTGATATTAAAGCTTAGCAAGGTAAAATATGATTGCCGATTGTTTAGTTTTATTTTATTCGAGTGAGACACAGTCAATAATCCCCTAGAAAATTTGCCGATTCGTGCCGGCCATATCCTAAATTTGGGTCCCGGGTTTGTTCAATGTACTTTCCTGCGGCCAACACACCCCTACCAACCAAATATCCAAGTGTCGTTGGCTGTTTCTGCGGCTAACTAGAAATATACTGTCAAATGAACAATGAAAGCCCTGTAACTAATCATTCAAAAGTTATGTCCAAGGTTAGTTTTAAAAAGAAGGTGGTCAAACTCTAAAGTCGAGGCCAAAATTTTGGTATCAGAGAGTAATGAGACGAGATTTCAACATTTCTCTTCAATTTGGCCTTCCAGATATGAACATGACACATCCTTGGGTTCTGGGCATCAACTTTGTGACTATACATGTATTATCTAAATTTATGAAAGGGATTAAAAGTTATAAAACATAAATGATTGTATGATAGATGGACAACAGACCGGGTAATTCCTATTAATCAAGATATAATTCCTTAAATTCTGTTTACATGTGATATATGTCCCTTAACAACATTGATTATATTATGCATGTGTTGAAAATTGATTTGATAACTTCAAAGTAAAAAATCCACATAATGTCAGTATGTTACAAATTTGTAACCATTTCAAAAGTTTGTCACTATTGATGATATTGGTCTGCTAGCCACACAAATTGTGCTGAGGTTAAATTTCCCTGAATTAACTGCATCAGCTCATGAATCTTCTTTAGATGCTGAAAATAAATGCAAAGTAACAATTTATAAATACATGCAACAATACAAGAGAACAATAATCATTAAATACCAGAATTCTCTGATGAGACTGAAGCTCTCCTGGTTGTTTGCTTAAATAAATCTAAGTAACACCCATTTTCCAGGACCCCAGGGATCAGGGTCTAAAACAAAATACAAGACCAGAAAATGATTGATGTAATGGAAAAGAATTACTCTCTAGTCTCTACTAATTATACTTATTGAGAATTGGTGCTCATAGAGTTTGGTGCTCATAGAGTTATATAGGGGAAAATGACCACACCCATTTTCCAAGACCCTGGGGGTCAGGGGTTCAAACAAAATACAAGGTACATATCTACTGTCCTGTTCATTAAATACAGAGCACCCTGTTTTGTATATTTTCTCAGCCGTCTTAGGAATGTTCCAAATATTTATTGTCTCCGTAGATTGAACTCCTTTAGTCGTCACAGAAAATGTGCATGAACTCACCTTTTCCACTGTATTTAACCTGCCATACGAAAAATAAAATGTCTACGGGAAATTCCCATGTTAATTTCAGCCTGCCACCATATTGTTCTCTGTACAAACAATGGTAAACATTGATGCCATGGTGTCCGGCATCATGCATTTTAGTCGTTTTTACTATAGAAAATTCACATAGACATTATATTTTCTGTCGTATTTTTTAACTAAGCAATGCACAACCAAAAAGGAGGCATTTTCTGTTAAACTAAAAGAGTTCGATAGACTGGATATCAATTTTTAAGTTGACAACATTATACTTCAGAGAAAATCGCCAAAACAGGGTGCTCTGGATTTAGTGAACAGGACAGTAGATCAAAGACTATGAATAATGAGAAATCAATTATCTTTCAGTTACAGCAGTTATGGATATTACGTAGAATTCTTTTATATTCGTGCTTATCCACTTGATAAAGGCCAAGTGGCCGAAAATTTGTGGATATAGAGTGTTTATTGTTATTAGGGCTGTGACGATTCACCACGGTTCTCGATTCACTGTGGTTATTGATTCCCCGCGGTTCTTGACGACAGTTCGATACACAATACAAGAAGAGGCCGTATGGTTCACTTATAGCTCGTTTTCGGCATTTAGTTTTATCTTTAAAAAATCAACATGGCGATGCTTGACGCCGAGTCGTCGAAGATTATCTCTGAGTTTTGTTTTTGTTTTTTCTGGTCAATACCATACTTCTCGAATCATTCAAATTATGAATGATCTTAATTTGTTGTTGTTTTAATAAAATATCTGATGAATTACAGAAATACCTTCATATCTTATATCTAGATATGACGACGACAATGAGGGTATGGCATTAGCTCTCAGGACTTTTTCGTCCCAGCGAGCTAAAAATGTTGTATCGTGATTCAAATCATATCGTGAGTAAATGTAGCAATACATATCATATCGTGAGCCCTAATTGTTATTTATTAATTATAACTTGATAAATGTATAACCAAAAAAAAAAATAATAAATAAAACCTATGTTTGTGAAACATAAATGCCCCCATTGGCATCTTTGTCAGTAAAACTGATGAAAAGTAGTTTCACATTTGAGGTAAAGGTCACAAGGTCAAATTAAGTATCAATGGAAAGTCTTGCCACATGGAATTCATATGTGAAATATGAAAGCCCTATCACTTACCATTCAAAAGCTATGCCCAAGATTAAAGTTTTTCAAAAGTAGGTCAAACTCCAAGGTCACAAGGTAAAAAAATTTGGTATCCATGGAAAGGTCTTGTCACAAGGAATACACATGTGAAATATGAAAGCCCTATCACTTACCATTCAAAAGTTATGCCCAAGATAAAAGTTTTTCAAAAGTAGGTCAAACTCCAAGGTCACAAGGTAAAAAATTTTGGCATCCATGGAAAGGTCTTGTCACAAGGAATACACATATGAAATATGAAAGCCCTATCACTTCACATTCAAAAGTTACACCCAAGGTTAAAGATTTTTCAAAAGTAGGTCAAACTCAAAGGTCAAGGTCACAAGGTCAAAAATTTTGGTATCCATGGAAAGGTCTTGCCACAAGAAATGCACATGTGAAATATGAAAACCCTATCACTTACCATTCAAAAGTTATGCCCAAGGTTAAAGTTTTTGCGGACAAACAGACAGACATACAGACAGACCAAAAGCGAACTCTGTAAAGTATGATTCAAATCGAACCGACCAAGCACGAACCGAGGGTAACCAAATTTTCAGTTAACCGTGACAGCCCTTACGAAAACCCATCAAAGTATCATGTACGTACTGTAATGTACTTACTGCTATCTTAAACTAGATAACATTTTCATTGCATACATGGCACAGGTTCATGCCAGTCATCCTCTACCTAGTGACAGCAAAATGATGACCTGTAAAGAGTAAATAAAATCAGATTTCAAGCTTTAATACTTTGTCACATTCTAGAAAGATTAGACCTACCTGAATCTATAAGTAATTAGAGAGGTTTAGTTACAAGTTCTTTCAACGTGTACGTATGACGTACATGTACACGTCACAGTTTGACGTCACAATCCGAAGACGTCGTTTAGTTACACGTACGAATCGGAGTAGGTATAGGTATAGCTATGTAGTAAGGTGTACGTTTAGCTTGCTTCTTTTAAATCAGTTTAGTCTGCGAGAAAAATACATTGAGATTCGTAAAACCTCGACGCAAGGAAAGTTAGAATCCTAAACGTGCTTTATAACACGGAAAACTGGAAGTTCGATCAATGACAAGTCTGGAATTTTTCAAAGAAGTTACCCGTTCTGTCGTTACGTGTAGAGCGTCGTTTACACGTCCATAACGTGTAGCTATACATCACGTCGTTACGTCATTTGAACAAAGATCACAGGAAGTGATGACGTAATACGTACACGTCACGCTAAAACTTGTAACTAAACCTCCCTAATATTAAGTTGGTGTGCATATAACTTATAAGTGTAGATTTCAAAGAACAGACTGATTTTTATGATTGAAAAGTATAATATTGAAAATATTGGTTGTATATTGCATTTTATCATGTCACAAGGGGGAGGGATTGTATAAGTGTGTTTTGACATCAATTTTGTATGACAGACAAGTACATGTATATACAAATCTTAAGTACACAGAAAAAAGAGAATCTGTTTACCAATTAAAAAAATTATATTGGCATACCATTGATCCTTCATGTATATTGTGCAGCATCTTTTACAGAAAGGGCATCCTTTTCGAAGCCAAAAGTCCAACATACCAGTGACCACTGAGTATCATCATGTACATGTAGTAAGGTGGAGATCCATCAACGCTACAAAGAGGAATCCAAAATTAAATTTCAATGTTTCAGATCTAAATTTTTATATAATCAGTCTGAATGTTTCCACATAACAATATTTCCTCCAAATTGGCTAGAGTTATCTCCCTCCTTGAACACATTGAACTACAACCCCATTGGACTCTTCGGAACTAGCCATGCTAACTGTTCGTGTTCTTGAATAAAGACACGCCCCTTGTTATTGAAAAAAATGATGACACGATTTATTCAAGCGATTGGTGATGAATAGTCATTCTCTGAAGTGCTGACACATCAAAATATTCAAAACAACACTTATTATGATAAGGAAGGGTAACATATCATGCATCTTCTCAAGACAAATGCACAAAACCACTGGACCACTGAGAATCGACCTTAAGTGTCCTGATTAGCATATGAAGCGAAGGTTCGAAAATAAAACGGACACGCCCACAGAAATCTGCCAAAGACGCTGGCGTAAAATATTTAGCAATACCTTCTTATGTTTCATAGATATGTCAATTACTTGATTATGTAGCACAATCGAATGAAAACTATCGAAATATGTGTGCTGATTAATTGGCTGGTGATGACAAACTCTCAAGAGACATAAATTTTGAATGCTCACTCGACATGCTAGATGGCGCTCAGAGAATTGTGGGAAATATAAAATTTTTGATTTGAGATCCAACAAGGGGGAGCAAATTATGTAGGCTTGTTTTGAAGAGATTGATATTGCAATACGCATCGGATCAACCCATCATGGGATCGGCCGAGCCCGGTGTCTGCCCAGTATTCCGAAGGTCCGATAGTTCGAGGGCCCATAAAGCTGAAGGTCCGATAAATCGACGGCCCGATAATCCGAAGGTCCGATAGTCCGAAGGTCCGATAGACCGAAAGTACTGCATTCCAATATACAGAAGGATCCATAATCCTAAGTACCTAAAAATCGAATATCCGATATTTCGAAGGTCTATTAGAACATAAGTTTAGAGGTCCGATAGTAAGAAGGCCTAATGGTTCTATGGTCCGATAGTCCGAAGGTTTGAAAGTCCGAATGCCCTGTACATATACATGTAGATATGAATTTGATACAAGATACCTGACTGTACAATTGAAATTGATAGATTTAGAAATCTAAATGGAGGGGAGGGGGCTGAAAGAGATATTATCAAGGAACTTGAATTGAATATATACCCAAATGAGTTAAAGACGATCCTGACGATAATCTCAACAGCACTCACAATACACTGCACCAAGTTGAGCATCGACAGACCCCTAGCAAGCCAGAGGTGGGACCAGGTGCCCGGGAGGAGTAAGCATCCCATGTTGGCTAGCTATCAAATCAGATTTTAAAAGGTAACAAAATAAATCATAAAGAAATGATATCATCACAAGGAGCTGTTGTTTGAAATAGATCTCTGCAATCGCACGTACATGTAAGTAAAAAAAACAGGAGGGGGTGCAGTTCAACAGCGCAAATGGTCCTAAACAACTAAGTTATTTAGGAAGTAGTGAAGAAATATTTGTAACAAGATCTAATTAACTGTCACAATGTGGCAAAGATATGGCTATACTGCGGAAAGCCATCGATCAGTATGTCGGAAATATTAGTTGTCTGTTTAAGTCAACCAAAAGAAAAAAAAAACGAGGACGTCCTTATTCATTGGAATTTGAAAATGTACGAATACATTTATCGGTAACACATGCAAAACACACGTTTTTTTTATTTCTTTGAAGATGTAGGTTCTAGAATTTATACAATTATCATACATGCAACGATATAGCCTGGGTAGGCGTATGCGATATTAAATTAGTGAATGAATGTCAACCCGAAATCAGATTCCAAAAATAGCAACGCCAACGCTGCAACGCATGTCGGGGTTTAAATATTTCTCACAGACGCACGGACAGCGCCATAATATAATATGTCCTGTCTTATGACGAGCGTATAAAATCACATTCAATCAAAAAGCTTACAAATGACAAATATGGTTTAGGAATTTTATTGGATATTCGGACTATTGGGTCTTCGGACTATCGGGCCTAATACCTATAATACTTAAAAAAGCTAAGAAATAAAATTATGAACAATTTCTTTTTAAATCTGAAATTGGTTTGCAGCTATGAAAATGCTAGATGTCCCTAAAGACCCTATCCATTTTCACGTCCCCCCCCCCCCAACTCAAATCATATCCTGTATCCACCCCTGAAGAATGGTTCCAGGATCTTTCGTCATGTTTGTACCTATTCCTATTTGTACCAAGATTTTTCGTACGGGATCTTTCGTACCTGTTACTGAGATCTTTCGTACATATTGCAGAAAAAAAAAAAGATTATGTTTCTGCTATATAGAGCTGATTTACTTGAGCTCCTCAAAATTTGATAGTGGGATCTTTCGTACTTATGTCTGGTGTTTGACCATTATTGTCGGCAACCCACGCTTGGTCACGCAAGCTCACCTCCCGTGGGTCATAACGACAGAATTTTCGCTGGATAGCATTACAAAAATCTAATTCGAGTACTTGTCGGTTAATTTGTTATCGATAGCAAAATATCATCTATTTTATTTTTCCATCAACAAAAGATGACCTAAATAATCATGATAATGTTGACAGTGATTAATATTTGTTAATTTTAGGAGTTACAAAACAATATTGCTTACATAGTGGCTTTAAATGGCTAATTCACTGACAAGTAATCGCATCAGATTTTTGTAATGCTATCCAGCGAAAATTCTGCTGATATGACCCACGGGAGAGCTTGCGTGACTGAACGTGGGTTTCTGACGATGGTGTCAGGGATGAAAATTCGTTGAAATTTTCAGGGGCCAAGTGGGCTCCTAAGTCAATAAATTTAGGCGCCCACATCAAAACGATTAGCCCACATCAAAATGTATCTAAATTTACATTTTCAAATTTAAGCCCAAACCCCCTTCTCTCCTTGTACAGTGTACATGTCGAGTTTATTTCAAGTACAAGTACCTTTAAATAAATCAATAAATACAGGTAAATCCAATTATAAACATATTACGTACACGTCAGTCGGTCTCCAGACAGTGACTTTGTGCGCTTTTGGAAACATTTGTTAGTTTTGGTATATACATTTGTACTGATCTAAAATTACAGTACGTCTTTACAAGGAAATAAGAGAGATCTATTCATTTTCCGCGAGAAAGCGAACCGAAAATTTGTCAAATACCCATGAGTTTTTGTTTCCAAACGTTAGTTACGGCAACTATGATACAAGAAAATAATAAAGATTGGAATTTTACGGTCGCCAAGTGGGCGATAAGAAAAAAATTTTTGGTAGTCCACACTGAATTTTTAGTCGCATTGGCGAGCGGGCGAGTGCTTATTTGCATCCCTGGGTGTTTGACTGTCTCACAAGTTTATAGGGATGTTCGCCGTGACGTCACGGGTCTCGCGAAAACGAGGCTGGTTGGCAAAAACGGTTGGCAGTGAAGGGAAATTTTCGTGATACCCGGGGATGAATCGACAACTGATGCTCTAATATGCGCTACTTTCCTATTATTATTTTATTAATAAGTCCTGCTGTTATACTGACCATTCTAATCACAACAATAAAGAAATCCCGCTGAGTTTATTAGTATATCAGACTGCCGTTCGATTGGGGGGGGGGGGGGGGACTAGAATCAATAAACTGCCGATATTTAATTTTCTCTTCAAATTTTGCTTTTCAAAGAAGCCGGTGTAATTCATAGTGTCCCATTTTTATGCTCCTGTATTAGGTGTAACATACCCGACTAATTGCCAGTTGTTTTGACAAGTACACACCTACCCCTTCAAACATGCAACGTTCCTGTATTACAGTATAGTTGTGATTTAATTAATTAAGGCGGAGCATTTGAACGGGATGGACAGAGGGAAATAGTTTGACCAAAATTAATGTCTAACTGTTTGAAAACGCAAAACGGAAAAAAAATTAATTTAACTCACAGTAAAAGGAGTTATAATTTTCTTTAGCTTTTTTTTTTATTTGTTTGTTTGCTTTTTTTTTTCACGGCTGTCTCAAATTAAGGCGGAGCATTTGAACGGGATGGACAGAGGGAAATAGTTTGACCAAAATTAATGTCTAACTGTTTGAAAACGCAAAACGGAAAAAAATTAATTTAACTCACAGGAAAAGGAGTAATAATTTTCTTTAGCTTTTTTTTTTTATTTGTTTGTTTGTTTGCTTTTTTTTCTTTTTTTTTCTCACGGCTGTCTCAAATTTATAGAGATAAAGCCGGTCATAGTAATAACAATGAAAACACGCACAAATTCTCTTTTATTATTCCTTCAGTAATTTTCTTACTTAATTTGGATATGGAAATTTTTTTTTAATTGACATGCCTTATCTAACTTTTTGCTTGCTGGAGAAAGGGGGGGGGGGGGGGGCTCAAGATTAGAATTTTAGAATGCCTAAAGAAGCATTTTTTCTCCCCTTAAGATTGAAAATCGTTGGGATAAAAAGAGACATTCGTGAATTTAAAATGAAAGATAAGATTACAAAACACAATAAAAATAATTGATAAATGTTTATATGAATTAAAGAGAGGGATCTCGGACCATATAAAATCCCAGCATTCTACTTCCATCTTTTGCACCTCGACTGTTAAAACATCCAATATTTGAAAAGAATTTCAAGAATAGATGTTCGGAGTTCCATCTATCTAATTTTCGGAATTATTCAAACAATTATCCCGTTGAAATAAATAAATAAATGAATAAATAAATAAATAAATAAATAAATAAATAAATAAATGAATAAATAAATAGATAAATAAATAAATAAATAGATAAATAAATAAATAAATAAATAAATAAATAAATAAATAAATAAATAAATAAATAAATCTTGAGAAATATATATGAGAAATATTGAATAATGATCAACTGATCCAACTTTTATATGATAATGATCGATATATAAATGGGTTGTATTTCCTTTTTGCTTCTTTCAACTAAAAGACAAATGTAATGTAAGTATTCAACACCCCCCCCCCCCCAAAAAAAAAATTGGTTTAGATGTTTCATCCGTGTCAAAATATCAAAAATTGAAATATGAAATAGATCGATCACATGCATCAATTGGCTTTCTCTCCTTTGCGGATCATTGGTTCCGCCGCGGCGCCTGGGTGAGAAATCTACCTGGACAGCCGACAAAAATCAAGGTAAATGGCAGGTGTCAGATCATTGTCTTGTGTATACGAGATACACTGTATAGGTTGGACTTGGTAAATTGATGAATAATATAAGATGTTCACCTTCACGACTTCAAAAATTAAATCAACCCACAGAGAGACTAAATGCTATTTATACATACCGTGATTAACAGAGAAAAATTAAATTAAAAAAATATATATCACGAACAATTAAAACGATATATTAATATTATAACAGCTTAAAAGTAATCTTAACTAAATCATATCTTTCGATAAAACGTACCGTCTACCGATAAAGATTATGAATGTGAATAGCAGTGGACATTGCTATACATATTATATAAGAGAACCACTTTTTGCCAACCAATTTTTATGCGCATGCGCAGTGTGACGTCACTTTTTCGTCACTCGAACATCCCTATTGGAAAATCATCTATTGGTACGAAAAATCCTGATAATTGGAACGAAAAGTACAAAAGAACTCAACACGAAAAGACTAGAGTTGTAAAATCAGAAAAAAATTTACTATCAATTATCGGAAACTATCGGAGGAGTACATCGATATCAGAATCAGACTTTTTTACTTTAAAATTGTTATATGTTTTGTATCTTCAGAAGGAGAATACTCAGGGCGTACGTATGCAAGTAGATCTTGCAAACAAAGGTATTTATCTCGAGGTTTGCTTTAGACATGATAGAAAGGGGGCCTAGCTTCCTTTTTCCAATTCTATCAAAGCCAAAACAGTCCCATGCTGCGGACTTAGTACTGCTGGGATATGGATAAATCTGCTCCTCCTCAACCGGTAACTTTGCCAAAGCGATCGCGTCTAGTTTTTAGTTTTGAATTATAGCAAAGACTTTTCGCACTGAGATCATTTGTGTAACTTCAACAGCGACTATCATTACAACACTAGAAAAGACAACAATATGAAAAATCCTGACGCCCTGAAGAACATGTATCTTTAAGTTTACCCATATCCTTCCCATGGCAAAGGCCGAAAGGGAAAGGGGGGGGGGTAGCTTGCAACAAAGTAAACAAAGATTTTACCTGATACATGTTCCTTTTTAGGAGGAAGTAATCATAGCGAGCGAAGCTCGCCCTTATGGTAACGCGTATACACTTACCTTAGTGAGAAAATATGCTGAATCAAAGAATGAGAATGTACTACTATGCTTTCAAAAACTTTCGTCCCCTCGCAGACAGAGTTACTGCGGAGATGCTGAATATTGCAATTTAATTTTTTTTTTTTCGACTCCGAGTATACGTATATGTTATACTCAATTTTTGTTTACAAGTTAAATTTATTGACATAATTTTTCGTAAAGCAGATTACGAAATAGCATCGACAACTCGGCGTAACCGCGGAATCTTTTTAGGAAAGCAGACATCTTCATTTGAGTATTTTGTTTACTGTGCTTCTATGACGTCATTGGCGTCATTGTGCCAAATTCTTAATGTCACTTTGACGTTGTAAGATTTTCCTTTAATGGACGTATTTTGCTTGACGTAAACGCTTCTAAAAAGGTCAATAAACCGGCCAAAGTATTCCCATGGGCGATTTTGTGTTCAATCTGGATGGCTTCACGTTATTAAGTTTCTCAATCCAGAACACTTCTCGGATTTTACGATAATATTTGGAGGCATCCGAACATTTCTCCAAAATTATGATTTTGATGTCCGATATGTTATGAAACAGGCTTTGGACGATTGTATCTGACATCGGCGAGATGGATTTTTTTTCTTTTGGGCGATATGCAATGAGTTATTTATTTTCATTTAACCGTTTTATAACAAAATTAAAATGGCTTGAAATAAAAAAAATCACATGTAAGAAATATAACCATGCAGGTCTGTTTATAAATCCTTGGTCTGACCAGTTCTAGCTGAGCTCTTTAAACTAGATCGTTGATATAAAGTTTCAAAATCATACACCTTTTGTGTTTGCTCGTATTTTTCTGTAAATTTGACTGGAATCCCTCCCCCCTCGACCTAATCTAATATTTGCCGTCAAGGCCAAAACAGGAACGTACAAAGAACCATATTTTAAGCCCCGCCCCCCCCCCCCTTAAAATGTTCATCTGCTGGTCTAGATCAATTTTACAAATGCCTCTGTGTTTCCACTCGCCTTATACTGCCTTTTTTTTTTTTTTTTTTTTTTTTTTTTTTGGCAATCACCAAACAGAAAGTTTTGTAAGATAGGATAAACCGTCATAGTCTAAAATCATATTTATTTTCTCTCCGCTCGCACAAAAAGGCTTTGCCTTGATTCATATTATAAATATGTCTAAATATATAAAAAGTGATTCAAATAGTCCACAGGATCGCCGTAAAATAAAAGCAAGAACAAGAAAAATCAGCGCGTCGGTCGAACTGACCAAGCCGGCGTCTTTATTTTAGGAAATGCACGTTAAAAAGTAAATATTAATGGCATTATCCCGTTATTGGCATCGCGATGCCGATAATTTTCAAGACCTGAAAAAAAGTTAAAGTAAATACAATTCACATAACAAATAAAAATCTGAGTCACTAAAACGCTTTTTTCTTTGAAAAAAAAATCCATAAATTATTTTTTAACAAAAAAAAAAAAAAAAAAAATCAGCACCGGTGTGGAGCATCGGTGCCAATAACGGTAGTTATATCTACAGACGAACTTAACTTTCTAATACGACCTTAATCCTTGGTTTAGAAAGGGGAATATTTCCCCGAAACACTCTTAAAAAGATGCCATTTAACCAAAAAAAAAAAAAAAAAAAAAAAAATCCCCAAAAAGAATCGGCACCGGTGCGGAGCATCGATGCCAATAGCGGTAGTTATATATACAGACGAACTTAACTTTCTTATACGATCTTAATCCTTGGTTTAGAAAGGGGAATATTTCCCCGGAAGAGGGTTTTCTTGGGGGGCTACCATGTACCAAAAAACGGGGTTTAGCATTTTTTGGGGGAACGCTCTTAAAAAGATGCCATTCAACTAAAAATACCCCTAAAAAGAATTGGCACCGGTGCCGAGCATCGGTGCCAATAGCGGTAGTTATATATACAGACGAACTTAACTTTCTTATACGATCTTAATCCTTGGTTTAGAAAGGGGAATATTTCCCCGGAAGAGGGTTTTCTTGGGGGGCTACCATGTACCAAAAAACGGGGTTTAGCATTTTTTGGGGGAACGCTCTTAAAAAGATGCCATTCAACTAAAAATACCCCCAAAAAGAATTGGCACCGGTGCCGAGCATCGGTGCCAATAGCGGTAGTTATATATACAGACGAACTTAACTTTCTTATACGATCTTAATCCTTGGTTTAGAAAGGGGAATATTTCCCCGGAAGAGGGTTTTCTTGGGGGGCTACCATGTACCAAAAAACGGGGTTTAGCATTTTTTGGGGGAACGCTCTTAAAAAGATGCCATTCAACTAAAAATACCCCTAAAAAGAATTGGCACCGGTGCCGAGCATCGGTGCCAATAGCGGTAGTTATATATACAGACGAACTTAACTTTCTTATACGATCTTAATCCTTGGTTTAGAAAGGGGAATATTTCCCCGGAAGAGGGTTTTCTTGGGGGGCTACCATGTACCAAAAAACGGGGTTTAGCATTTTTTGGGGGAACGCTCTTAAAAAGATGCCATTCAACTAAAAATACCCCCAAAAAGAATTGGCACCGGTGCCGAGCATCGGTGCCAATAGCGGTAGTTATATATACAGACGAACTTAACTTTCTTATACGATCTTAATCCTTGGTTTAGAAAGGGGAATATTTCCCCGGAAGAGGGTTTTCTTGGGGGGCTACCATGTACCAAAAAACGGGGTTTAGCATTTTTTGGGGGAACGCTCTTAAAAAGATGCCATTCAACTAAAAATACCCCCAAAAAGAATTGGCACCGGTGTCGAGCATCGATGCCAATAGCGGTAGTTATATATAAAGTCGATCTTTCTTTTAAACTTTCGAATAAAAAAACACAACATACACAAATTTTAGGTTTTTTCGTTTTATTATTCCAAAACTATTCAGATAAACACGTGCATTATGTCACGTGAAGTTATTCAGTCACCCCATCATGGCTTCGCGAGATAGACAAATCTATGAAATGTGGATGTTAATCCAAGATCTTGTAGGGCCTGCAAATCAATGGCCGTACGATATCAGGGAATGGTTTTGGACACGTAATCTTGTGTATTGGAGGAGGATCCGTGTTGCCGCATTTGTGTGGATTAATGGATTGGACCCAGCAATCTTCATGGAATGGGTCGAACTCAAGGGTTTGGCACGTGATCAGTCCGCTAGAAACCATTTCGACGCTCTTTTCAGGTTAATTGGAGACTAATTTCTTCTGACAGTAGTTTATTCTTCAGTATATATATACACAAAAATTTCATCTTTAGACTGTATACATATGATATATAATCCTTTTTGTTTTTATTTTTCAGACTGTTCAATGCTGGGAGGAATTATACATTGTATTCGTGGAATGTGTCCCAAGGGCAGTACCAATACCTGGACGGGAGAGTGAGGCTGTACATTCCGAGATCTAGAAGATGAATAAAATATGTAAAAATATGAGAAATGATTAAATATGTTGTAAATGTCAGGATTCTTACTTGTCTTTTTTCACATGATAAATGATTGAAATTTCAGGTAAAGTGGAATGTGCCGATCAAGAAATGATGCACAGTTTGTCAAGTCTTTTGATGAGGATGAAATATTGAAAAGAAAGCTTTTATACACTATTCAGGTCTTAAAAATCTTGGGGAGTTACCCCTCATTTCTTATAAATCGGTACATGCATTTATTTTGATTGAGAGAGAGAAAAAGGGAACCACATAGTGACATCAAACATACAAAAAATGCACTAATCAACCTTTATTCCGTTATATAATAAATACTTTTTGAACGGAATAAAGAGAATTTCAATGATTTAATACAGATCGAAAACGTTTTTTACTATACACGGAATAAAGCGATTGGACAATCAAGAGTACAAAAACATAATACTAATAAAACACGCACACACAGTAACACAGAAATTCTTAACGCACGAAACAAATATTGAAATACACAAATCACCCTTTATTCCGTTTTATACCATTTTATTTATGATATTTGGTACACATAGTACAAAGCTAAACAAAAAAGCAAAGACAAGAAACTTGAATATAAACGGAATAAAGCAAAGGAATTTGACGAGTACGTTTATTCCGTAATAGGCACGTTTATTCAGGATTTATGTACGGAATAAAGGGCATTTGGTAGACAGCATATACTATTAAAATTTTAGAAAAATACGCATATTTTTTTCACAAAATATCAACATAGACGGAATAAACAGATTCGACGATTTACGCACGGAATACCTAAAGGGCATTTGGTAGACAGCAAATACTGATTAAAAATCTTCAAAAGACACAAAATGGAAAATACATGTATACCGTTATACGGAATAAACCAATTCGACAAAACACAAAAAGACGCACAAACAAAGATAGTCAAGAGTGTGTCAAGAAGAAAAAATCCAAACAAACAAAATAGATTTATTTTTATTCCGTTTTTTTTAATAAAATAAGAAATAAAACTGTTTGTAAACAATGCAAAACGCAGAATGAACTGAATCACGGAGTAAATTGGACCCGTGCCAAGAAATGAACAACGGAGAATTACCGGAGGATGAAATCAACAAAGACCAGGGATGTTCGTATCATTGAGAGGGAACTGACATTTTATCAATAATAACAATACATTGCACTATACAGAGTGAATAAAACAAGAAAAGGGATAAAATTACATTCATATCAATGACAAAAACAATTAACGGTCCCCCTCTAAGAACTATATTGCACCGCAACTCGAAAAAGAGGTTATAAGGATACCATAATCCTAACTTAATTGTTTTTAATCATTAATTTTCTTTTTTTTTGTAAATTCTATATTTTTGAGTGGCAGTATCTGTCTGTCTAGAACATAAATCATGGAAATACAAATTAATTAGCAGGCCTAAGAAACATGATAATCTTTAGCTGAAGAATTATGGGTATTTTACGCATACTAATGAGGTACATGGAATTTTCCAAAGGATTTTTTTATTTCAAGTATTTTAAACTTCTTTCCGAGACTGTCTTAGGCTTTTATTTAGAAATACATGAAATAAAAAGAAGTAAAAAATTTAAAATAATTAATTTTACAAATAAGTTGTTTGTAAACAACTTCTAAATACAGTAATTTGATTGGCTTGTAGACTTTTCTTGCTTCAATACAGAGTTTTCATTGGATGATGAATCTAACTCAACATAATCAGGCATATCAATTAATCAAACGGATCGTTTCATTAAGTTAAAAGGACGAAATCTACGAAAATTGAAATACAAATATAATATCAACTCAATAATCAAGTCTACTTTCTTGTGAAAAGATAGATGAAGTATTTGTCTATGCCATATTCATTTTATTGAATAAAATAAGAATTATATGCCAATACACTATAATTATACAAAACATTCTTACAACCTATACCCCCTACAAATATATAAGTCTATCAAAAAGCATACTGGGAAAAAGCACATGTTCATTTGAGGAGAAAAGGTTGATAGGGAGCAAGATGGAGGAAAGGCGTGCAGGAAGTTTTAGATCGAGGATGCAAGACATGTCTTCTATGTCCATATCGGACTTTAATAATCCATGGAATTTCTTTTCTTTGATGATGGCTGGCGATGATGTTCTATATGGATGGCTCAGGCAGCAAAGATTACTACCTGAGACTTTGGCATGCAATGCTAAAGACTGTGGAGGTACTATGACATTGAAGGTGTTTTCGCGTGCCCCTGGAGGATTGATTTTTCGGTGCGACAGAAACAGATCCCATCAGCAGGCAGCAAGGGCAAATTCTTTCTTCGAGAAGTCTAATCTCACCGTGCAGGACATCCTGTTATTTTGTAAAAGCTACCTAGATAGACTTTCCTTGTACCAGTGTGCTCAGTTCAGTGGGATGTCATATGGATCAACCTCTGTAAACTGGGCCTCTATGATTCGTGAAATGTTTAAAGAGTACTTCCAGAGAGTAATTAGAAGCCGTCAGCTGTCAGGAGTGATCGAGATTGATGAGTCACTGTTTGGGCGGAGGGTCAAGCATAACAGAGGAAATCCAAACAAGGGACTTAAAGTGAGTAACCTGGAAAAGAAGAAGTACATGTTTTACTTATAATCCTTCAAATTCTACATATTTTAATATATTGGAAATTAGATATATGAAATTCATTATCATTTGATATAACTACCCGGTATAATACATGTATGTCTTATTCTGTATAATTCTAGGTTTGGATCTTTGGATTGGTTGAGAGGGACACAAACAGATTGATCCTGTATCCTGTGGCTGACAGATCGGAGGAAACCCTTATCCCCATCATAAGACGCCATGTAAGACCTGGCAGCACAATATACTCTGATGGATGGGCCTCATACTGTTGTCTTAATGAAATTGGATTTGACCACTTCACAGTGCTGCACAAGTACTCATTCAAGAAGACCTACACCAATGTTAGTACTAATGAGAAGGTTGAAGTTCACACCAATCGCATTGAGGGCGCATGGAAACATGCCAAGGACCATTTTAAACGCATCTCTGGAACTAAACTCGGAATGTTTGAGGGACATCTGGCAGAAATTATGTGGAGGGCAGATGTTAAATCCAATGTGTATGATGGATTTTTCGACCTTGTGAAGACATTATATCCCCTTGATAGGCCAGTTGACTTCACATACACAACACCGTTGTTCGACTCGTGGGCATTGCAGCCAACAGCTCCTGAAACAGACAGTCCTGCAGATTGGATGATTCAACCAGGTACATTCCAAAAATAATTTTAATTCAGAAAATAAAGAAAATCAAGTTGGAAATTTCAATACAATTCATTATTATGATAGAAGTACAGAAACTAAAGTGATTGATCAATGATGATGTTATATGTTTATACTCTTAATGTATCAAATAAAAACTAAATAAAATGATACTTACCTTTATTATCTGTCTTTTTAGGCAACACTGATGCTGAGTCTGAGTCCGAGAGTGAAAGATCAAGTGTCACAACCAGTGTTACTAACCCCTCAAAGTCATCGTCTTCGTCAGCCTCTGCCTCTGGGACAAGGGATTCCTTTCATCGTGTGTTTCCGCCTCAGAAAACGGTCCAGAAATCAAGACGTAGGAAGCCAGAGGTACGAGAAATGGAGGATTTAGCCCGTCTAGTGTCTGCATCAAGCTTGGATGATGACGATAATGACGACGATGCAAATAAAACATTGACGGAGGCTCCCCAACCAGCTCCAGTTGTTCGCGGTAAGTGTTTTGTTTACGTATGAGCAATTGCATCATGGGATACCAATACTTGTAGCCAATCAAAATTCGAGTTTGAACGAGGAATGTAAACAAAAGAAAAAAGTCGAACATACTCAATTGAGAAATAAAAAATAATTACAAACAAAATGAAAAAAAAAAAACAACATTAATTTTACTAATGATATTGAACACAAACCCCACCCACCCACCAAAACACTCACAAACAAAAGACACCACCAGTACCATACAATTTACGTCTAAAAATTTAAACTAAAGTACCTGTGGAAACTTACCTTTATTTCTATGATTCTATTTTTACAGAAAAATCTAAGGATCGAGTTGATGCCCTGACCAAGGATCGAGTTGATGCCCCGACTCAGGCGACTGTTGTAGAGCCACAGCCTAGTACAAGTGGATCTACTTCTAGAGGAAGGACCCGTTCTAAAAAGGAGCGTGTTTGCCACCCAACCGGGTACCGCGAAGCCTCAACAAGTACCGACAGCGATTTTGAGCCACGGGTATTGAGGAAACGCCAAAAACCTACATCCTCTGCCAGTAATCCGTATGGAAAATCCGCCTATGTGTGGTCAGATGACGACGACTTCATGTAAAAACTGTGATTTGTGTCCAATATTCCACGACATTTATTAATTTACACTGTCACTGTACTGTATGATGTATCACATGTCACAAAATTGAAAATATCCTCTCCGACTCTGTACTAACTTTTCAAAATATTTTCATTTTATCCTTGACTTACAGCTGTAAGTTTAATTTCTATATCTTGTTTTTATACACTTGTTAATACTTACTGTCTTATGTTGATCGTTATATCCATTAAAAGGAGTTATATATTCAGATAGTACACATTCTCTTCTCTTTCCTTTGAACAGTTGAACTGTCGTCTGAATTATACACATTTGCCGGGAAAGTGAGGTCAAATTTCAGGGTTCACTTGTCTTGGTCTGTTTACAAGAGGAAAAGGTCAAGTAAAGCGTCTTACTGACGTGAGGTCAAATCTCAGGGTTCATGTCTGTTTACAAGAGGAAAAGGTCAAGTAAAGCGTCTTAGTGACCCAGATCACTCAATTAGATCATTTAAGGCACGTAGAAGGTCAGAAAATTGTTTTAAAAAAGAAAAGGCATCGCGATGCTGATAACGGTATAATGCCATATTAATGACTTAGAAATGCATCTTACCATTTATCGCCATGGGATTACCCAAGTAAACATGTTTTGTTTAGTTTCTTCGTGGGAAAACAACTTTCAACCCGCTTCTGAGTTTCCTCTGTATACAAATAAAATGCTCGCATCTGATTGGTCAATATTTGATTTGAAATTGTGCTAGCGCGAACACAGAGCCCGCTGTATTTTTCGGCGTTTTTTCTCTCTCTTTTCTTTTTCTTTCTTTTCTTTCCTTTTTTTTTTTTGGATTGTTCTGTTTTTTTATTTCATATACATATATTTTGCCATAATGAATGATTTTATTTTAAACCTCGACAGTGGCGGGTTCAGGGGGGTGCGGAGGGGGCATCCGCCCCCCCCCCGGCACTGACCCAAAATTTTCCAAAAAGCCCTATATTTTGGCCCATTTTCAGTAAAAATCGGCAAAATTCGCCCTTTGACCCCCCCCCCCGACAAAGGGGGCGCTGGATCCGCCACTGCTCGAAAAGAAAATAAATATTCACTAGGCCTAGAGGTGATTAGCAGGTGATTTTGTGTTTCCAGCTCGGAGATCCAGACAATATTCAGTGGCGGATTCAGGGGGTGCGGAGGGGGTGCCCCCCCCCGGCACTGACCCCAAACTTTCCAAAAACAGGTATATTTTGGCCCATTTTCAATCACAATCGGCAAAATAGCCCTTTGACCCCCGGCAAAGGGGGCGCTGGATCCGCCATTGATATTGATCGAGTATCAGTAGCGGAACAAGCGCTCCTTTTGCTGGGGGATCAAGGGGCGAATTTTGCCGATTTTGTCTTTTGTTTTTTCTGTAAATGGACCAAAATGTACCTGGTTATTTGAAAATTTGGAGTCAGTGCCGTGGATAGACGTTCTTCCTATTTTTTTTTTTCACTATAGTATATCTACATATTTTTTTAAGTTATTGCCATCTTGATATTTCTATGTTGTTTATGATAAGGAGAGGGCTTATGTAATGTTGTTATAACTTTTGCCCCATCCTATTTCATGTTATTATGAAATAAAATATGTTAAAACTAAAACATTTTTTTTTTCTTGGGGGATGCAAGCCCAGAATAAGGCTTGGTTGGCCTGTCCCTTGGAATCAAAATATGTACAATTATTTACGTTCATAGACTAGACTTGAAGTCTCGGGAGGGACTGGACCAAACTTGAAAAACTATATCCAACCCATATATTGTATTTTATGATTGAGGTCGAAGCTGGCCCAATCGGCATTTCAAAGCTCAATTGATGAAAAAAAATTGTGTGAGAAGACAATGAATTCTTTTCGACGAATTGTCCTGTTTAAATTATATTGTATTTATATACTGTATTTATGAAAGAGATTAATTTATGACTGAGAAGTGTCCCACTTGTCTTGTGTTTCATCAATACGTCAGAAAGTCACAATAGGGCAGACCTTTTTCGTGTTTATAACTACAAGTTGTCTTCTTGTGTGATGGTGGGAGCCGGGGGATGGGCCTAGGGGTAATTTATTAATGAGATCCCGGATGGATCTGCAATCCCCCCTTTCATATTTAAGCGTACAGACGATCGTACATGCATTCATGAAGGATCGAACATGAAAAGCAAAGTAATCGATTATCAATTCTCTCTCTCTCTCTCCTTAAACATAATGTAAGACTAGAGCAGATATTAATGTCAGCAGCGGATCCTTAGGTTCATGAGCGATCAAAAAAAAAAAAAAAAAAAAAAATCACTGTAAGTTTGACAAATAATTGTTGATAATACAAATATACATAATTATTTTGAGCTTCAATTAATTAATTTCTTTATCTTTCCCTGTAATAATTCACAGAAAAAAAAGTTTTGAGGAAATGCACACTCGGGTGCCGATCCAAAACATGCTGTCATGAGGGCGCGCAAAAGTGCCCCTACACCCCCCCCCCCCCCCCCCCCCCCGTGCGACTCATATCCATGGGTACGCAGCGTGAACCCTTTTACGTCACAGGATTTTGGACTTCATTAATTTTAGTGTTTCTTTAAGCTTTTAAAAAAAACTTTGAAAGTTTTTAAGGGGGGGGGGGGGGGAGTTTATAGGGTATAAATTTAGGACACTCGGGATTGAAACCATCCATTCAACTACAAGAACATCATATAAAGTTCAGTGGTCATTTTTATCTGCATTTGATATTTTGCTAGGGGCCATTTATCAACACAAAGGGGAAAGGGTGGGATATATAGAACAACTCGACGAAATTCTTAAAAAATGGCACTCGCCTATAATTAGAACATATCGATATATAGTCTTGTATTCTCGTGTAAAAGTAACTGACATGCGGATGCAAATTACACGGGTTAGTGATTGTGTACTTGTCAAACTGTCAAAATTTTCAATTGTCTGGATGCCTCTAAGCACAGAACTGGACACTTACATGTTTCAAAGCAGACCTTAAAATAAAATGAAATGAAATGAAATGAAATAAAATATAAAAAAAATAAATAAAATAAAATAAAATAAAATAAAGTAAAATAAAATAAAATAAAATAAAATAAAATAAAATAAAATAAAATAAAATAAAATAATTGATAATAAAAAGAAACATAAGAATGATATGCTGATTATAAATAATTTAAGGAACAAAAGAAAAAAAAAACGGACAAAAAGAATTGATGAATAGAATCGCTTCTCTTATGATGTAAAAGTAACTGACACGCGGATGCAAATTACACGGGTCAGTAATTGTGTACTTGTCAAACTGTCAAAATGTTCAAATGTCCGGATACCTCTTTGCACAGAACTGGACACTTACATGTTTCAATTTAACAAAAGAAAAAAAGGACAAAAAGAATTCAAGAGTAAAATCAGCTGATAAAAAATAATTTTTTTAAAAATAGTCATTTATATTGTAATTTAATATACTTGCATATTTCTAAATAATAAGTTGAAAAACAATTAAATATGAAGAAAGGAAAAATGAAATAAAATATAATATTATATCTAAAATATTGGAAAAAAGGAAACATACCATGCATCAGTTACCATATTCACACACACACCCTCAGATAGAGAGAGAGAGAGAGAGAGAGAGAGAGAGAGAGAGAGAGAGAATTTTAATAACCCAAAATGGTAAATAAACAGTTTTCAATGTATATTTTCCTAAAAACAATATGCGTCTTAGTCTAAAAATTTTTTAACTAATTATATAACTATCTAAATAAATAAATAAATAAATAAATAAATAAATTGATTAATTAATTAATTAATTGATTAATAAAACACAGTCCTTTCTTATATAAATACAATAATATAGTGTTTTTATTTTATTTAAATAAATAAATAAATAAATAAATAAATAAATAAATAAATAAATAAATAAATAAATAAATAAATAAATAAAACACAGTCGTTTCTTATATAAATGCATTAATTTAGTGTTTTTATTGTATTTAAATAGATAAATAGATAGATAAATAAATAAATAAATAAATAAATAAATAAATAAATAAATAAATAAATAAATAAATAAATAAATAAATAAATAAAACCCAGTCGTTTCTTATATAAATAAAATAATATAGTATTTTTATGGTATTTAAATAAATAAATAGATAAATTAATACATAAATAGATAAATAGATAAATAGATAAATAGATAAATAAATAGATAAATAAATAAATAAATAAATAAATAAATAAATAAATAAATAAATAAATAAATAAAATGAGGAATCATAAGCACAAGTTTTACAATTTATCAATATACGACAGAGAAGATTTTTGGATTATGTAATAGGCAGGTAAAATTTTGTCATTATAGTTTTGAAAGTTACCATATTTATCGAATTCGATTGGTCATTGCTACGACCTTTATATACCTCAAATTTGATTGACAGGAATAGCTAGGTGAGGTAGGAGTAGCTCATTAGCATAATTGATTGACATGTATGGGTGATGTAGTGGTAACTCATTAGCATAATTAGGATTACGTACTGTGTTTTTATGTCATACACCGCTGAAATCATTTGAACGCCGCTATTATCACGCCAATCAAATCTACTGCACTCGTGAAGTGACAAGGTATTTGAAAACCAAGCCAATGACGTTATCTCAGTTTAATAATAAAAAATAGGTAGATTTTCTAAAGTAATTAATCAAAGTAAATTAAATAAATTCACATGTAAATAGATTATAAAATAATTAAATGAAAAAAAAAAAAAACAAATTGATGAAAATAAACAAATTAATAAAAAATTAAATAAAATTAGTGAAAATGATTAACAAGGAAAGTATACAAATAAAAAATAAATAGAAATAAATAAATAAATAAGATAATTAATAAATTAATAATAAATAAATTAGTAGAATAAGTTAAAATAATAAATAAATTTAAAAATATATTAATAAAATTAATTAATTAATAAATACATAGATTTATTAAATAAATAAATGAATGAAATAAATAAATGAAAAAAATAAATAAAGAAAAAAAATAAATAAACAAATTAAATATTTAACTAACAAAGTAAATAATTTAATCAAAATAAATGAATTAATAAAATAAATGAATTAATAAAATAAATGAATTAATAAAATAAATGAATTAATAAAATAAATGAATTAATAAAATAAATAAATTAAAATAAAAAAATGATTTTAAAAAATTGAAATAAAATTAATTAAATAATAAAATCAATAAACTAATAAGATGAATGAATAAATAAAATTAATTAATTAGTAAAATGAAACAATTAAATAAAAAAAATCAATAAAATAAATTAATTCATGAAATAAATAAATTGATAGAATGAATAAAATAATAAAATTAATGAAATTGAGAAAATAAATGAAATTGAGAAAATAAATCAATTAATAAAATAGATTAATAAAAATAAATTAATTTATTGATAAAAAAATTAATTAAAATAAAATGAATTAATTAATTAAATAAATTGATAGAATAAATGAATTAATAAAATAAATACAGTATTAAAATAAATAAATTGATAAAATAAATAAATTAATAAAATAAATAGATTAATAAAATGAATAAATTAATAAAATTAATTAATCAATAAAATAAATTAATTAATAAATAAATTAATTGATAAAATAAATACCTTAATAAAATAAATTAATTAATGAAATAAATTGATAAAATAAATAGATAAATAGAATAAATTAATGAAACAAATAAATTAATGAAGAAATAAAAAAAAGAAAAAGAAATTAATGATAAAAACTTTATCAGGTTTCCGCAACTGCGTAAACTATAGAAGTAGTAACATATCAAGTTTCCGCAACTGCGTAAACTATTTGAAAAGTTAAATTAGGTTTCCGCAGCTGCGTAAACATATTTAACAGGTTTCATCAGGATTCCGCAACTGCGTAAACCATTTGTTCCAAGTTTACATTGCGGAAACTTGTTGAAATAAAATGGAAAGAAATTTAACAGGTTTCATCAGGATTCCGCATCTGCGTAAACCATTTGTTCCAAGTTTACATTGCGGAAACTTTATCAAGGAAAATTTATCAAGTTTCATCAGCGAAAACATTGCGGAAACTTGTGAAAACTATTTGCCAGTTTACGCAATGCGGAAACTTGTGGAAACCTGAAAATATCAAGTTTACGCAAGTTTACGCAGTTGCGTAAACCTGTTTTTTCGCCCAGTGAAAGCTGCTCTCTAGTGGGAGATTTGACAATTCGTTATTTTTTTTCCTTACAACAACTAGTTACCTGAGCTACAGTATTCCCATCTGCTTTGGTTGGTTCAAACTTCATCGTAATGTGGAATGACTTGACAATTTCCGTCCTTACATTATCGGTGGTCTTAAAGAAATTAAGGTAACTGGAAAAGCAAGATCCAGTTTCCAGTCCGCAGCATCCATTAAACAGACACTCTTCTTCGTTCTTGTACCAAGAATCGTTACAAACGAAAGGGTTTTGGTACGTCATCTTGTCGAATGGAGTATCTTCCTTTGCCCTAACATCGTAGGGACAAAATCGGGGTGTGACTGCGCCTGGAGGATGCAAATAATACAACCCGGGATATGTGCCATTCCTGATTTTGTCGAAGATGGTTTCTTCAGTTGCGATTTGTTTGGATTTAAGTTCCTTCTCATATTCTGGCGATACAGAAAATACGATATTCCAGTACTTGAAGTTGGTAATGTTATTGCACAGGGCGCAGTCCGCGTTTCTAAATGTTACGTTTTCAGTTGACACTGGTACAATTGTTTTCAAATCTCCGGTATTAACTTGACATGGAACGTCCGATCCTTTACATTTTTTGACCATGAATGCCCCAACTCTTTCAGCTAGAAAGTAGTTCTGATTGGTAAGAAGCTCACACGTCAGCGATGTCGGTAAATCTGAATATGAGTTATTAATTCTTCTGCGATCATCTAAATATTCTTTACAGCAATCTCTGTAAAGTAAGCATTGAGCGTCACAGTAACACGCGGGAATGAATAGATTCTGGTTATTCGAACACTTGTTTCGGCTTTCGCAATATGAGCTCTTCCCTTGGACTCCAAAACGACAGAGCAGTATCAAAAGAAAGAAAACACGTATGCCCACCGTAGACATCTTCTTTGTAGATCATTGAAGCTGAAAGTTTCTTGTGATACTGGTATGCAAATATATGCTTTTCAATAGATTTTCGGCATACTCATATTCTCCAATAAGATGTTAATATGAAGCGTTAATTTTATGGGCGTACTTTTTGTATAGATTTTATTCACAAATACTCATTTTCATAAAGATTGACAGAGGAGGACAAAACGCGTAAAGTATTGAACAATGATTGGTCATCGAATGTTCATATCTTATCCTTATCCTGTTGAGGGCGTGTTTGTGTAAACAATTCCGTCTTCCGTCATTCTTTACGTGAATTTTACATTTATTCGCATAAAAATTCCTTGGAAATTTCAAGACGGTAGAGTTGGAACAAATTAATTTTCATTCGTACACACTTCCACAACAATCCCAGAGGATTTTGTTAAAATGTTCTAGGGGGGTGTCTTCAGACAACAGAACGCTATATATTAATGGTTCATGTATACATTAATGTGGCGTAGTCCCAGGGAGGAATGTGAAAAATTGTTAGCTTCGAATATCACCGATGAGACTTTTTGAAATGAGCAAATCATGAAATGAAATAATTGCGATGGAACAAATGTTTCAATATACATGTAGATCATCCCAAGCATTAGGTTGGTAGCTCTGCTGTCCCCTAGGATACCCTTCCCCTAATTTCAGTGTTTCTGGACTTGAAAATTTAATAAATTCGAAAATCAATGTCACCAAATTTGATCAAAGAATTACTTATCAGTCATTCAATCTAAGTCGAAAAGGCAAGGCAAAACTATTAAAATTTCAATTGGAACAAATTCGAACCTCGGAATGAAGAACATTTTGAAGTGAGACGTACCAGGTACCCGGGGACAGTCAGCGTCTCCTGTTTGCATGCAACATTCGTCGCAACATCTCCATGAAAACTTCGTTGATTGTCTGAGTTTAAAAACAACTTAAGAAACGACTTTGATGTAAGAAATTACCCTGCAGATTCCAAGGTTTAGCTCACCCGGTGTCAATTTGATTTTCATTGTGTAGAGTAATAGACGAACTTCGCACTTCGTACTTTAATTACGATAGATAGTTTTATAAGTAGATTGGCAGTAGTACAGGAAGTCCGATATACCTATTCGGAGTGCGATGTTCGAAGTGCAAAGTCCGTCTCGGTGAAGAGTATATGAGGTTCGAAACAAGCTGCGATTACAATGTGGTATAACTCAGGTATGAGTGTTTCATTAAAATTCCCTTTCTTTATCTTAATATTAAATGGAAACTTCCTAAGTCTAAAGTTTCGTCGAAATGCATGGATTGTTCTTAGATTATTATAGAGGCGTAAAAAAGAACAAAGCCCACCTAATGTATGTTTCGCGCTAGCTCAATCTGGAAGAGCGTAGTACTAGGACAGCGCGTGTATTTTAGATATTGTTTTCATTTCCGTGTGTGAACATCGACGGCGGGTGCGGCTATCCAAACAGGGGATGCTTACTCATCCCGGGCACCTGGCCCCACCTCTAGCTTGCTAGGGGTCCGTCGATGACCAATTTTGTGCTCTATTGTGAGTGCTGTTGAGATTATCGTCAGGATCTTCTTCAACTCATTTGTGTATCTGAGACATTAGTACTGAGTGCTACATGTAATACAAGCTGTAGCCAAATTTTTCTCAAACCTATGAATGAAGATTCATGTATAAACCGTATAATATTTAATCTTTCCATAAAATATTCATGGGTTCATATTCGGTAATTTCGAAGACAGAAATTACTTCCCATTTGGGACGGTATCTGACATAGACTAATTGTGACGCCATCAAATTCTATGGAAACAGTCCCGAAGCTCTGGGAAATGACGGTACGAAATCCTAGTTACCATTTTCATGAAGTCATAATGGTTTTACGTCAGATACAGTC
This sequence comes from Pinctada fucata, assembly GCA_028142955.1. NCBI lineage: Eukaryota > Metazoa > Mollusca > Bivalvia > Pterioida > Pteriidae > Pinctada > Pinctada fucata. Next base: position 35,179,882 of record AP027114.1, read on the forward strand.
TCAAATGGGAAATAACTCTGTATTCCACAAAGACTCAATACTGTGCTTACAGTCAGACTTTAGTAGTGCAAATAATATGTTTGAAATGACGCTTAAATTATGCAAACTTTGGGAGTTCATCCTTTTTCCTGATTACCCATGAATGACCTTAAAATACATAATTTGTTAAGAACGGATTGTTCAGTTGAAGAAAAGAGTATTTAGGTTTACCGTAAATTCAGTCCAGGATATTTATCTTTTGAACCAAAATTCTGATTACTTATTGTTTAATGTTTAAAAAAAGAACTCCAACTCCGCTGGCAGAGATTATTCTGAGGTATATATTCTATCATCTTACATGTAACATGACATGGTATTTTTCCCCAATGCATTCCATATATAGGTGCGTAGCCAGAGGGGTTTTCAAGTGGAAGCACTTTCCGTGCGGGGTTGGGGTCGCTTTGATGTCTCTAATGTGGTCCAGGGAGACGCCCTGGTGAGGATCCAAGGGGTTTAATTATTCCCGATTCGTCGCCTACAATGAAATGACGTATATAAAAATATCTAAAAAGGTCTTGAAGGAGCCATTATAGGGGCATAAATAGATTAAGCATTAACTAATAAGAACTCTTTTTTAACTTTCATGTGCTCTTCTTTTTCTTTTTTGCAATTAAATAACATATTTTCTACTATTCATAAGATACATTTTTTATACATGTATAACAAATTTAAATGATATGCGAGAAAGCATACTTTCATCAATTTGAGGTTTTAATATAAGATGGAGTAAATTAAAAAAGTACAAAGATAAGTAAGTTTTGTAGTCATATTTTTCAAGGCATGAAGTAGAACAAGTGTATATGTTTGAAAGTAAGTTAATAATTCCATACTGTGAAGTAGATGTTAAACGTCTTCAAATTCAATAGGGTATAAAAGATAACTTTGTTGCATGGACAAGCCATGCACGTTTCTGAGAAGTCCAAACTACAAGTCCTCAATTAATCCAATGAGCATCCTTATTAGAAAAATGAAATTTCCTGAGTAGTCCAATCTGATGCTGTCCAATGATTATCGGAGTATGAGTTGTCCAATTTTTTTTTCAATAAGAGAAGACGCAGACATATAGCGGCATTCAGTCGTGAACCATGGCAATGTACGGCTAACTACAAGTAGCGAGGGGGATCAACATCTACAATCTGAAATCCTGCCTTCACGCATAGAGACTGGCCGTTTCCGGAGCGAATCTCCCGATGAGAGATTGTGTACAGTTTGTAACAGTGTTGAAATAGAGGACGAAAAACATTTTCTTTTAACATTAAATACCAGAAATTAAGAACAACCTACTAAGACGAAATAATTTTAAATAAGTTTCATTAAAAAAGTTTTGTACACGAAGGTTTATGATACCTAAAAATCATAACTAGAAAAGGCTGACCACAGAGTCTGAAAAAAATCTAGCCAATTGAAGATTTGGGACCGTTTTTTTTAAGTCAAGTCTAAAATGCAATTTTTGAATTCACATGACTTCTTTCATCCATAACTTCACAAATGACTCGTGTTTCAATTTCATACTGATAGGCCTATTACGGTATGCGATATGGCCTATTACGTGATATGATTAGATTATTCAAATTCAGGGGCACCGCATTATCTTTAAAACATTCATCTTTTGTTAAAATAGAGATACTGTGCTTTATGATGAAATACATATATAAGAATTATACATCTGAAGTGACATGTTCTTTGGAAAAATACAAAATGTATTGTTAATTTGTTTCTTCGTCAAACTGTAAAGCTGAAGGATGTTACTTCATGCAGTAGTTACGGCCATTCCAAGGCATTTTTATCGATGCATTTTCTCGCAATTGGCTACATTTCTTGATCAACTTTTCGCTTCAGATCGATTTCATTTTAAAACATATTTAGTTTATAACAAAGACAATGATTGAAAGACAAAATTGACACAGAGGAATTCGTTGGATTTTTGATACTGACGTATTGAGATGACGTTCATTTAGTTACGTTCATCTTAAAGTGATATATAGGTCCAATGGGCCGGTGCAAATTTTTGAATATTGTTTTGTACATTTTTTTTTTTGTATCACACTGTATGCACATGTCACTACAATAAATAAATTACTTACTTACTTATACAGTACAGATACAAAACATGCACAAATCTGAGAAGTCCAAACAATAAGTCCTCAATTAAACCAATGAACGTCCTTAATCAATGTAAAGGTCAATGAAAGTTTCTGAGTAGTCCAAGCTGATGTTGTCCAATGATTATCGGAGTATGAGTTGTCCGATTTTTTTTCAATAAAAGAAGACGCAGACATATAGCGGCATTCAGTCGTGAACCATGGCAATGTACAGCTAACTAAACCTACAAGTAGCGAGAGGGGATCAACATAATGTTTTTGTAGCACTAGACGGCTGTATTTACAGATGAAATCGCCAAAGAGACAACCAAAATGTACACGCAAATTCTAATGATTTTGTTTTACCATCTAGACTTTGAGACCGAATAACTGATGGGTACTTCTTTGATGTTTGTATTTGATACATGTACAGACTAAACAAAAGCCCAGTTTGAAACTTTCTTCGAGTTACCGTGCGCATTTGACTATATATATGAAATTCTAGACGTACAGCCATTTTTATCTTTTGGTCTACAATCTTAGTTTTCCATATAGTCTAGGTGCCATTCACGAAACCCAAAAATTTTTTACGCACAAAATGTTTTTGCATGAAAGTGTTGTCAATACCCTCTTATTTGATAATCCGGCTGATGCCACTCTGGCATCCTTGGGCATTTCGAAATTTTGGGGTAAAATGGAATTTTTCGAAGAAAAACCGTTGAAAATAGGAAAAATTCAATTACTTTTTCCACGCTGCAGCTAGATCAACAAAATTGGTACCAAAAGAACGACAATTTTATTGTCTTTAAGTCTCAAGCTCAATTTACTAATTTACTTGTCCATAAAATGGGGAAAACTATGGATTTTCGATGAAAAATCGTTGAAATTTGGGAAAATACCATATCTTTTTTTATTCTGTAGCTAAATAAACAATTTTGGTACCAAACGCACAATAAATTTATTGCCTTTCATTTTAATTAATACAGAAGTCAGATTTGCAATTTGCTGGTACGAAAAATTGGGAAAAACAACTACTCTTTGATGAAAAATCGCTGAAAATTTGCAAAATGCAATGACTTTTTCAAACTGTAGTATGAGGTTCTGCAATTATGGTACCAAAATAAAGGTTTTTGTTATTGTCTTTTATTCTGAATACATATTAAGCAACTTGCTCATAAATAAAATGGGAGAAGAACAATGAGGGAGAAAACTTTGATTTTTGAAGGTTTTTTCCATACAAAGTTGGGACTTTGAAAAATGCAAAACGTTTAGAGAAAATCTAGAACAAAGATATGTGTATTCAAGTCAACAGTTTTAAGAAAAACAATTTACTAGTACATGGAGTCTTGTAGCAAGCTTTTGAAAGATGTGGGTGAAATTAGACACATTGTTCAAAAGGAAGCGGCTACTGTCTATGATACATAACGTGCATGTCTTGTCCACGCTGTTAATTAATCTGCTTTTAGATGATGCTAATGAATTTGAAGACGTTTAACATTTGTACCACTTGGTGAGTGTCACTGCTGGCGGACCAGGAGTCCCCGAGGGCACATGTAGCCAAGTTTGATCAATTTCGGTTGGTCGTTTCTTCAAATCGTAATCCAGGATAACCACACCTTCAGCTATTTCCGTGGCAGATGGCCGTCCTAAGTCATCACCGGTTGCTCGTTGGTTTATGTGTAGTCCTTTCTGTTTGATGTTTCTGTGTTGTGCGTTGACGTTCCTTGTCCCTTATGCGTCTCTGTTTGTGCTTGTATGCTTTGTGTTATTTGCATTGGGGGTTTTGCTAAGGGTGCTGCAACCTGCTGTTGTTTGAGATCCCCTCCTTTGTCTCAAACGCATTCGAAAATTTCTGTTTGCAAAATTTTCACAAATTTCTGAAACCTTGGTCCTGTAGCATCATATACTAGTCATCTTGCTACGTCTTATATTTTGGACATGATTATCACACATTATTGGCCATATTTCATTGTTTGGATTGAGGATCAATGACGAGGGTTAAATATCCGAAACGTGCATGTCTAGTCCTCGCTGTTAATTAATCTGCTTTTAAATGATGCTAATGAATTTGAAGATGTTTAACATAGATGATTTCTGCCAGGGTTGTGAAGTTGTTTTCAATCATTGAAGTGGATCTTAAAGACCTGCTTAGTGGTGACATTGTTCAATGTAAAAAAGATTACTTCAGTTTTTCAACTTCGAAATATGTTCTTAAAATAAGCTCCAGGTTATCTATTCGACAAGAATGCCTAGGCGCTGGTGATCGATTGATGTATGCAGCTAGGGCTCTGGTGTATCAACTGACCATTAAATGGTAGAATTAATACCTTGATTGTTTCTGGTCATATAATTCTAAAAATAACTAAACACTTCAGATGTTCAATGATAAGTGTTCCAGCTATCTACCTTCTTGAAGAAAGTTTTAAACCAATTTTACTGCACCAGACACGTGTTTCGGATAGAAAAATCCTCATCAGTGATGCTTTCAATTAAAGTGACTTCATGGCACAGCCAAAATCCTCTCCAGTAGCTCCCCTGGCCCTATTTTCTGAACTTGAAATTGCTATTACTTTGCAGAGAGCAAATTTAAATGGTATTCAATTGACTCCTACTTACGATCACAATGACATAAAAGATTAAGTCAAGAAAGCTACATCTCATGAAATGAAGTGCAACTGATTGATATGACTTGTACTTGCAATCATTTGATCGAGAAAGCAATCCGATTGATTAAGAACTCGCATTCTACACATTATTCTAAAGATGTAGGTATTGCGAACAGATCATGATGATGGATACCATCAACATATGATGGTATAGGAGAGACAAAGGTTGTTCTGTGGGAAATCTTTTGAAGTGGTGTTCCGTGTCAAATTTGAGAGAAGTTAATTCAGATATTGAAAAGAATCTAGACAGTATATCTGATGTCAGGTCCAGTGTACGATTGAATGAAATGGGCTATAAGAGAAAGGAGGGGATCTCCACAACACTAGGTTGCAGTCCCCACAGCAAAATCCCAAAACACCCATGCAAAAAAAAAACACAGAACAGACACCCACAGAAAGAGACGCAAAAGGGACAAGATCATAGAAACATGAAACATAAAAGACTAAACATTAACCAACGAGACCAATGGACAACGGGTACCGACTTAGGACGGCCATCTGCCACGTAAATAGCAGACGGTGTGGTTATCCTGGATTACGTGCGCACAACCCTCAAACTATTCCGATTTCCCAGGTCTCGAAGAACGCACAATTATGGTGTAAAACAACCTCCTCGCAGAGTTCAAAACTCTTGGATGACCATTACCACCAATTTTATTAATTGAGGAATTTCGATAAAATGTCAAGAAAAACGAAATATTTTTAGCCATGCATAAGGAAACATTCTTAAGATCAAACCTGGATCTGCTGAAAGAACTAAATTTAAAATAAATTTTGAGACCTATTGTGATAATATTTTGCCAATTGCGTCTGAACCTCTATCTGTTATCCTGTTGATTTGTTGTAGTCGCACATGAAATCTGAGCTGTGTAACAAACAGATGTGACAAATTCTGTGCTCAATTTTCTTTAATTCTGTAAATGCTTTGGAGTAGAAAATTTTCAGAGTACGATGCAAAGGAGGCATTTTGATCAACCATGTAAGAAGGTTTTTTTGTTGTTAGAAGTAGTTGCACACAAGAATTACAATTGCATGTTGATGAAAAAACAAGGCAATAAGAAAGGAGGTGATATCCAACAAAACTGGGTTGCAGCACCAATATCAACACATCAAAACATCTCAAGTAAAAATACAGAGAAGACAAACACAGAAAGAGAAACCAAACGGGCAGGGAACAGCAAACACGACATCAAACATCAAATATGAATTATGCAATTAAAATGGAACATTCTTTTCGTGAAATGATGCGTGATGTTGTAAGATGATGCTAGGACATTTATACTATTTGGAATGATATACTGTAAATTGGTTATTATTCGTCAGGTACCAATTTTCGTCATTTTCGTCAGTGCCTCCCTTGACGAAATTACGTATCGACGAATATAAATACTCCTGACAAAATGTAGTGTAGAAAGGAAAAATTGAATCTTAAGAGTTAAAACGACAGGCAAATGATAAATCATTGAAAACTGAATATGCACACAAAGTGATATATAACGTACTTCTAATTGCCAAGTGATATGTTTTCACAACAAGCTAAGTGGTATACATGTCTCTAATTGTTTGTTTACCAATAATTGTTAAACAAACAATGAAAACAAACGCATACGGCCTATACCTGAATGTTAAGTTGGCATTTGAACGGACGAATTTATATTTTAGGGACCCTTGGATGACGAATTTATGTACTGACGAAATGGTCATTTTGAACGAATTGACGAAAATTGGTACTGACGAAAATAAAGCAATTTACAGTATCTAGAGTAGAATAAAGGGTAATAAGAGAGTGCAAATCTAAAACTATCAATATGCAATCATTTTGATACGAAAATTGTTGTTTTAGAATTTCTTTAAACCGATTTTTTTACAATTTAAAGCCTGTTTTCAGCAAAAACAAAACAAAACAAAACAAGAAGATTCAATTTGCTTGAGTGGAATTCTGAATTTAAAGCAATGAAATCATTTTTCTTGCTGTTGTTCTAACTACAGCATGAAAAAAAATTGCAATATCCCAATTTTCAGCGATTTTTCATTCAAAATTCATTCTTTCCCCCATTTTTGTACTTGCAAATTGCTAATCTGATATTTAAAATGAAAGGCAATACATTTATTGTGCGTTTGGTACCAAAATTGTTATTTTATCTACGGTATGAAAAAATATATGACATATTCCCAATTTTTAACGGTTTTTCATCGAAAATCCATAGTTTTCCCCATTTTATGGACGAGTAAATTGATAAACTGAGCTTGGGACTTAAAGGCAATGGCATTGCTGTTCTTTTGATACCAAATTTGTTGTTCTAGCTACAACATGGACAAAGTAATTGTGTATTTCCAATTTTCAACGGTTTTCGTTGAAAAATAACCTTTTTTCCCAAAAATTTCGAAATGCCCAAGGATGCCAGAGTGGCATCAGCCGGATTATCAAAGTAGAGAGTATTAACATCACTTTCATGCAAAAACATTTTGTGCGTAACATTTTTTTGGGTTCACCCCAAAATAGCCATTTGGCAACTAGACTAATACTCATCACGTGTACACTTATACAAGTACATACCTCTGTTCAGTTGCACATCCCACGTCTCTCACAACATTTACCCAGAAGTTTCATTTAAAAAGTTTTGTACACGAAGGTTTATGATACCTAATAATCATAACTAGAAAAGGCTGACCACAGGGTCTGAAAAGATCCAGCCAATTGAAGATTTTGGACCATTTTTTTTTTAAAGTCAAGTCTAAAATGCAATTTTTGAATTCACATGACTTCTTTTAGATCGACCTTTTATCCATAACTTCACAAATGACCCGTGTTTCAATTTCATACTGATAGGCCTATTACGGTATGCGATATGGCCTATTACGTGATATGATTAGATTATTCAAATTCAGGGGCACCGCATTATCTTTAAAACATTCATCTTTTGTTAAAATAGAAATACTGTGCTTTAAGATGAAATACATATATAAGAATTATACATCTGAAGTGACATGTTCTTTGGAAAAATACAAAATGTATTGTTAATTTGTTTCTTCGTCAAACTGTAAAGCTGAAGGATGTTACTTCATGCAGTAGTTACGGCCATTCCAAGGCATTTTTATCGATGCATTTTCTCGCAATTAGCTGCATTTCTTGATCAACTTTTCGCTTCAGATCGATTTCTTTTTTAAAACATATTTAGTTTATAACAAAGACAATGATTGAAAGACAACATTGACACAGAGGAATTCGTTGGATTTTTGATACTAACGTATTGAGATGACGTTCATTTAGTTACGTTCATCTTAAAGTGACATATACGTCCAATGGGCCGGTGCAAATTTTCGAATATTGTTTTGTACATTTTTTTTTTGTATCATACTGTATGCACATGTCACTACAATAAATATATTACTTACTTACTTATACAGTACAGATACAAATGAGTTAAAGAAGATCCTGACATGCACAAAACATGCACAAATCTGAGAAGTCCAAACAATAAGTCCTCAATTAAACCAATGAGCATCCTTAATAGAAAGGTCAATGAAAGTTTCTGAGTAGTCCAAGCTGATGTTGTCCAATGATTATCGGAGTACGAGTTGTCCAAACTTTTTTCAATAAAAGAAGACAGATACAGATAGCGGCATTCAGTCGTGAACATGGCAATGTACAGCTAATCTACAAGTAGCCAGGGCGAATCAACATACATTTTTGTAGCACTAGACGGTTGTATCTACAGATAAAATCGCCAAAGAGACAACCAAAATGTACACGCAAATTCTAATGATTTTGTTTTACCATCTAGACTTTGAGACCGAATAACTGATGGGTACTTCTTTGATGTTTATATTTGATACATGTACAGACTAAACAATTAAAGCCCATACATTCAGTTTAAAACTCTCTTCGATTTACGACTATATATATGAAGTTCTTGACGCACAACCATTTTATCTCTTGGTGTACAATCTTAGCTTTCCATACTCATCACGTTTACATTTTTACAAGTACACTTTATATCAATTATTTAAGGGGTATGGACAAAACGTCATTCGCCATATTGCATTTTATGTAGTGTATTATTGAAAATATTTCCTTACACTGAGTAAAGACTTCAACTTTAACTTCTGTCACCCCAAGTAATCTCTACCTCAATATCTACATTTCCCATCTTTTCTACGAAAACTTACACTAATATTACAATACTAGAACACTTTTAAATTGTTGCACCGAAAAAAATAAATGATTCTAAACATCCTTGGGTCATTCACTAGAATTTCGACTGTTTGTGATTCATTTATTAATTATTCACATGATTTATCTTAGAAAAGTGGGAAAGTCTTGTGAATTATTGATCATTTAATTTCCATTGTCATTTTCAAGAAACGAAGATTCTGATTGGCCGAGAAATTTTGTTGATACATCGATCAACACAATTTTTCACGGAAGTCTATTTATAGCACTATTTTTAGAACCGGGGTCTCCTCAAACACGAATGAACTCGTTGCTGAAAATACAATTTGTTGATGTTTGCTTATCATTTCAAGGGTACCATTTCTTTTTTACTTACTCAAAAATCAACAGTGCATGTAGAATTTGCTCAAACTGGTCCTTATTGAGACGATCGTTCGCTGTTTGAATAATAGCGGCTGTCATAACTTGTTTTGGCAGAAGTATCACTGCGAACCCCTCCGACTTACGAAATATAGTGCGGTGATTGATTGTTTTTAGATCCAAGAAAACAGTCTGTTTTCCATAAATAGATGATAATAAAATCAGCCTCTGGATTCCTCTCTATGTTGATATGGCCACTAGCCTAACGCGTGTAAAATGAATACAGCTGGCATTTTGAGAAAGTTTGATCAGAATTGGAGGACAAATGTTTGTAGACATATGATCATAGTATCGTTTAAGGTAGGTTTTAGTACAAATCATTAATTCTGCAGAGCTGTAGCTGCGCAGTTCGGTGCACTAGGTTCAAGAGATCGTCGTGAAAAATATTGATGCACTTTTTGCTCAGAAAGATGGGAAAATGAAGATGTTGAGGTACTGAAAAACTTAGTATTAAAATGGTTAAAATTGGAGTCTTAAATCTGAAGAACGGCAGATTTTCAAAAATGCTTCACGTCAAATCCAATGTGGCCGATAAACGTTTGTCCATACCCCTTAATCGTTAGTCTACCCTAACCTCTTAGATGGGGTCGATGAATCGAGAGCACACCATCCAAGGGACAAAGTCCCGGGATCCAATGGATTTTAAAATGATCCTTTGTACACTTTAAATTTATTATTTTTTTGCAAAACATGCGTACAAGTACGCCTTGCTACGTGCTTGCCATAGAACTCGATCACCCGTGTATTATTCTCCAACACATCAAGCTCCACCCACTTATTGGTTCGACACCGAAACCGCACATCATCATTTTAACATCAAGGAGAGGGCTTCTGTAAGGAGAGGGCTTATGTAATGTTGTTATAACTTTTGCCAGATCCTATTTCATGTTATTATGAAATAAAATATGTTTAAACTAAAAAAACTAAAGCACATCATGTGATATGCGCACGTGTCGCCTGCAGTATAACAATTGCGTAGCCGTGGTTTATTGTCCTATAATTCCCTTGTCGTGGCTTAGTAATATATCCAAATGGTAAATCTGCATCGACAATCTTAACTTTCCTATTCTTCGTTATTAAATGGACGTCCCCAGTTGATGTTCTATGATTCGCGAGTCCAAAAGTAGTCTTTTTATGACATGGTAGATGCTTGACTAAAAGACATTGACTATTTTGGACCAATTCTGTATAGATGCAATATGTAAGATTTACATTTCCTCGGTGGAGTTTGAGGCAAAGATGAGATGAAGTAAATCCAACGAAGCATTAATCACCGCGTGGGATCGAAACGTATGATGGTAATATGTTGTGATTCCTTACGGAGATTTTTTGAGTTTTTTTTTCATCATTTAAGTGATACTGCACATAATTGATGAGACGTTGCAGTAGGGCGATGCCTAACAAGTAAGTCCATATCGTTTATATAAAATATATCTGAAAAGTCTATAGTTTTTGCAAACACTTCACGAGTTCGTCAAAAGGAAAGATTTTCTGTCGTCGACAAGTATTGAAGTGTTTGCAAAAACTATGAAGTTTTCATATACCTAGACGATATGGATTGATATACTGGGCATTGTCCTACTTCAACAGCTCATCAGTTTTGTAAAGTTTAATCTAGAAAATGAATAAATACCAAAAAAAAAAAAAAACTATGTAAGGAATCACAACACCATACGTTTCGATCCCACGCGGTGATTAATTTTGGCGAGGCCTTCACAAGGTATATAGAGTGGAGTCGGACTGAATTTGTCAAAAATGCTTATTTTACTGTTTTTAAAGGTATTATTTTCTAAAATCACAGACTGGAACCTCCCCCTTTACTGACGTACTATAGCATCCCCTTGAATAATCATAATAAATATGTCCATGGCCTTGATCTTTTACGGCAATTAAAGCTTTAAGCTGGTAGAGTCTATTTTAGAATTTAGTCTTAGTATAAACAGGTATTAGTTTGTAGTTCATTGTACTTCTAGAGTCATTATATTTTCTCTTTAAATAGTACCACACAGTCTTCTGTAAGTACGTGCATATGTCGGTGAATATTCAATAGCTAAAACCAGACACGGAGTATCGTATTTACAAATTCTTTTTTTTCAACAGAGATACGGTAACCATCTAATTCTATTCTTTTTTTTAAATGACGCCGTTTGCATGAACCATGAACAGTGTTTGTTTTGTGTAAAATTACAAAGAATACGATTTCATGTCTGAATTTTAAAGTATTTTGCAATCGCCAACGACTCTATCGGAACTGTGCTATGATTTAAACAACGCGTACTGTGAAAGAATTCTACAGCAAATTCGGTCAAAATCTTTTGCAAAGGTGAGCTATTTTTGCTATATTTAAGAACAGTATATTTTTTTGTAACAAATTGCAACTATTTTTTTTTTCATTTTTGCATCGGAAAGTTTTAGAAAGAATATGAAAGGTTTATATATATTGAATCAAAATCATTTCAATCGATTTCCGTTTGGTCTGAAAACAAATCAATACTTAGAATGTTTTGTCTGCATAAATTTAAGCATTTTGTTGTTAGAGGGTAATTTTAATCCATAATTTGTCTCATTTTCCCGGATCTTCTTCTGTAAAATGATAGGAACCGGATGGACATTTGGAGGTGACAGAGGAAACGCGGTCTACCTCAGCCAATCTCTTTTCTAAATTTCAAATCCCAATTAGAGCATCATATTAAAGTGTATCCTATATGCAGTTCATAAATTAAAAATAAATCAATATTTTGAAATCCTTAGTTTTAAGGAAAAACTTGTTTTGTCGCCTCAATTAAATTGTCTGACCCGGTTGAGAACATTTGCATGTCCCTCAGACTAACGTTACATGGTGTGGTATACATTGTACGTCATCGCTGTTGATGTTCAGTTTATTTGACTCTTTCTAAGAATCGTTAAAATCCTTCGTTCTTTCCTTCGTTCTTTCCGTCTTTCACCTTAATATTGTATTTCGCACATTTTCTATGAAAATTGAGTAAACATGATATTGTACATGTGTCAAACTTTTCGTAGTTAACCATGGCAAGTAAAATCTTTGTATCTCGTCAACAATTTATTTATTTATTTATTTATTTATTTATTTATTTATTTATTTATTAATTTATTAATTTATTTATTTATTTATTTATTTATTTATTTATTTATTTATTTATTTATTTATTTATTTATTTATTTTAATTATAATTATATTTCATTTCTTTAAATCTGTACACTTTACGGAAAGAAATTAAGTGACATATTTTCTTAACGCATATATGAAAAAATCGGTTTTTGAAAATACACGTACGTTAGTAATTCAACAACATTAACTTGACTTAAACATGTTAAATGCAGTTGAGGAAACTGTAAGAAAATTTTCATTTTAAGTACGTGTAACAATTATATCGAGTTTCAAGTAAAAACTTGTTTTATCGCCTCAATTAAAACCAAACCGTGATCACAAAAACAATAATTGTTATTAGATTATATCAAAGTGAATAATTATTATTATGTAACATTAATCCGATCACATTAACAACAATGCGGATCTAAGATCAGGGCTTTATCTTGAATCCATACTTATAACTTCCTGTAAGCATGACACGATGTAAGCACTCTCCTCTGACTCTCCTCTGACCATCAATATGTAATAATATATCGGACATTACTATAGCATTCATTTTACATACAGGTAAGCTATTTTTTTTTTAATAAATTGCACTGACCAAGGGTATGGAGTAGGGAAAGGGGGGGGGGGGGTCCAACCTATTTTAAATTACATAAATTTTGTTAGAACTGTATTTACTTGCTAATCATAGATACACCCAGTAAAATTCATTATAATATTATATAATAATATTATAGTCTCTTAACATAAGGAAATAGATATGAACAAATGCTATAGCTATTTATTTGTATGAAAAGGAAAATAAAAGCATTTTGATGAATTGAAGTAGAATGAGCCCTTGACTCCCGTCATCACCCTATAGCTCAAGGGCAATCCAATATTACTGGATGGCATGAATGTCTCAGTGTATAATTTTCAAAAAGGTATTTAGATAATAATTTTTTTAAATACAGAAAATGCCCTCCAAAACAATCTTCTAGAACGAGTTTTTTTTTTTCTACACCAAAACAAAAATCTTATAGCATATATTTCTTATGTAAAAAGTAAAAAAAAAATCTATACATATATGAACATTTCAAACAAGTCCTGTTTTTGAGAGGCATGAATATGTTGTAAAAACAAAATTTATATATATATGCTTAATATTTCTTCTGTTATGGATCGGAAACCCCACCTATCATACACTTCCCCCAAAAAGAGATCTAAGTCGAGTTCATAAGGAAGAATATTCAAATACTATTTCCTTTTTTAACTCAAAATTCATTTTCCTTTTTATTTCGTTAACTGCATAATTCTGTACAGTTTACGCAGTATATTGTATAGCTGTATTCTAATGTATTGAAAAGGCTGTAACTATTTAAATTCAGGATGAAATATTTCTTCAAGAGTAAAAGAGTGATATCAATAAAACACTCTAATTTATGGAATTTTAATGTATTGAAAAGTCTGTATAGGGAAGAAATTGAACAGACCTTTATTAATCGTTTTGGGTAGACACAAAAAGCTTGAGGGGCTCTGGATCCGTCCCTGAATACATACATGGACGGATCTAAAAACGTTTGTGGCGTGGGGGGAAGCCTTCAGGGCGTCCAGTTTATGGTTCTGAACAATTATGCGAAAAGGGGGGAGGGGGGTAAGCATTTTGGGCAAATTCCAGGGGGGGGGGTGTCTCCTCACCCCTCAATCCTCCTCTAGAGTAGCGCTTTGATACTGTATAGAAAAGTCTGAATTTGAATGAAAAACTTGTACAAACTTCGACTTAATGTTTCGGGTAGGCAAATAAAGCTTGGGAATGTGACCTTAAGTAAACAAGTATAATTGAGTAATTGTTAAAGATGAATGCTCTGTAAGCTCATTTCAGATTTGACACGAAGATCTACAGATGGTTTGGGGAGGGGGTGTGAGGAACCTTTGGAAATTGTCAAAATGCGTGTGATTCACACCTCTCTGGACTCGCGCGTATGTCAACATTTCACCAGTGCAAATACAAAACTATCACGATTTTTTTTGTTCTAATGATATACTCTAAATTATAACAAAAATCTTTAAGCCTTATTTCTGCGCATTTTTTTTTTTTTTTCTAAATCCATAGGCATGACTCGAATGACCCCCTCCCTCCAAATAAACCGAGGGCATGTTCTTAACGAATTGCCTGGTCGTGGCCAACTTGTCAAAGCACGGACCTCCAGGGGGCTTGAGGGGTCAAGACTCTACCCTTGAAATTGCAAAAAAAAAAAAAAAATGCATATATTCCGTTTTTATGCATATCTTTGTTCAAAACTATATGCTGGACCCCCTACCCCCTTAAAAGCTTCCTTCATTGTCTAGTACATGTAAACACCATTCACTATTAAATCAGAAAACAGTTATTCCCCTACGTGGTTTGATGAAAAAAAAATCCTGTATAATTATTATCAAAGATAGAAGAGCTTATCCCAATTGACTCTTTCAAACGTGTTAAACAATGTTTTTGTCCGGAAAAAGGGGAGGGGGTGCCTTTGTTCCCGGAAAACCTCACCGGATCTCTTCCCTGGACCCGCTGATGGTTGACTTCCTTTCAGTTAACGAGCATCACCTCTCATGTGAAAATAGTGTATCCGCGCCTGATTCCTATCCATGCTACATGTAACAAACTACCTAAACGACCCTTTTTATCTCTAGGTAACAATTGCATGTACTACTAGTACAGCAGCTCAGCGATCTGGAAATAAGCTCAAACGAATCGTAGGAATCAGGTGTTCAGACATTGGATCCTGCCAAAAACTATAAAAAAAAAAAAAAAAAAAAAAAAAAAAAAAAAAAAAAAAAAAACCACACACACACACACAAAAGAATCGTACGTTTATTAGACTCTATTCTGGGTCATTATTGAAAAGTTTGAAGTTTAAATTCATGCTTTAAAACGGATTTTTAAAGTTGTTTGTCAAGGTCAACGAAATTAATACTTAGTTTTACAAATTTGTACGATTTGGTCTACATAAAAGATAGGGCAGCAGGAGACGCGAAGAATTAAGAAGTTGAATATATAAAACACACTAGTAGTTAGCGACAACTTAAAATATTTCAACCGAACATCAGTTTTTAAAATTTTGAAAAATTCGAAACAATTGCATCCCAGGTCATCATGAAAAAAGAAAGATTGTTGTCTTTTAATAATGTTATTTTGACTGGCTGGTCCGATATGAACGAATAAAATGTAGTCTGTTTTTCAATCATACAATTTTTTTATTTTTTTTTTTAGGGGAAGGGGGGGGGGGGGTAAGGATTCTTTTTATTACTGATAGGAATCTCACAGATGAAAATTTTCATTTCTTTTTTCATGACAAGCCCCTCGGAGACACATTCTCTTCAAAACTACTAAATTGATATTCCTACAATTTGCTCATATTTAGATATCATCACCCCATCCCATCCCACTCCAACCTATCCCATCCCATCCCAACACACACATACACTTTCAGGAAAGTAATACATAAAATGGTTAGTTATAATAATAATGCTGAAAGGTTGATTCGGCACAAATATTTAGAAATATATAAGTTCAAATTTCAAAATTGATCAATTTCCCACTTCAGATACCTTTTATTTCACATTCTCTGTTTTCATTCTCAGTAAGGAGCTGATAAGATAAGGGCCGTTTTTAGCCCTAAATCTCGTGCCGTATTTCTTCCACATGACGGTACATATGCAGACAAAAGATAATCATTATTGAAATAAAATGCTTTTGAAGACTTTTTGTATGTTTTACTTTTCGATGAAATACTCATAAGATTCTAAAATGATGGTCCAAAGAGGTAGGGGGTACTCGAGTAATAAAACTGATAATATCGACCAAAAAACGTAGAAATTTAAGAATATTTTGCCAGAAATTGATAAGTATTAACTGAAATATATCAAATACATTTACATTGTATCTCAGAAGTACATTTCGAAAGTTCTTTTTCCTCTAATCGGTAAATAATGAAATCCGGAACTCAAAATACGGTCTTATTTTGTAAGTAATGGCTATAATAGAAGCTTTTTAACGCGAAATACACTTTAGCGGAGAAATCCACATCGCTCTTGCTCATTTCGATCCTAATTGTTGTACATTTCATTCGATCGTATTTAGAACACATTTTTTTGATTAAGGAGAAAAAATAGTCAATTTTTCCATATTCAATGATCTTAAAGATCGATTCTTTAACAAATGCACCCCCTTCCTTTTTGGTTTTTCGTCTCTGGGGTAGTGTTCCCCCCGGAGATACAGAACCCAACTTTTCCAGAAAATTTGTATCATGGATATACATCTCCAGTATAAGTGGCGTTCTGTATCTCCGGGGGGAACAATGTTTAAAAAAAACTTTTCCGTTTTCTATTGATTTCTATGGGAAAAAGACAAGTTTTGACCCAAATATTAGCAATATTATGCATAATAGATCTAAAATAACTTCAGAGTTTGATGGGATACTGTATTTGTATTAAATTAACGCACGATTTTTCTTAAAATTTCCATTTTCAAAATTCGACTTTTTAGGGCAGATTTTACGTCTTATCTTATCAGCTCCTTTGAAAAGAAACTTGATTTGCTATATGAACTTGAAAGAATGACAAATATGGATAATGACCATATCTCCATACACAGTACAAAAGTCGATAATTCAGAAAATCATAAACCGAAGTCCTACAAAATCAGGATAAATCAGGAACAGAATATTATACGTTCTCGCACTCAGTAGCATAAACTGCACCTCATCTAAATATTACCATTTAAAATACATCTATAGCGTATTTCTATGGGAATTATTGTCTGATTTCATAGTCGCAAAATTGAATTTTGCCATGACGCATCAGCGACTTTGAAAGAATTATTTTATCTCTGAGAATCAGTTTCTTTTCTTTGCAAACATCGTACGTAAGACAAAAATCTTCTTTAGGCCGGAAAACAGCAAATCTTAAAAATGCCTATATATATATATATAAAGTTCCTTCCGATCAATGTTATAAAATATATTTAAAAAAAAAAAGAAAGAAAAAAAAAACATCCAAACAACGGGGATGTGTACTAAAAGGAAGTCCGTCAGTTCGAGAAATCACATCGTATTACTGATATGTTTGTATACATCGAGCGCGGATCTAGAGGGGGGGGGGGGTGTCAATATGCTAAAAATGCGATTTTTCCAGTTTAAACATATTCTTTTTAAACCCTATGCTGGACCCTTCCCCCTGACGACTCGAACCTTCATTAGATAAATTGCTTAATTACCACCCCCCCTGTCCTCCCAAAAATAAAGGTGCTATAAGACCAAGAATTGATTGTATGTTATCAAAGTATCTCAATGGTCTATGTGTTTAAAGCAAAGACAACATTTACTGTCTTTCTGTTATGCATAATATAAGTTATTATCCTTAAAGTTGACTGATCGTTATCTTTTACCTTCCATACACATAATACAGATACATATTGATAATTTGTGAAAAAAAATACTTTAAAAGAAAAAATAGCGTTCTTATGGATACAAAAAGCTTCCATTAGTCGTTTCCCATAAGAGACAAGTCCTACATAATTATGATAATAAAGCAAATAACTTTTGCCCAATTATATTTTATGTTTATGAAATACAATATGTTTAAACTAAAAATTCCTATACATGTATTATATATATATGAGTCGCTTGCATTCGTCAAACCAGAAGGGACTTAATATATGTTTGTATTCGCTACACATGGAACATTTGATATTCACTGAACGTCGTAATAACTATTTGATTGGTTTGTATCATTTGTTACAGGTTTCACCCATTGTTAACGGAGAGGGCAGTACAAGGATTTTCAAATTAATATTCTAGTTTGATCGGAAACACTTTGAGGTACAATAGGGATTTATTCGGTACACGGCGGACAGACTTCATGCTTGCTGCACTCAACACGTTGCATATTACATTTCACGTAAATAACGCGATATCAACTTCAATTAGGTATACTGTGCGTATCGCTTACGGCGAAGGGAATAGATATTTATATAAATACCTGTCACGGGACGCAGTAAAGACGGTCACTCACTGATTCACGTGTAATTTGACGGACACCGATGAGTCCAAATGACCAGGTATAGCAGATTTTGGACAAGGCTAGCAAATGTTCCAACAATTGTCAAATTGATATTGATTGTAAATCCTGTACTCTATCTGTTTTATGGAACGAGATTCAATGGTTTAAACTTTGCCGTCGTTACTGTCGAAGATAATTCGCTGCCACGTCCAGCAAATGTTTATTGTCATCGATGTACCATCAAGGACCTGCAGATTATAATGGGAGATGATATTTGTTACACCTACAGGGAACAAGATACAGATTTACTCGTCCTTTTATTCACAACTCACCAAAATGTCGAAGCACGGAATGCGCTTCGAGAGACTTGGCTTTCCGATTCTAATGACGGCCCGGAAGGGCGTATACGACACGCGTTTCTGATTGGACGGTCAAATAACCACACCTTAGAAACGCTTATACAGGAAGAAAACGACATCCACAACGACATTGTTCAAGGTGATTTCGTGGATTCTTACTATAACCTTACGACAAAAACCATGCTTGGATTGAAATGGTTTCGTACGAGATGTCCAAATGCGAAATATATTTTAAAAACTGACGATGACGTGTACGTCAATATTCCGGGTTTGAAAGACCTGATCTCGACTTATAGTCATCTGTTGGAAACTTCCGTTGCTGGAACTTGTTTCCTGAATATAACTCCGGATAGAAATGTTAATTCGAAATGGTACGTCAGCGAGGAGGAGTACCCCAAGAAAACTTACCCCGGATACTGTTCAGGTACAGGGTATCTCCTAAGTGCAAACGCCGCCAATCAAATTGCGGCGGTTTCCGCAACAGTGCCTTATTTCTATTTGGAAGATGTTTACATCGGTTTTTGTGTTTCAAAATTAGGATATAAGTTTACCGTACTTCCGGGTTTCCATTCGGCAACCTCTAGACCAATCGACTGCAGGTATAAGTCAGAATCCGTCGTGACGTCACATAGAATAGCTCCCGACCTTCAACGGAAAATATGGAATATGCCTTGTTCAGTGTCTTACTTTTATCATTATTTGATGTAATGGGATTTTTATGTCTTAGAATGATTTTGTTTTACTCTTTATCATTTAGGATCTGACATTCACTTTTACAGCAAGATTTACATTTTACAAAAAGGGGTTTTATCAAACGTGTTAGTGTCACATTTGCATATACCTTTTATACCAGCAATTTTGTTTTAGATGTTAATCATTGTCACGTATTTTTGTTAGTGCCATATTTGACAAAAAAGAAAATTGAAAAGCAACACCTTATATGATTGTACATATATTTTTTTAAATCTCTTAACAAATGACACGGTTCGAATGGACTTTGCGCTTAACATAGATGCTACAAAGCAATTTCAATCTGCATGCAATTGCCCAGGGAGAGGGAACCATTTCGACCTATGGTTTTAAGAATTTTAATTTTTTAGAAAATCGGCGATTCTAACACATTCTAAGGAATTAAGACTCCAATACATATTAGTTACTGTTAAGTTGGTGTGTACATTTTAGGGGGAAGGTGAGGCTGAAGCATGACAGGAACAATCTCTAATACGATTTTTGCATGCCGAGAATCCTTTATTCTAATAAACTCCGTATGTAACGCGCATTCTGATTGGCTGAGCGATTAAAAAACCGAAGGGGATTATCGTTTCACTGCAGTTTTGCTATGACGTCATGCATTGCTATGGCGACGTCGTTAAAATCAGACGTTTTCTAGCTTCTAACTGACCAAAGCATTAGAATAGGGTTATCATGCTGATGTTTTACAAAAACTGACAGGGTATCGGGGAATCCCCTGTCAGAAATATCCGTTTTACCGCTCGGCTGACGCCTCGCGGTAATACTCAATTTCTGTCACGGGATTCGCTGATACCCTGTCAGTTTTTGTAAAACACACGCATGGTAACCCCTAAGTAACATTTTCCTTGACATTTTTTATGTGTGAAATTAAGTGACCAATTTCAGCGTCAAACTAGGACACCACGTGACCGTCATTCTGCGACGTCATGTGCTGAAATTAGTACGAAGCGTTATATCGTGTAATTTTCACTTCAATATAAGAAATATGAATCGATGATTTGAAATAATGCTATAAGAAATTAAGCGTTGACAATTACACAAACATTAGTTCTTTTTGTTTCTTTCTATTACTACAACATCAGGGTACATCGCTCCTGGAAAATACTCAAGATTAGCAAATATTTTTGCGGTCCTCGTTGAATGCGTCAACAGAATACTAGTATGTTGCAAAACCAAAACAGGTAGCGCTGAATTTCGTTCACATTACAGTGTTGATTTCATTACATTTTTAACACGTCTGTAATTCATAAACATTTTTGAAAAGATATTGTCTAAATGGAATTTATTTCCATAAAAGCGCATAACACTGCATGCCATCCGTCCGCTTCTTAACTTGTCATAGTTTTTGTACGGTTTCTGTAAGTTCAGATGGTCTTATGAAATATTTTTGTAATTAAACGAGGAAAGAAAACTTTGCTTTATTATATTTTTCCACTTCCTCCATGAAGGTACATGAACAAACACCAACCCTTATTGGAGCAGGTGTTATCAGTACATCATTCCTAGATCATATATTCTTGAAATTTTACAAGAATTATTCCGCACTCAGTTAGAAAATTGAGACACTTCCCGAATTAGAGTATACATGTATCATTTGCCTTTATTTCAAGACGACTTGATAAACAAAAGTGAGAAAGATCAAAGACAGATTGATACTGTGAAATTGTCATAAATTGCCTTCTTTACCGACGCTAAGTGAAGGGAATCATCTATAGGTTTGTACCAGCATCTAACATTTCTTTACTGACGGTAAGTGAAGTAAAGCATTGCACTGGAATCATCTATAGTTTTGTACCAGCATCTATCCCAGCATTGTACACTCACCATCCATGAGGAAAGGACTCCATTGTCCAAATTTCACCCCTGATCCCTATATTCTTTCTGAAAGTAGGTCGGAATTCTCTGATGATTTGTCATGAGCTCGATTCAGCCAATGCACTGTTTTCAGTATACCAACTGCTTTTAATATCCAGTATATCCAGTAGCATAGTTATCATTGCAAATTGTAGTCCTATAGGGTGTTCCCGCATAATCATATTTCCTTCAAATTAGCTAGATCTAAACGTATCTAGATCTCCCTCGTTGGACTTCCATCTCTGCTACGTTAAAACTGTTCTACTTTAATAAAATCTATTAAGACGCTAGTTCGCAAATAGATTTCTTTATATGTGGCCTTTCGTACGTGGCTGTGCGAGTTACCTCGCTTTTCATACATCGACCTCCAAGCTTGAACCCCTATGTACTACGTCATCAGTACACGTCACAAAGCACATGTTTTACATACGGGTCCTTGAGCGACCTCTTTCTGGAATTCAACTAAAGGTAACAGACCTATTGAAAATTTAAGCTAGGAAATGTTTGAATATGCACATTTAGAATTACATCCTTACATCAAATCTTTTAAGAAATGATTCATAAAATATTTAAGAATATGTTTTGGATCTCAATTCTTTCAATTAATTTCATAATCTAGCGATGTTGTAGGATTTTCTCTCAGTATTTTCAGACATTGATCTTTCATGATGCATACTTTGCGATATACAGATTCAGGTACGATACCATCGATTTTTCATGGTTTCTTGAATTTTGTGATGGATTTATTTATGTTATCTTTCGAAGAAACTCCTAACAATAGCATACTTCTTTGTATTTCATATCATTTCAACTGGAGACCTCTACGACCTTGGACCTTCACATGTACCTTTCTCTTGTCAACATAAGCGTTCAAGTCTCGTCATTTCACCTCCTTAGCTATCTACCTATACATTAAAGGTAGGATCACAATTTTCCTTTCAGTTATTTTGCAAAGATTGGAAGAAATCTGTCACATGAAATCTGAATGACTATTCTTTGTACTGTGTTTACAAAACACGTGATCTTCGAACAGGTCGGTCAGGTTTTTTTTGACCAGGGAAAAATTGACTAATAAGTAAATTTTATCGCTTCCAACCGACATTTTAGTGGATATGTCTGGTTTTGGATATTGTTTAGATCATATATGCAGTTTATATCGTACGAACAATTATTCTTTTGAGGAGAAATTGATGGATTTTAATATTCTTTTGTTCTTGTCAGTGAGTATTCGCTCAATCACTCTAGTGTAAACGTACAATACCATACCAGTGTAGTTAGGTCACGGAACTTAGTGTATTTGACCGTTTAATCCTGATTGATTGACAATGGCTGGTGGTAAATCTAAAGGTACTAAGCGTAAGACTGTAGATGACAGTAGCTCTAACGATTCACAGAATGGAAGTAACTCGTCTTCGCTGATGAATAGTATACTTGGAGCTGCCCACAATGTTCTGTATGGGACACCGTCACGTAATCAAGCTCTGACGTCAGCTTCGCCGGCCCCGGTCGCGCCTGTGCAGTCCGTAGTTACATCCACGCCAATTGATCTCTCTCGCCAGGGACAAGGACAACGCGAGGACGAGTTAAAGATACAGATTGCGGCTACCAATGAAAAACTTGATGAGGTCCTGAAGCGACTTACAAAATTGGACGTCATCGAGTCAAAGTTATCGGCGCTCGATTTAACAGTGTCCTCAATTGACCGTCGGGTGACCGCAGTTGAATCTAAATCGTCAGATCTGGAAAGCAGCGTACAGTTCCTCAGTAATACGATCGACGAGGCCAAGGTAGCTCTCGATAACGTCAAAACCATGGCGCATACCGTTGATGAGGCCAAGGGAGTTATTAATGACCTTAAAACTGCCAAAACTTTGCAGGCTGATACGAAACGCCACGAGAAAACCATTGAATCCATGTGTCACAACCTTGATAAAATTAGGAAGCAAAACAAGGATCTTGAGGCGCAATTGACCGACCTACGCTGGCGTTCTATGAAGAACAACTTGATTATTACCGGATTACATGGAGAAATTAGGGGAGAGAACACCGAGGGCAACGTTCGAGCGTTCTTACATCATGAAATGGGAATCGACAAACCTATGCCGTTCGGAAACGTTCATCGCTTCGGACGATTCATTCGCGGGAAACCTAGACCGATTGTAGTACGTTTCCTATTCGCACAAGACAGAGAGCTGGTGTTGCGCAACCGTAACAGACTACGCGGTAGACCGTTTAGTGTGCGTGAGCAGTACCCCGTGGAAATGGAGGAGAAACGCAGACAACTCTTCCCTATAGCAGATGTAATGAGGGAACGCGGGCACCATGTGAAATTGGTGAGGGACAGGTTATTTGTCGACGGTGAGGAAGTTGATCCGAGTGACTTCGACGATCTTGTCGCTGAGGAGTATATCGACGCAGTCAGCGATCCAGTTGGTGATGTTATGGTCGTTGATCACGTTCATGATCAACAGTCGTCAAACGCTGTGGCCCAATAGGGGGACGCGGAGGTGAGACCATTGACTTCTTTGCGCATCGCATCATGGAACGTCAATCGCGGTCTGGATCGGAAACTTGGTGAGCAAGACTTTATTAAAATTTTAGCTGATTACGATATAATTTTTCTGTCAGAGTGTTGGTTATCCAACGAAAATGACCCTGATTTTTCATTGCTTTCTGACGAGTTTTCATTCCTTACTTTTCCTCGTACCAAATGTAAGGGCGGTGGACTTGTTTTACTATATAGAAGCAATTTAGCTAATAATATTAAGCTATGTAAAGTTGTTGGTGACAGTATCATATGGGTGAAAATAGAAAATCTTCTTGCAAAAGATACATATATTTGTTTTTGTTACATTCCTCACGATAATAATGTCTTCTACAATCACTATGATATTGATTTGTTTGACTCACTGCTGATTGATATTGCAGAATTCTCAGATCTCGGCGCTGTTTTGGTTTCAGGTGACCTAAATAGTCGCGTAGGGGAAGCAAAAGATTTCATTGAATTGGATAACTTACCACAAAACCTTTTAAGAAATGTTTCTAATTTTGTTACATACTCATGTGACAATGATCTAGGGGTCAGGAAGTCAGAGGACAAGCATGTTAATTCATTCGGGCGTAAATTATTAGATTTATGTATTGCAACAGGTCTGAGAGTCTGCAATGGTAGATTAGAGGGTGACAAGATGGGTAGATACACGTTTTACAATCATTTAGGATCAAGTGTGATTGATTATGTTCTAATTGATAAAAGTAACATGAATATAATTGAAAGTATTCAGGTATGTGACTTCAATCAATGGTCAGACCACGCACCTGTTGAGCTAACACTAAAATGCACAACACTGTCTAATCTCTGTAGAGGGGGGATGGTCACTGACGCAGATAGAAATGAATATATCACTTCATATAAATGGAATGATGATTTTATTAATGAAATGAAAGGGTGCATTGAGCACAGAGCGGGAGATCTGAGCACGATCACTGATATGATTGGTTCATCACTAGGTATTGATCAAGGTGTTCAGAAGTTCACGGATACTTTAAACGAGATTTTTGAACCTTTTTGCCGAAAAACTGTAAAACCACAACGCATTTCGTTAACTCATAAGGAAACAGATGATAAACCATGGTTTGATAATAGATGCAAGTTTTTATTTTCAGAGTACAAGTCTGCATTGAATATTTTTAATAGGAATAGAACGGATTTTAATCGTCATAATTTGGTTTGCGCAAAACGGATGTACAAAAAGCATGTGAATAAGTGTAAGAAATTTTACTTAAGACATGAAGGTAATAAACTTAGCTATCTTAGAAAATATAATCCTAAACAATTTCATCGAATCTTTAAAAAGAGTAAGAAAATCAATAGTACACTATCCTGTGACCAGTTTTACGAACATTTTAAAGAAGTATGTAATAATACAGCCGCTCATAACAATAACGTAAATTTTGATATTGATGACCATACTGTGTTTTCTGAATTAGACAAAGTAATTGATGAGCAAGAAATCTTAGATGTTTTAAAGAAACTAAAGGCAGGCAAAGCAACAGGAATAGATAATTTGCTAAACGAATATTTCTTCAAATTTCAGGATATTTTGTTGCCAATTCTAGTACAACTTTTTAACAAAATTTTTGAATCAGGTTGTTTCCCAGAAAGTTGGTCTGTTGGAATCATAGTGCCTTTACATAAGAAAGGGAACACAAATGACACTAATAATTATCGCGGTATTACCCTTGTAAGTAATCTTTCTAAAATATTCACTTCTGTGTTAAACAATAGGCTAATGAAATGGTCAAGTGAGAATGGTACTATCTCGGATGCTCAGTTTGGCTTTAGGGAAGGGTACTGTACAACTGGTGCAATCTTTGCTCTTCACAGTCTGATATCGTTATACTTAAGTAAGAAAAAGAAACTCTATTGCTGTTTTGTAGACTATAGAAAAGCATTTGATTCAGTGGACAGAAACAAGTTATTTTACAAATTGGCAAGATGTGGTATCACTGGCAAATTACTTAATATCATAAAATGTTTATACAAAGATGTTAAGTCATGTGTAAGATATAGGTCACAAATGTCTGATTTCTTTTCTAGCACTAATGGTCTCATGCAAGGTGAGGCATTATCTCCTCTGCTCTTCTCTCTCTATGTCAATGACTTTGAATCTGACCTCATCTACAATAATTGTGAATCTGTTAATCTTAGAGAATTATCCATGTTTCTTATGTATTATGCTGATGACACAGTCTTATTTGCTGAATCCAAATGTGCTTTACAGAACATCTTGAACCAGTTACAAATATACAGTAAAAAATGGAGTCTTGAAGTTAATGTAGACAAAACTAAAATCGTTGTTTTTCGTAATGGTTATAGATTAAGCAATGGGGAAGTGTGACAATACAACAATATTGAAATTGAAGTAGTAAACTCCTTTAATTACTTAGGTGTGACTTTGCATTACAATGGTAAATTCAATGTGACTCAGAAAATTATAGCTAAACAAGGTAGCAAATGTATGTTTGGTATAACAAAGATCTGTAATGATAATTCGCTCAATATTGAATCAAAACTAAGTGTTTTTGATACATACGTCTCGAGTGTCCTCAATTATGGCTGCGAGGTATGGGGCTTCCATGTAGGTAAAGACATAGAAAAAGTTCACCTTAAATTCTGCAAGAGAATATTAAATGTTAAAGCAAGTACTCCAAGTTATATGGTCTATATTGTTATTGGCTATATTTAGTTTGCTTATTTATACAATAGCATGTGTATTATAGAAATGCATTTTAATTGTTGCTTATTATTTGCCAATGCTTATTTTCTGTTCCTATTTCATTTGGTTTACGCTTATATTTGTATACTTTGCATATGCGTGTTACTCCTATCATAGTATATACGCCAACTCAGATGTACTTTGCGCATCTTTACTCTCATAGCCAACTCAGCTTTTGAATGTCGCCTGCTTATTTTTGCTTCATATATTGTATGCGTGTTACCTTATTTCATTTATGTTGGATATTATATTCCAATCTACATGGTATCTTGACATTTTGAGGTCTTTCCTCCACTTTACCATCGTTTATATATTTGCTTATTTCTTTCATTATATACTTGTACTTTAAAAGACTCCTTTTGTTTATTTATTACCAATTTATTTTCTCTTGTCAATGTTTATTTCCACTCA
Organism: Pinctada fucata; assembly: GCA_028142955.1. Taxonomy (NCBI): domain Eukaryota; kingdom Metazoa; phylum Mollusca; class Bivalvia; order Pterioida; family Pteriidae; genus Pinctada; species Pinctada fucata. Next base: position 35,207,063 of record AP027114.1, read on the forward strand.
CATTCAGCATGCATGTTGTCTTTGTCTTGTTGTATGTTGTTGTGCAGTAGATCTATATGTATATATCAATTGTACCTTGTATGTTCCATGCTTATAGACCTTTTGGTCTTTTGCTAATAAACTATACTATACTATACTATACAAACACTGCATAATTACCTCCAATGTTTACCACAAACTTGTTGATCTACATCAGTACATGTAACTTCAGTTTTTATTTCGAATAATCAAGTGTGGTCAACTTTAATCATTTAATCAAATTTATTCATATCTTGTTTTGCTTAATTTTATGTGTAGTAATGTTTATTTTTTTGCCTTTGTCATATATTGTTTGTACATTCACATTGTTATTTTATTGCTCACATAGCACCTCTGTGTGTTCGAGTTGGTAAGTAACCTTAGTGCAGAAATGGAAATTGGGCAAAAGTTTCACAACCTAACCTGAACATGTGCCCTTTGTATCTGAAATATCTGGAATACCAAAAATTTATTAAATAAATAATTAATTAAATGAAAACAATTATAAAATAAGAAGAAATGGAAAAAATAGAGGTAAAACGATAAATAGATGTAAAAAAAACCCAAACAAACAAACAAACAAAAAAATAAATAATTAAAATGAAATAAAAAATCTGCAAAATAGAACTGTGCGCATGCCTAGGCATGTAAGTAGTCTCGACTTGTTCATTCCAATTAAAAAAAAAAAAAAAAAAAAAAAAGAAAAAAAAAAGAAAATATGTATAGTGGGAACATGCATACATCAAACTTACAAGTACGTTATCCATTGAACTTGCCGAAGGCGGTCATATCTATGTTTTCAATTGAAATTAACAGCCCCATGCAAGAAGTAAACAAATGTTGTTATTGATTAGAAATAGAGAAATGTGTACAAAAATTCTTAAAGTCATACTCCAAAACTGCAATGGGCATATAAGTATCACTGGGCTCACAGTTATACGTGTAGATAAAATAAAAGAACCATATAGATAAATTAACACAACCTCTAAACTATAAATACAGGAAAAATAATTTCCACCCACAAGTATCGTACAGTATTGAATAGGTTACGTGAACTTTACGTATGAAATATCGATGCATCTGGTCAACCCGGATTTCTAACTCTCCCCCCCCCCCCTCCATGGGGGTAGTATGTTTCTCTGGTCACCTCAATATAGAACTACAAATGAATATCGCATAGGACTAAAGGATTCCCCGAGTTTTCCGAATTATAAAGTTGCAAATTCTAATCGAATAGAGAGATAAATATTAATTATAATGGATAAATAAACAAATGAATATACAATTAATTCTAAATATAAGCAGGGAATAACCTGGATTTGTAAAGGCAGGGGCCATTAAAATGGGCCAATGGCCCCTTTCTTTATTAAATGTATATAAAATTGACAAAAATAGGGGCCATTTGAAAAAATAAGGGGCCATTTAGCCAAATCATGGGGCCGATGAACTCTTATCTGGGGTCCTAGACTAAATGCATATTTGGATAGTTTATATAGGGGGCCATTTCATATTTGAAGTCAGATTTCTCCTATCTCGAATAGTTTTCTCATAATTTCACAATTGCCCCACCCAGGATTATCCCTGTATAAGACACACAAACAGTGGGTACTAACTACACAGATTAACACATCCTGAGATTTTCTACAGGTATCAATTTTCCTTCCAAAATAACTTTATTTTCGTTTGACCATAAACTAAATCAGCCCGTTCAAATTTCAACTCCAAAAAGTTGAGAGCCATTACTGCAAGGCAACCACACTGTCGACGTTCTACAGCTTACAATCTGTAACAGTACCTTATAAATAACACTTCCTTTTACGAATCTAAATCATCAACCACCACTCATATTTACAAAAATAGATAGATTAGTCAAATAAATCAATAAAATTTATAGATAAGAAAATAAATAATAAAACACCCCCAAGTCGATACGTTTCATCGGATCCAAGTTAAAACATCATTAATTTTGAAACCCCTCCCAAATTTCATACCACATAATCAAGCACACCTAGGCACATGTAGAAGGGTGTGTCAGAGTCATGATGTGCACGTCGTAAAAAGTGATGCTCAATGTGTCAATATACGGGCTCAAGGCACCATCCTCATTATACTTTAAAATAAAACTTCGAATGTTCCCGCTTTTCAATTCCAAGAAAAAAATGTACGACTATAAAATAACACATTGGCGTTTACGGTTTAGAGGATCTAATTTTAATGAATTCCCATGATAAGCTACATACCAACAACCAAGTAAGAATAAGACAGATATCTTACTCTTCATTTTTGCATACATTAACAATGAATAAATAAGACATAAGCAAACGAAAGAAGAAAATGCAAACAAAACAAAATACAAACAAACAAACATTTAATCAATGCCTATATTATGTAAACAAAAAGAAAGGTTTTACATTCGGAATTCAGAAAATTATATACATATAAAGAGTACATGTATGTAGTTTATTCTCAGACAGGTACGCACACGCTACAAATGACATCAAGATTTTCCAAAAAAAAAGATAATAAAAAATAAATAAATAAATAAAATAAACAAGTAAATAAATAAAATAAAAAAAAAATAAATAAAAAAAATAAATATAAAAGAAAGGGAAAAATAAATATATTCACGAATAAATACTATTATAGCCTATGTAACCGAGTTAATATATCAATCATTATCAATTAGATAAACGAATAAAATTTAAGCAGATTTAGATAAATACGGTATCGCGAATGTGTAAATTAATCATTAAAGTAACTGATAGAGCTGAAAAGGAAATTTAAGAAGAAATACCTATATTAATGATAAACCAATCAATTACTAAAATCTAACGAAATACATGTAATAAGACTAATAATCATTAATGAAGGCATGTTAATCACAAAAAAACCCAAACAAACAAACAAAAAACAAAAAAAAAAAAAAAAAAATGTCTGAATAGTTACGTCAATTAATCGATCAATCAATCGTTAGGAACCCCTAAACCTTTTAATCAGATATAACATTACATTAAGATAGATTATAAAAAAGATAAACGTCCCTTAACAAGATTTTGAATGTATTATCAAACAAAGGTGCAAAAAAAAAAAAACAAAACAAAACAAAAAAACAAAAACAAAAACAAAATTCTATTAACCAAATTTGGCACCATGTCTGTTTTTAAAGTAAATAGGAAAAAAAAAGACGTGTGATATCAATCTATGGCAAGATAGACCAAGGTTTCTTAGAAAGAATTAAATGCAGCATTTCATTTGTAGCAGCTACAGGTACATTATTTGTACATGGCTACATTTTGCATTTTAGTTAAAAATAAAAAATAAAATAAATAAATAAATAGATAAATAAATAAATAATAATAAAAAAAAAAAGTTTTGCATTCACACTCAAATATTATTTTCACGTTGTGTAGCTCATGCTCATGAAGCAGATACCAAGTATAGTACAACGTGGTGCATGTGTAAGTTGCATTTTAGTTTTCATGACACAAGCACTCAGAGCTTTGCAACAATAAAACCTCGTACTTCAAGCTCAATTAATCTGGCAGAAATACCAAGCACGCACTGTCCAAGTAGAAAGATAATTCTATATCAGGCAGTCATGCATTTTAGCAAGATATGAACAAATTCAAAAGTTTCAATTCTTGTTGCTGTTGTTTTTATATATACCATTGATTCAATACTAGTATCAAGCGATTACGTATAAATAAAAGGCCTATGTAAATCAATGAGTGGTCGCGGCTGACGGAGTAATGAATCTTATAGCTGACCACTTTTCGGGGTTATTATCGCAAAGTGGCGGCTTTCGGGGCTGCGCTCCCGAAGCATGGCACCTACGCTATAATATTCATTACTTTATATCAATATTTAAAGCGCATGCGCTTCGGCGCGGTTTTCCCGGTCGCAGTGCATATTCGCAATTGATAAATAGGTTAAACTAAAGGCTAGCCAGTACTGACTATTTCGGCAGCCTTATTTGTTTATTTGCTGATCCCGAATTATTGTCGGGAATAACTCTCCTGAATTTAAAATACACTGAACTTTGAACTCAAATCATTGATGCAAAGTGATCGATTTGATCTCTTGTGATTGCTTGAAGTTAAATTGGCCGCGTATGTTCTGTTCACCGGCCAATCTTAACAAACTGACTGTTATTGTGAAATCAATGGAATTGGAATCAATTTGAACAAAATATTTGAATGAAGTGAACTTGGATTGAGCATTGAAGTGAACTTGATTGAACTTGAACTTCAATTGAACTTGAATTGAGAACTTGATTGAATTGAACTTGATTTGCAATTTGAATTTGATTGAATTGAACTTGAATTGCAATTCGCATTTATTTGAATTGGATTGCATTGAACTATGATTGAATTTGCATTGAACTTGAATTGAATATATTGACATTTGTTTTTGCATTGAATTTCTTTTATAATGTCAGCCGCGTCCAAAACAGCCACATATCATTAAAATGATGAAACTTATTTACTTTGCCATTGTCTTATTTTCATATACAAAGGAAAGGTCCACAGATAATAAAATCTATTAAGACGCTAGTTCGCAAATAGATTTCTTTATATGTGGCCTTTCGTACGTGGCTGTGCGAGTTACCTCGCTTTTCATACATCGACCTCCAAGCTTGAACCCCTATGTACTACGTCATCAGTACACGTCACAAAGCACATGTTTTACATACGGGTCCTTGAGCGACCTCTTTCTGGAATTCAACTAAAGGTAACAAACCTATTGAAAATTTAAGCTAGGAAATGTTTGAATATGTACATTTAGAATTACATCCTTACATCAAATCTTTTAAGAAATGATTCACCCACCCACCCACCCAATTTGTTGCTTGTTTTATAGGCTATTTTCAAATTTAGAACCTGGTTCTGCTGCCGGTTTTGATGTATATTTTCAGGTCAGCTGGATTCAACTCACCATTCCATCCCGGACACTCGGCGCGGCTGAATCCGATTATGTTCTTGGAATACTGCCTTTCTGATGTCCTAGACGTTTGCCTTTATCGACCTTACGAAGTGAAATCGATTCTGTGATCCTTGTCAGTGTAATGTTTGCCTACATCGACCTTATGAAGTGAAACCGACTCCGTGATCTTTGTCAGCGTTCCATTAGCGCAACACCTACGCTATAATATTCATTACTTTATATCAATATTTAAAGCGCATGCGCTTCGGCGCGGTTTTCCCGGTCGCAGTGCATATTCGCAATTGATAAATAGGTTAAACTAAAGGCTAGCCAGTACTGACTATTTCGGCAGCCTTATTTGTTTATTTGCTGATCCCGAATTATTGTCGGGAATAACTCTCCTGAATTTAAAATACACTGAACTTTGAACTCAAATCATTGATGCAAAGTGATCGATTTGATCTCTTGTGATTGCTTGAAGTTAAATTGGCCGCGTATGTTCTGTTCACCGGCCAATCTTAACAAACTGACTGTTATTGTGAAATCAATGGAATTGGAATCAATTTGAACAAAATATTTGAATGAAGTGAACTTGGATTGAGCATTGAAGTGAACTTGATTGAACTTGAACTTCAATTGAACTTGAATTGAGAACTTGATTGAATTGAACTTGATTTGCAATTTGAATTTGATTGAATTGAACTTGAATTGCAATTCGCATTTATTTGAATTGGATTGCATTGAACTATGATTGAATTTGCATTGAACTTGAATTGAATATATTGACATTTGTTTTTGCATTGAATTTCTTTTATAATGTCAGCCGCGTCCAAAACAGCCACATATCATTAAAATGATGAAACTTATTTACTTTGCCATTGTCTTATTTTCATATACAAAGGAAAGGTCCACAGATAACAAGTGTTCTGAAGTACATCTTAAAATCATTTAATTTTCATTGTCATTTTCAAGAAACGCATTGATGCAGTTTTCTGTCCAATTTTTCGGGTGATACCTGCATCAACAGAAAAAATATAAGATTCATTTCTTAAATGTCTTGATGAGAATTACAAACAATTAGATGTTTTCAAACGATAGTCAAAAGCATAGTTACGAAATATCCTCTGAAAATTTACGTATAATTTTTTTTAAATGTCAACGTTTTGCATGATAGAAAACATCGAATTAAAAAAATTACCGGAAATGACTTTCTTTTCTGACGGGTGTTGCCATTCTGCACACAAGCGGCCTTTTCCGATTACGTTCGGAACTTCATCAGGAAAAGTACAGGATACTATGCAGAGGTTACGTCGCTTGTGTCATTGTGAGCGAGATTGGGTGTTGCTAGCAAACAGGATATGCTTACTCTTCCCGGACACCAGGGCCAGGCACCATAAACTGAAAATTGACTTCAGTCAAATTTTCAAAGTACAATATTAAGAAAATAAATGAAAATTTGAAATATTGAGTTTTTCAATCCTATTCTACTCTGAAAATAGACAAATTCTGTGAATAATTTCAAGTCATCACTTATATTATAACGAGACAATAGAAAATTGAAATTTGAGTAAGAATAAAAAAAAAGAAGAGTACGCTATGAAAATTCTATTGTCTCGTTATAATATCAGTGATGACTACTTGCTGTGTGTTGCATACCCGTAACAAAACACAAATTATGACATTTTGCTTTGTGTTGTATACCCGTAACAAAACACAAATTATGACAATTATTCGATTTATATGCACCACAGTTGTCTGTTTAATTCTTGTTTTCTGAAAACGCGTTTCTTTAGGTAATAAGGTGATGTTAATATTGATGTCACCGCGGGAACAGTATACAGGTGGGAACAGCCGTCGCGGCATGTTTCTTTAGATCTTATGCATTGTGATGTCACGAAATTTCATACGAAATACAAGCACGTTCTTTTCAATAGTTTCATCTCAGGGAATTACAATGGTTGTGCATATATAAGAAATTATTATATTGAACAGGCCTTAGGATCAATGGAATAGCATTTTCAGTTACAGTGTAATCCAATTTCTTCATCGAATTTATTCAGGATGGCGCTGCTTACAATCAATTTTGATGGGATTTTTTTTTTGTTTTGTTTGTTTCGTTTTTGTTTTTGTTTTGTTATATGTTCTAATACCGCTGCCAATGAGCGAAACTCCCCTCTTGTTTTTCAATCATACGAAGAAAGAAATTTGAATAAGCTGTAAGCTTACATTTTGGTCCCACTCACTTGCTATAACTTATGGTGGAGGTTTTTCTTTGTTTGCTTTGATTCTTGTTTTATCCTGGTTTTGTATGCCTTCGGCGGTTTACTCTAGTGGTATGACATCATCAAGATCATCCACTGTTGTGGTGTTACCGTACAGCGAGAGTTTATAAAGCCCCGTTTACACTATCAAAGTTTTCTTGTACAAGAAAACTTGGTCAAAGTTTTTGACGCGAACTTTGATAGTGTAAACGATCCAAGAAAACTTTGATCAAAGTTCGTCAAAGAACTTTGATGGACTTTGACGGAATAGAACTCCATCCTATTTTTCTTGAAACTTTGACGGACTTTGACGGGAATCAACCAATCAGAGTAGAGATTCAAAATTACACCAGAAATATTTTAAGTATTGATGAAAGAAATAGAGGCAATTTAGAACATTAAAAGTAATGAATATATCTACAAAGACAAAAGACGCGTTGCAGTGAATTCCATCTATATTTTTTTGTTTTATAAATCCTTGAACTCGTGCTCAATTGTTCCATATCATGTAATAAGACCTATAAACAACCACTAACATAAACTATAAAGTTTTCATGAGAAATATTCACAATATTTTCATGAACCATCTATGTTTTGGTGCATATTTACTACGTTTTCTTGTACAAGTCGCTCAAAGAACTTTGATAGTGTAAACAGACAACTTTGTCCAAGAAAACTTTGACCAAGTTTTCTTTGACGGACTTTGACCAAGAAAACTTTGATAGTGTAAACGCGGCTTAATTCAATATAACATTATGTGCATCTGTTGAAACCTTTGTGCGACAAGTGGGTTGGTTGTGCGTACGGAATCCAGATAACTACACAATTTTCTTTGGATATATCAGATGTCCGTCCAAAGTTGACCCTGGGCATACATCGATTTCCGTTTAGTTTTATTCTATGGTGCGTCATAATTTCGCCTTCATTCTTTTGGTCCTTCTGTTGTGAGTGTCCTGTCTACTTGTCTCCGGCAATTTGATTTCACTCAATAATTTAAGCTTGAAGTATCACTGATGAACATTTATGAAAGTTCGCATTTGAAAACTTCTTTCTTTTTTTTATGTTATTACTTTTCTTGATGTCCGTTGTTTGCTTCAGTATTATGCGTGTATATTCCATAGTGACCACAGCAGCGCGTTGCTTTGTAGGAGATCCTCTCTCTTTTCTCAAAATTGAAGTAAAGTTTATCTTACTCGTAATCATGCTACGAATCAACATTTTATGCAAGTTCCGGGAGATCAAGGGAGATGCAAACAAATAAGTCATGCATGTTCATCCCAGACTTAGTAGTAATTCCAACAACTTGTTTGTAAAAAGTTAAGATGAGGTTATCCGATTCAGAGAGAAATAAGGGAATGACAGTCAAACCGAAAACCCTAATTCAGAATCCGAAAAATACAATAAATGGGTATGCCAAGTTTTTGGAAAATGCAAACCAAACAAAGAAAACGAGGAGATCCCAACAGTGAAAAAAGCGTCACATTAATTCTTTCATCGCAGATTCCACAAGATATTTTTATATTTAACGGGCCTTTGGATCATGGTATTGCATTGTTCAATTATAGTGTATATGATTTTTTCGTCGACTTCATTCATTTATTACAATCAATTCTGGTGGTTTTTTTGTTTGTTTTGTTTTGTTTTGTTTTTTGTATTGTTTTGTTTTATTTTTTGGTTCTAGGTTCTCATACCGCTGCCAATGAGAGAAACTCCCCTCTTGTTTTTCAATCATACGAAGAAAGAAATTTAAATAAACTGTCTTTTGATTGTACTTTTTGGAATATAATTTCAGCTTTTGTGTTTGACTTTCGCTGATTCCATATACTACTCCCTGAATAATTACTAGGATTCCATGTAGCCGCGTTTTGACCCAGAACGTGAACTACTATAAAGGAAATATCATCATGACAGTTCCCAAAATGATGGAATATTGTTCCATCGGGAAATTCCTTAAATTAGCCTGGAATGCGCGGATTTAGAAAGAGGTAAGGAGGGTCAGAACCCCTCCTCCTCCGAAAATTTCTTCAAAATGTTAATTTTCTACATTTTCATATATTATTTTCTGAAAATCATTAGCTTGACATCCGAAATATCTACATCCAGGGATCAGATCCCATCCCTTTTAATTGATTTTTTTCCTGGATCCACGCCTGCAGGTTAATTAATATAATTAAACCATCCTACACAGATCGCCACACCGTTCTGGGTGTGGATATAAACGATGAAATATGAAGCAAAAACAAACGTTTCAAGAGGGAAATCATAGTTTGATTAACGGAAAAAGTCAATTTAGATTGAGACCATGATGGACGGTCTGCCTTTGAGAGTTAGGTAGCTCCATTGAAGTATTGGCCAGTATTTACACGTACTCTTAGGAAATGTCTATAAAATCAAGAGTGACTGAAGCTGATGGTACTTTTGGGGTGCAAGGTTGGATCGACTAAACTATAAATAATGAAGGAAAATTTTACTACAATCTTTATGAATGATATACGGAAAACTATGATTAGCTTAAGCTTACAGCCTGTGATATTCTTTGTGGTGCCAATCCTGGTGAATCTTATATCATTGGATAGTTCAGTGGATGCCTTCAGTATATCATCTCTAGGTAGAAATCCGTTTTCTTCACATGAAACGTGCCAAAGGAGGACTATTGGGATACAAGTAACCCATTCTGACTGTATTACAAAAACCGTGTTAGCTTCCGCATGTAGGGGTACTTGTCATTCACGGTCAATACCAGAGTGGAATTTTGATTTACAGACAACAAAGATGGTCAGATACTGTACATGCTGTAAACCACGGTCAATTGTCCGGAGGATGGTGCGACTTAACTGTCCAAATAGTACACCAAGGCGACGATTCTATCGAATATCAATTCCGGTGGACTGCGCATGTCGACCGTGCTCGGACGGGAATCCTAGTGCTGAACAACCTTATGACTATGATGTGTGAAGAATCCTATTGGCGCAAATATAATATAAATCTCATTTACAGACATTTAAAAAAAACTTTGACTTTGGAATAATGAAAATTATCTTTACTTTAAAGAGGTAATTATGCAATACCTTCATCCTATCTACTCTTAGACTAGTCTTGTCTCTTGCAAACATTTTTGATTTTCAGATCTTAATATAATTGTTTTACAAAAATAAAGCTTATGTTCATTGAAATTTTTACTGAGAATCGATAAAACAGTATTACATGTAATTGTCAATATTGAAATAAATGTTCTATAGATATCATAAACTTGTAAAATCTTTTTGGAAATTTTACAATGATTATTCTGAACTTCTTTAAAAATTTGGGACAACTCCAGCATCAGAGTATGTATTATTCACCCCCAGTATGTATCATTCACTCCTATATCGGGAATTCGCTTCTTATCATGTAGTGGAGGTCTTTGTTTGCTTTGGTTCCTGTTTTGTCCTGGTTTTGTATGCCTTCGGTTTATGATTTTCTTAATTATCGATTTTGTGCTGTATATAGGGATATGGTCATTATCCATAGTTGTCATTGGGAATTTCATTTCTTCATTTTACGATGAACTAGTAAACAAAATCAGAAGGATCAAAGGCAGATCAAACTTCAACCATAAATGTAAGAAATTAGTCGGTTGCCTTCTTTACCAAGGATATGATCCCAAGATCATCAAAAGAACACTGGGCATGGTACTGGACAAATCTACAGTTTTGTACCAGTGTCTTTCCCAACGTTGCACACTGGCCAACCATGACGACGGGACTCGATGACGGGCCTTGTTTAAATCTCGTTAGAATAGACTGGGTCCTGATTCTCTGTCCTATCTGAAAGTTGGTCAGACTTCTCGGGTGATTGATCTTGCGCTCGTTTCAGCCAGCAGAGCACAAACTGTTATACGCATGCCATAGATCCATTTACATAGAATTTGTGCTACAAGAGGCCGCTGCGTTTGACTATCTTGTTTGTGATTTCACCTTACAGTGATAAGTTTTATGTTTATACAACTATTGTTTGTATATGGAGACCTCTGTGTATCCGGATAAGTGTGAGGGTTGCGCGCACGTAATCCGGATAACCACACCATTTGCTAATAGATAGCAGATGGCCGTCCAAAGTCGGCGCCGGGTGCACATTGGTCTCCTTCCTTTAATATGCTGTCATCAATGATTGATGTTTCTGTACGTCTGTTTCGATTGTTTTGTATGATGTGCTAGTGAATATTGTTGTGTCTTTTTGCGATTTGTAGTTTGTCTGATGTCATTTATGTGTCACTTTCTTGTGGGTTTGTTTCGCTGGGTGAGTACAGGGTGATCATTTCCTTTTCTTTATTGTCTGCTGTCACACTGTTTCTAGGGGGACCTCCGAGTACCAAGAAATGGATAATGCACGTAATCCGCATAGCTACTACATTTGCAAGTTTGTCAGCTCGATTGGACTCTTCAGTTTTGTTTCTATGTGGTCTTTCAGTGACATTTGTAAAGAATTTTTTAATACATCCTCATATTTTCATTGTTTAATCCTTAAAATTGTTTTGGTTCCATTTTTCATTAAATTTCGTGTACAAAGAAAGAAGACCCTAAAACTAAACACAGACTCGGGTTCTACTTTGTTGTCGCCTCCACACTGAGGAGTTTTCAATTGAAGGCTTAGCTCAATAGAAAAGCGTATTCTACTTGTACATGTGAGATAATAATACTGGGTTCGAACACCTGTCGGAGCTTATTTTTCTAACCTTTAAAAATGATAATATATATAGTACTGAATCTTTCCATTTTATCAAGCTTTGCATGTGAAAATATCCATGGGTTTATATACTTTATTTGCTTTAAAGTTGCAGCCAGAGTGTTTAAAATCTATTTTTTGAAAAATGACGCAAATTTTGGGAATATTTCATCGTTTTTCCTTATTACCCAGAAATGACCTTTATCTCCACTATATACCTCTTTGTCTACAATGTTGAACGATATTTCAGGCCAGAACAATTCAAAGGAGGGGATCTCCAACAAGACTCGGTTGCATCACCTATAGCAAAACAATTAAACATCCCAAGTGAAAACAAAAAGTATACATACACAACAAGAGACGCAAAAGGGAAAAAAACCAAATACGACAAGAAAACTACACATTTAATAACCAACGAAACCAGTAGGCGATCGGTGCCGACAATCTTCCGCGCTATTAGCAAAGGTGTTGATAACGTGCGCACAACCCTCCCACTTTTCCGTTTATCAAGAGGTCTCCAGTTACCTCCTCGTTTGAAGATGACCGCACAAACAAGACAGCAAAACACAGGGGTCCAAGCAAGACACAGAAAAGTATGTTTATGGATATAAAACAAATAAAAGGGCCTACGAAAAATAGTTCGTGCCCTGACGACTATAGTGAGCTCATGCATGTTATCCCCCGAGGAGTCCGACTGACATTCAGAGCAGACAGGTGGTCGGGGCACTGTCTTCTATAAAGAGGTTTGGAGATGGACCGTCGTGGAGTCGTCACAATCAGAGTGCAGTTCTTACGAATGCGCTGTTACGAGGCTGTAGATTGGTCAAATACCATGCCGAGTGTACGTCTGATGACAACAGGATTATATTCACGGTACACAAGAAGTTTGGTGATTATGATGCATTATCGATGGGAAGTCTTTCCATCCTTGATCCTTCTTACTTTATCTATTATGTCACCATAAAAGGCAGGTTACGAAGCTTCCAAAGTAATAGAATCTGTTGCATGTTTATGGTCCGAATTTGAAAAGAAGCCCGAGATAATTTACAATAATTTCAAGAAAGTCATGAATATTATAATTATGAAAGCAGAAACCATGACCTAAAAAATTCTTGGTAATGTGTTAATTTCTACTGTGAAAATCCAAAACATAAGTATGAGTTCAAGCCTACCAGATGAGTTGAGATATGTAAATAACGTATGACGTCGCCTTGGAACATTCCCGTCACGTAAGCCAGGAGAAATTCACTATCATAATGTTGAATCCAAAATCATACACTGCCATCCATAAATAACTATACAAACAAGGAAATCATTCAAAATTCTTTATACGTTTATCCTAATTTTTCAATCCTGAACTTGAAAGAATCATAATAATTGGCTTCACATAATTCAAAATTATGAATTGTAGTAAGGAAAATGTAAAAAGAAACTTTCCTCATCTGCACAATTTTTTTCCAAAAATTGTCATTTTTGTATAAAAAAAATTTAAAATTCAAAAACTTCAAATATTTGGGCCAAGTTTGTTACAAATGATTTATACAAGGTTCATTATTAGAATCATACAGCAATTGATTTGAAACTGTCTATTTTATAACAGCAGAATGAGTAGAAATAGTGTATACTAATTTATGGATGGCAGTGTACAACTCTACATTAACAATCTTGATATCTAGGTCTAAAATTTTGTTTCTGTGTGTGTCACTTTTGCTTTGTTGAGTCTCATTCCATGCAGATAATTTCACCGAATTTGATACGTTCACAGAGACAGATGTTGCTAGCATGTAGATTCTTACTCTCACCGGGCACCTGGACTCATCTCATAAGGGGATTCAAAATGTTCCTTTTCTAACTGCTTTGGTTGCTTTGTACATTTTCATTTAATAAATTACATGCATTTTTGTTATAAAACCAACGAGAAGTCTCTGATGAGACTGAAGCTCTCCTGGTTGATTTGTACATATACACTCAAGAGAATGTATACTATTAGTTATACAGTGTTTTATGGGGGGGATACAGAAATATATTGGGTCGATGAAAAAAGTTGTATTGGGCGAAGCAAAGCGGGATAAATGTATATATCAAGTTTTTTTAAAGAGAACCAATAACAACATGCCCATGTATATCCATTTATTTCTAGCTAATTATTTTTTTTCAGCAAAATTATTTAAAAAAAAAAAACCAAAGTCTCCCCCCCCCCAAGAATATCAAATGAACCGTGCCTTAGATTATTCTAGAATGTGAGAGAATTTCAATGTGGTATTAATGTAGACGGAAGCTAATTATTAAAATATAATACAAAATATTTTTACATATAAAATATTTGATCCTCTATAGAAAACATTTTTACCATATATCCCACGTAAGACTAAGGGTGTCTCATAAATATTTTAAAATCTGCATGAGGTTGAAATGTTGTTTTTGATTGAACTGAAGAGTCATTATAAAAGGCAAAAATTGTAAAAGTACATAATGACTCGAGGTCCAATTGACAAAAAGGCCTGAAACATTTGGTTATTACCGGTTATTTATGGCAGGAACAGGTATCGTACCCAGATAGCTCAGCTGGTAAGAGCGTCTACCCAGATAGAAGAAGGTCTCGGGTTCGATTCACGGTCCGGTCACATCTTTTCCCCTCCTGTTACAGAATTGGCGCCAAACTAAATGACTCAAGGTGATGTGGAGTTTTGTGTGAGGTTTCCAGTGCATGGAAACCTGAACCAGAAGTCTCTGATGAGACTGAAGCTCTCCTGGTTGATTTGTACATATACACTCAAGAGAATGAATGCTCGGCTTCACCTCGCCTAATACCACTTTTTTCATCGACCCAATATATTTCTGTATCCCCCCTGAAAACACTGTATAACAAATTTATCCCGCTGAATCGCTTTTGGTTTGTGTATCTTACGTCAACATATTTTAAAGCATTTTGGTGATGTCAAAAGCATAGAGGGTCTTAGTAGAAGCAGGATATCAAAATAATATCCCATTAGTAAAATAATACAACATAATATTTGGTTCTTCTCGACCAATCAGATTGCAAGAAATTTGCCAGAGGCGGGATAAATGTATATATCAAGTTTTTTTTTATGAGAACCGACAACCACATGCCAATGCATATCCATCAATTTCTAATTAATTTTTTTCATCAAAATTCAGAGCAAAATTATTTTTTTTCCAAAAAAAAAACGGTGTCTTCCCCCCCCCCCCCCCCCCAAGAATATCAAATGGACCGTGCCTTAGATTTCTCTAGAATGTGAGAGAATTTCTAAAAATGTGTATATATAACATACCATATGTCACAGATGTTTTTATTTTTCGAAAAATGTTGGTCAAAGGTCAGGGATGGGGTCAAAGGTTAAAAATTTGGCTCCAAAAGATGAGCATTCTCAAGATACATAGACATGCAATATATGACAGCTATATTATCTTTAATACCCTTTCATCAGAATTTAGTTGAATGGAATATATACTGACAGTCGGATGGATAGACAAACAGATGAACAGACAGACCTACCACTATATGCCCTTTGATAAAATTAAGACTAAAGGCATAAATAACCTCTCATTTGAGCTGAAATAGTATTGCATTGGATACTCTATAAAGATATTTCCTTCTTTCTTATACTGACCAGTGAAAATACTTAGATCAAGTAATCAGACAGTTTCAGATTGAAATTAAATATAATAGGACATGTGGCCTACCGAGTGAAAAAAGTATCGGCCATTTTGTTCTAAAACCTAAAAAGGTTTTAGGCTATTCTTTTAGTAAATGTAAAACAATGTAAATAGAATATTGAACGTCAAGAACATGAACTTTTAGGGTGAATGTGGTATTAATGTAGACAGAAGCTAATTATTAAAATATAATACAAACTATTTTTACATACCGGTTATAATGAAATATTTGATCCTCTATAGAAAACATTTTTACCATATATCCCAGTTCAGAATAAGGGTGTTCCATAAATATTTTAAAATCTGCATGAGGTTAAAATGATGTTTTTGATTGGTCAAATTGTAAAAGGACAAAATGACTCGAGGTCCAATTGACAAAAAGGCCTGAAACATTTGTTTATAACCAGTAATTTATGGCAGGAACAGGTATCGTACCCAGATAGCTCAGTTGGTAATAGCGTCTGCCAAGATAGCAGAAGGTTTCGGGTTCGATTCACGATCCAGTCACATCTTTTCCTCTCCTGTTACAGAATTGGCGCCAAACTAAATGACTCAAGGTGAAGTGGAGTTTTGTGTGAGGTTTCCAGTGCATGGAAACCTGAAAAATTGGTTGAGAGGAATGTGGCAGGAACTGGCATCGTGCCCAGATAGCTCAGTTGGTAAGAGCGTCTGCCCTGATAGCAGAAGATCTCTGGTTCAATTCCTGGTCCAGTCACATCTCTCCCTCTCCTGTTACAAATTTAACTTCTATAAATACTAAAGGAGTAGGTTCGGTAACCATGGAATTCGGCCCTGTCGTACTTTTGAATGAAATTTTGTATGTTAAATAACTGATGTCTGCAGTTTCTAAAACTGCTCTCTTTTTTCAAATATCTTAAAAATTGACGAAAATATAAGGAATCGTTCGAGGCATGGTATAGCGTATTGAGCGACGTCAATGACGTCGTCACATGACGCCGTCACGACGTTGTGTTGCCATAAGAAATTTATTAACACTATAGTTGTAACGAAAACAATAAATTAAAAAAAAAAAAACAAGATTTACATTTACAGTTTAAATTAGACGATTTGAAAAGATATGAGCTGGTATAGCCTCAAGGTAGAGAAGATGCGTGACGTATTTTCATCGGAAACTCGAGATCCATGTCCTGAAAACTGTCCATGAACACGCAGTCGGGAGCGTGTTTTTAACATATTGGATTTTTTTCTGCAGAAGTTAATTTCGTAATATAACAGTTAATAGGCCAAAAGATCCAACCTTTTAAAAAAAAGTCGCATAAAATTGATGCAAAACCATGAACAGTTTTCTAATTGGTATATCCCATTCCATTTTGGTCCTGTTGTTTTTCTTCTTCTTTTTTATTTCTCATATTTGTTTTTATATACGCTTGTGCATCCAAGGTATCCATAAAAGTATATTTCATTTATTGAATGACCATCGAATTGTGTTCAAACTTACCTTACATGTAGATAATGCATGTGTTATGCGGGATCAAGGAAGGTTGGGGGTGTTATTGTTGTGGGTGTCGACCGGTACGATTAAAAGTGACATGCGAAATAAATTTTCGTGTCATCTGTCAGTCTTCTTAAATTACAACTTACTTAGATGAATCTTTTTACCAGTATAAATGTAACTGTTGCATCATACATGTAGCTTCAATGTTCCAAACATCATTCATGTCGTAATATCCCAGACACAGACAGACGACATACGGAAGCTATTTCACAATGCGCACGCAGGGGCCGTAGCCAGATTTTTTTCTTATTCCCATGAAATAGCTGTACGTACATGTAGCTGATTAAATGGAAGGAGGGAAGGGGATAGAATTTTGATATATACAGAATAAAAAAAAATCTGGCTACGGCCCCTGTGGATGTGCACGAATGAAATGTTTCGTTTTAAAATCTCTGAATAGATAACGTATTGACACCTGAAAAAAAAAACCACTTGCTTCCTGGACAGTATCTTAATTTCAACGGGGCCCGATGTTTTTTAGCTCATAATAATTCATTTCAGTGCCTGGTAAATGTATCTTTTACATTCTACAGAACTTAGATTGTGTTTCATTTCCAGTTATTGTGTATTTTTACTAGATTTGAAAATTAACAAATCATAACATTCAGATTATCGCATCGTCCATTTATGTAATCGTTTGCAAAGTATAGTTGAAAAGTGCATATCCGATGCGGTGATATTTCATCTTTTATTAATGTTTAACGTCTTCAAATTCAATATCAGCATTTAGAATATACTAGAATAAATGTAGATCTGTGCGCAATATAAAAAAAAATCGATCTTCAAGCCGGAAGCTGCATATTACAATTGATTGACAAAAATGAAATAGATAAAAAAAAAAAAAAACCACAAAAACAAAGAATTGTGTGTTATACCTAGGCTACGATTGGATCATGATACATGAACATAAACAAATTTTTAAAAAGTTCGTCTCATTATGTTAACATCCTGTCAAAATTTCGGGGCTATTGAGCGATGAACATGTCTGTCCATCAAACTTCCTTGTCGAGCTTCCTAATAGGTCATTCATGCCGGTAATAGATTTCTGGATTAAATCGGTCTACCCATGTGTGTGTCCGTCCGTCCGTCCGTCCGTCCGCCGCCCTAAACATGGTTCTGAACATTTTAAAGAAACCATTACAATGAATCGATTTACTTCCTTTATATAGCCTTTACAAAAAAGGTCATGTTCGAGTATGACCCATGTCGCTCAATTATGTTCAGATTTACTCCTTGCAGAAAAAAAATGCAACCTTTTCGGTAAATTTCATGCTGCATTTTTCTTGAAATTTTTTTTTTCTGAATTTAATCCATTTTACTTCTGATTATCTACGAAAAAAAAAAAAACGATTATCGATTCCTAAATGTCTTCAACACTATTGCTGACCCGGCCCATGATCTCTCTTTAGACCAGTGCTTTCAGTTTGATGTTGGATTCATGAAAATACAAAACAGACCGTTTTATTTCCTTCCTCTTGATACATAACGAACTCAGATCCCGGGTACATTTTGTATCAAACATGAACACAAGCTGAACTAATAAGCTAGAGTATCGTACATCATATTTGCATAATCTAAATTGGAGTTTATAAGTCATACCAATAATAATAACATTTTCCGATACTATCTCTCTCTCTCATTTTCTGAATAGAAATTTTATTTTTTCTGTTTGTCGTTTTGAATTCGAGAAGGTATGAACTGTAGTCACAGTTATTACTATTTCTGTTTAGCGTTTGAAAATAATAATGTTGGATAATGAGCGAATATTTCTTCATTTTATTCAATATATATTAACGTTCCATTACACTTGCAGAATGCTCATGTATCATTCTTTATTCAACTTTTTTTTTTTTCTTTTTTTTTTTTTGTAATTTATGTATACCTATATCGTTCATCTTTTTTTGTTGCTACCGTCCGTGCAGCACACTTCAGAAATCGGAAAGTCAAGATTTTGTCATCTTTATCTGTTGAAACTTTTGATAAGATGTAGACCATTTGATAGTTTTAGTTTTAATATAAATTCAATACTGATATGTACATCGTATATTTATACCCAGAAACTCGTTTAATTTAACGTACACGATGTACTGAGCCTAAAAAAATCTTATAAATTCGCCCTATCAAACTTAATTTCTGGTCCTGGTAAATATGTTATAGTAGCACTTATTATGTTAGTAGTTGCGAGAAATCAAGAACAATCAAACTGTATAAAAATTATTCTCAAAATCTGTAGACACTGAAAAGAGTATCTCGATTTTCTGATTTCTAAAGAGAGCTGTACACGCTTAATCTCTCTCAGGTTGGTGGAAGTACGACATAGAAAACTTTAAAATAGATGCACAGCACAGTGCGTCACAGAAACGAAATTCTCTATATAGCAAGATTTGAGTATGATCTTCAATTTAATACCAATTCAATTTCTGTGACAACGTGTGCTATGGGTTAAGTTTCAGGATAAAGACTCTAAAACATGTTAAAAACACGGAAATCGACATACCGTCATGGATTAACGACGTCATAGATGACGTCACAGCACGTGCAGATTCCCGAACGTCGTATTTTTCTGAACTATCAAAGTTTGTCTTTGCTTTCATAAAGAAATAACATGAAATAAAACAATTTTAGAATCTAGGTTTGAACAGGGCCAATATCGGTAGTTTCTGAACCTACTCCTTTGGAATTTTGTAAAATAAAACTTACACAAGCACCTTTCATTTGGCAATGTGAAGGATGCATTATTGCTATTTTATTTGATAAAATGATCAATCTTTGTGATTCTGGTGTTTCCATTTATCAGAAAGCACAGCTCAAGTCCATGATCACTTAGGACATTCTACATGTACTCTTGCAACAAAAAGTCTCACTACTCTCTCCAAAAATCTTACACCTTAAACAATTAAAAAATAAGTAAGAAATACATGAATTTTGATTGTTTGTTATCTTTCTTGCACTGTATAAACATAATAGAAAAGATTTTCAAGTTGATTGATTGATCAGAGGAAATTCCGAAACTATCCCCTAGCGTTTCTATAGAATTGAAGATAAAATTCTGGGTCAGATCCCAAATAAAATATGAGAATAACTAAATTTCAGTCTCATCTATGATAATATTGTAAAATGGCAATAAAGGAAGATTTTGGTAGAAGTTTTCCTGGGTTGAAATATTTTTGTATGAGTTGGCTTTTACAAATGAATTTTTTTTTATTTTTTTTTTTAATTTAATTAACACATAGTAGATATGCCTATAAGGCATCTCTTGTTATATTTTCTACTATTAAAACATGTGTCACTTGCTTTAATGTAAACATTATGAAAATCTCATCAAACCACACAGTTTTACATCCCATTTGGGGTGGTACTCCAAGCAGTGGAGGAATTTATAAGAAGAAAGATGTAAGAGTTACCTCCCCCCTCTCCCCCCCCCCCCCAAAAAAAAAAACTTACACAAGCACAATATTCCTTTCATTTGGCAATGTGAAGGATGCATTATTGCTATTTTATTTGATAAATTGATCAATCTTTGTGATTCTGGTGTTCCCATTTAACAGAAAGCACAGCTCAAGTCTGTGATCACTTAGGAAATTCTACTCTTGCAACAAAAATTCTCACTACTCTCCCCAAAAATCTTACACCTTAAACATGTTAAAAAAATAAAAAATTAGTGAGAAATACATGCATTTTGATAATTTGATATCTTTCTTGCACTATATAAACACTATAGAAAAGATTTTCATGTTGATTGATTGATCAGAGGAAATTCCGAAACTATCCCCTAGCGTTTCTATAGAACTGAAGATAAAATTCTGGGTCAGATCCCAAATAAAATATGAGAAAAACTAAATTACAGACTCATCTATGATAATATTGTAAAATGGCAATATCTTTGTTTATTTATAGTTTCTGTCACTTATGTACTCTACATGCATGTAGAAAGGGTAAGAGAAAATAGCCATATACCCATTTTCCATAATCCTAGGGAACAGGGACTCAAGTAAAATACTGTAATGACATCTAAACTGCAAACCGATAATATTTTGGAATAAATCAATTAATTATTATCCATAAATTCTGGGAAATTAGCTATCATGAGATCACATTGTAGTTTAATAGAGAGAAAACAACAACCACACCCATTTTCTAAGACCCTTGGGGTCAGAGACTCAAACAAAATATCAGGTGAACAACGAGATTACAAACCCATCATATTGCATAGAGAATTTAGTCTCCATTATTTATAGTGTCGGCGCTGTAAGCATAAGATTATATGGAATAATATAAAAGAAAATGGCCACACCCTTTTCTAAGACCCTGAGGGTCATTGGCTCAAACAAAATATCAGGTGCACAACTAGACTACAGACCCATCATATTGCAAAAAGAATTATGTCTCTATCATTTATAGTGATAGAAGAGCTGTCCGGACAAAATTACATATAATTTAATGACCACGCCCATTTTCTAAGACCCTGGGGGTCAGGGACTGAAACTAAATGTCAGGTGCACAACTAGACCATGGACCAAGTAAAATACAAAAAGAATTAAGTTTCTATCTCTAACAGTTTCAGAGGAGTTGTCCGGACAAGAATTGTTTACGGACAGACGGACAGACAGACAGACGGACAGACGGACGGACAGACGGACGGACGCCGGACGAAGGGTGATCGCATAAGCTCGACTGGTCTGAGACCAGTAGAGCTAAAAATTGGTGGAGAGGAGTGTGGCACGAACAGGTATCGTGCCCAGATAGCTCAGTTGGTAAGAGCGTCTGCCCTGATAGCAGAAGATCTCGGGTTCAATTCCCGGTCCAGTCACATCTCTCCCTCTCCTGTTACAAATTTAACTTCTATAATTAATACTAAATTTGGAATGTTTAAATCATATATCTTGCTCTTTAATGAAATTCAGAAATGATGCAGTTAAAGGAAGATTTTGGTAGAAGTTTTCCTAGGTTGAAATATTTTTGTACGAGTTGGCTCTTACAAATAAGAGTTACCTTGACCCTCTCTCTACCCCCCCCCCCCCCAACCAAGAAAAAAAAACTTACACAAGCACCTTTCATTTCGAAGTGTGAAGGATGCATTATTGCTATTTTATTTGATAAAATGATCAATCTTTGCGATTCTGGTGTTTCCATTTAACAGAAAGCACAGCTCAAGTCCGTGATCACTTAGGACATTCTACTCTTGCAACAAAAAAGTCTCACTTCTCTCTCCAAAAATCTTACACCTTAAACAACAAAAGAATAAGTAAGAAATACATGCATTTTGGTTGTTTGTTATCTTTCTTGCTCTGTATAAACACAATAGAAAAGATTTTCAAGTTGATTGATTGATCAGAGGAAATTCCGAAACTATCCCCTAGCATTTCTTTAGAATTGAAGATAAAATCCTGGGTCAGGTCCCAAATAAAATATAAGAAAAAGTAAATTTCAGACTCATCTATGATAATATTGTAAAATGGCAATAAAGGAAGATTTTGGTAGAAGTTTTCCTAGGTTGAAATATTTTCGTACGAGTCGGCTGTTACAAATAATTTTTTTAGTATTTTAGAGAGTTTTTCTTAAGCATTTTAAATTTTTTATTTGATTAAGACATAGTAGATATGCCTATAAGGCATCTCTTGTTATATTATCTACTATTAAAACATGATGTCACTTGTTTTAATGTAAACATTATGAAAATGTTATCAAACCACACAGGTTTACATCCCATTGGGGGTGGTACTCCAAGCAGTGGAGGAATTTATAAGAAGAAAGTAATAAGAGTTACCTCCCCCTCTCCCCCCCCCCCCCAAAAAAAAAACTTACACAAGCACCTTTCATTTGGCAATGTGAAGGATGAATTATTGCTATTTTATTTGATAAAATGATCAATCTTTGTGATTCTGGTGTTCCAATTTAACAGAAAGCACAGCTCAAGTCTGTGATCACTTTAGACATTCTACTCTTGCAACAAAAATTCTCACTACTCTCCCCAAAAATCTTACACCTTAAACAAATAAAAAATAAGTAAGAAATACATGCATTTTGATGGTTTGATATCTTTCTTGCACTGTATAAACACTATAGAAAAGATTTTTATGTTGATTGATTGATCAGAGGAAATTCTGAAACTATCCCCTAGCGTTTCTATAGAATTGAAGAAAAAATCCTGGGTCAGGTCCCAAATAAAATATGAGAAAAACTAAATTACAGACTCATCTATGATAATATAGTAAAATGGCAATATCTTTGTTTATTTATAGTTTCTGTCACTGATGTACTCTAAATGCATGTAGATAGGGTAAGAGAAAATAGCCATATACCCATTTTCCGTAATCCTAGGGAATAGGTACTCAAGTAAATTACTGTTATGACATCTAAACTGCAAACCGATAATATTGTGAAATAAATCAATTAATTATGATCCATAAATTCTGGGAAATTAGCTATCATGAGATCACATGTAGTTTAATAGAGAAAACAACCACACCCATTTTCTAAGACCCTTGGGGTCAGAGACTCAAACAAAATATCAGGTCCACAACGAGACTACAGACCGATCATATTGCATAAAGAATTTAGTCTCCATCATTTATAGTGTCATAGCTGTAAGCATAAGATTATATGGAATAACATAAAAGAAAATGGCCACACCCTTTTCTAAGACCCTGGGGGTCATTGGCTCAAACAAAATATCAGGTGCACAACTAGACAGTCTGACTACAGACCTATCATATTGCAAAAAGAATTAAGTTTCCATCATTTATAGTGTCAGAGGAGTTGCGAGCACAAGATTACATAGAGTTATATAGGAGAAAATAACCACACCCATTTCTAAGACCCTGGGGGTCAGGGGCTCAAACAAAATATCAGGTGCACAACAAGACCACAGACCCATCATATTGCAAAAAGATTTAAGTCTCCATCATTTATAGTGTCAGAGGAGTTGCGAACACAATGTTACATAGAGTTATATTGGAGAAAATGACCACACCCATTTCTAAGACCCTGGGGGTCAGGGGCTCAAACAAAATATCAGGTGCACAACAAGACCATAGACTTATCATATTGCAAAAAGAATTAAGTCTCCATCATTTATAGTGTCAGAGGAGTTGTCCGGACAAGATCACATAGAATTTAATGACCACACCCATTTTATAAGACCCTGGGGGTCAGGGACTGACACTAAATGTCAGGTGCACAACTAGACCATGGACCAAGTAAAATGCAAAAAGAATTAACTTTCTATCTCTAACAGTTTCAGAGGAGTTGTCCGGACAAGATTACATAGAATTTAATGACCACACCCATTTTCTAAGACCCTAGGGGTCAGGGACTGAAACTAAATGTCAGGTGCACAACTAGACCATGGTCCAAGTAAAATGCAAAAAGAATTAACTTTCCATCTCTAACAGTTTCAGAGGAGTTGTCCGGACAAGAATTGTTTACGGACAGACGGACAGACAGACAGACAGACGGAGAAGACGCCGGACGAAGGGTGATCGCATAAGCTCGACTGGTCTGAGACCAGTAGAGCTAAAAACCAAAATATGATGCATGTACAACAAATTTTCTTTTTTCAATTTTTCTGTGAACTGAAGTCCTGACTTCCACCATGAATGTTAAACGTCTTCAAATTGAATAGCATCATTTATGAACAGATAAATTTACATGTACAGCATGGACCAGACATGTACGTTTCGGGTACTTAACCCTCGTCAGTGATCCTCAATCTAAGCAATGTAATATGGCCGAAGAGTGTGAAAATTATAATGTCAAAAAATGCACCAAAAAAACGTAGCAGGATGGGTGAGATATGATGCTACACATTTAACTGAATGTATTCTTTTTACATGGTCTCACTTCATAATACTGATTATTCCGGGGTTAACAACTGTTCCAATGGAAATTCTATTGATTTTACATTGCCTTCTCGACTGTGAGACTGAATAACGAATGGGTACTTCCTCCATGTCTATTTGTACAGTTATAGATAATTCTTGTTATTATAGATCTTCTGAGAAAAAAAAACTCATTAATCTTATAAGTAGCGAATTATTTTTTAATTTTTTCAAATTTTAACAAGATCTTTATATACATTTAAACATATCTAGTTCATATATCAAGTTCATACATTAAAGTTTACAATTTCATGTATCCCATCATTGGTGCTTTGAGTTATCAAGGAATATAGCACAAAGTAACAGAAATGGAATGAAATGAACTTACTCAGAATTTTTGATGTTGAGATATGAAATCTGCTGTCTGCACAGCTCAATCCGGAAAGAAGAAAATTTCAATTTTGCCTATTAACGAGGCCGAGTACAATTAGAAAAAATTGATGACGGTGAAATTTCAATTTCTTTTTCTTAAAATGATATTTGAAGTACAACAAATAAATAAAATGAATTTAATTAAAATCTCTTGCGCAGAAATATGAAAAATTTTATTTTGCAGTAAAACCCCATAAGGTCTCATTGTAAGATGCCATTATCTTTGAGATGACCCCTACATAATACTGAACGGTCAACTTCTATTTTCTTTCCCATAAAATGAATTTTATAATACTGCAATTACATGTATATGATCCGAATTCAGTCAAAATACCTTGGGTAGAAGTTCATCATTTTCTAATTAGACCCAGCCTCGTTAAATGTTGAAAATTTTTGAATAGAAACTGTACATGTTTCAACCGTGTAGGATTGACATCGCAAGGTGCATGCAGTCATACACCCATCATTTCTATTGCTCCATTGTCATAGATATTATAAATGCATTATCCTTGAATTTTCATTTGACAAAGAAAATACAATTTCCTTATTTCTGATGTGAGCCATGCATACAGCATTTAGGCTTTCTAACTTGTGATTTTAAAGTAAATATAAATATGAAATTATTAGATATACTTTTAAAGTATACATTACAAAATTTAAAGGAACTTTTCTTTCTGAGGAAAGACCACACAAAATCAATAAAAACCTCTGAGAAAAAGACTTATAAAAACGGAAATAATTTTCATCAATAATGAATTGAAACATACATAGAACAGATAAACATCTAGTCTAGTCTAATCTTCAGATCAATTCAGAGAGTTCTAAATATGAATTAACGACGTAAATGCAACAGTCCCTTTTATATCTTGCAATACTATGTAAAGGGCACCTTCACGTTTCTGTTTGTTAGACATCATTTGTTACATTCCCTGATTACAGTTTTATTTGACTTCAACAGTTAAATTGTCTTAAGAACTCCAAGATTTAAATTATTCAAAAAATGTATTGGCTCTTGGCTTTAAGAAAGGACACAGTATATGCTGATGATTTCATCAGTATTTATGAAGGTCTGTGGAAAGGTGAATACAAACTTAATCATTCTTTCTTTAGTGATTTCAAACTTGACTCTTACTGTAATTAGACATAAAAATGTCTCAAAATTTCAATCAATTTTGGTTCTTTAATGCAGGATAACAGAAAGTTAAAGTCATTTTGAATCTATATAATTTTCAGCTTCAAATGCAAAACAGTAAATACCTGAAATTCAAATCTACATCTTCATGTAGCAAATTTTGAAAATTCAGTAAAAATGCAGATTTGGAATGTTTTAAAATAGGAAACTGGCAAATGAAAAAAAAATTGTAGCTGTGATTCGTGAAACATACATGTACTGAATATCATTGTTCTGAATATAACATGGAGAGATTGCGCAAGATTAAGTTTATAAACATTTATCTTTACCTTTTTCTATTTGTAAATGACTTTTCTACGTATAAAAAGGCTTGGGAGGATAATCAATGTGACAACCTTGATGTTTTTTTGAAAAATGTTGAAGCTTTTAAGAAATTTCGAGTTTTAGAGAAATAAACAGATCATCAACATTTTTTCTTTTCAAGTTTTCCATGAATTCAGTTTTGGCTTGGAAGAATTACTATGAGATGAAAGATAAATGTATATCAAAATCTATCAAGCTTAGTAATAATCATTGAGAATTATCTGGTTTCAAGATGGCTAATGAAAAATTAATCAACTTTCAAACAAGTCCGTGAATTCAGTCTTTTCTATATAAAAGAGTTACTTCCCCTTTCAGACAGTATTTGACGTAAGGTAAATGTGACATCATCAAATTCTATGGAAACCAGCGTAAAATTCATGAAAAACTTAAATCAAATTAGACGTTTGTACAGGAATTTTGTTATGACATAATGCATTTACTTGTACATTAGATACCGTCTTTGATCAGTTAATGGATGTAAATCTAACAACAGAAAAGACGATTTAGAAAACTGAAAATTCTGGAGTTTACACTATTAGGAATAGACACTAAACACTGTTAACGTTGTAATATTTGGTCAATTAAAATGATCTGAATATAACATAATACATTGTGCGATAAATTTATATGGAAGACTTCGTACCATTGATTTATGAAATATATTTAATTGTATGTACAATTTTGGCATCACACA
Source organism: Pinctada fucata (assembly GCA_028142955.1). Lineage (NCBI taxonomy): Eukaryota > Metazoa > Mollusca > Bivalvia > Pterioida > Pteriidae > Pinctada > Pinctada fucata. The sequence continues at coordinate 35,234,604 of AP027114.1, forward strand.
CAAAAAAGCTTTGAGAGAGTAACAATAAACACTTCAAACTTCAACAATGAAATATATATGGCTTACTTCAGTAACAATCTATCAAACCACCAGCATTTACACATGAAAGGAACTATCAAACTTAAAAAAAACTACCACAAATTAAAGATTAATGCAGATCTCTTAAGTCCAAGTTTTTATATGAGAAATCAGGTTGGAGAAACATCCACAAACTTCTATTAATTTTCTTAATTAGAAAAAAATAATTTAATTAATCTAATTTATTAATTTTTTCACTTTCTAGAATGTGTTCAGATTATCATCGTGATTAATTTTTTTTCTCTCAAAAGATTTGGAAAAGGGTGATGAATTTGGTTGAATTGCACAGAATTTGCTCATTTCACCATGGCTAAAAATAGAACTTTACACCATTAATCCCTAATATGAATTCATTATTTTCATGCAAAACAGGACTTTGTCTCACGAAAAATGGTTGAACACAGACATTGAATTATATACAAATCTTTGACAGCAATTTATTTGCAGATGTATAGCACCAGCATTTGATACAGAAAATCCCCCACCTCAATGAACGTTTACTATTAGTATGGCTATTGTGTAATATTCAAATATGTTTCAATGTTAATATGCCTGAAATTATACAATTTCTTTCCATTTTTTTTGGGGGGGGGGGGGGGGGGGGGGGGGGTTAAGATGTTGGCTTTCAGTTTTAATTAGTAGTGTTCAATAGTATGGTGACTTCAACATTATGACTGGAGTCCGTCTTGCTCCTAATCTATTCTAAAAGAGTTTCGAGATGTAAAACTAAATTGCCGAAAAAGTAAAGCAAAATCATTAAATTTAAAGACTTTACAATAGACCATTTACCGAACTAACAAGAAAGCACAAAATGTGCGCGTCAACATCTTTTGGTGTTGTCTTACATTATGACGTCACTGTTAAAAGACGCAATTCTATAGTGACGTAACAATGAAAAAGTGTGCTTAAATTGCCTACCTCGGACATTTTCCATCAATTTGTCAGCCATTATGAATTTCGGCAAGTGGCCTATTTGGCAAATACATTACAAGTCTTTTCATCAATACTTGTAATGTGATAGTCTTTCAAATGCTTCACGATTGAACTTTGGTTTACCACAATCTCGACAGTCACATAGGCTTAGTTATTTGGTATTTTGAACCCGTATTTTTAACTTATTCAGAGTGGCCAAAAATATTTGCCTTCATTGAGTTGAGGCCAAGGATCAAGTCGAGAAATTAGACATGCAGACATGAATTTCATGGAACTATTAGATCAAAAGTTTTCCATGCAAAGCTATGAAATAAATCTACAGAAAGTCAATAGATAGGTTAATTGAGATTTCCTACATGTAACTTGTATGTGTACTTCTACTCTGGTTCGCTATTGTGACGTCATCATTTATTGCGTTTGATGTCATTTGATTTACAAGGTACACGTCGCTAGTGAACGTGTAAAGTGCGAGATACACGTAGGTCTTTACTTCAAGATATTTCATCCCCTTTGTTTTATTAACTTTAAGTATAAAAATAGCAATCCAAGGAATGCTTGTGTCGCCTGCGAAGCAGTTTGATTATTATTCTAGAAAGTGGATCAAAATTATTGGTATCAGTAGAAAAGTCTTGTCAAATGAAATTAATTTGAAATATCAGACCTCTTAATTACAAATAAAAAGATATCGTCATTCTCAAATTTTCAGAAAAGAGTGTCAATCATCTAGGTCAAGGTCACTACGTAAAAATTGGTAACAAAAAGGTCTCATCATAAGAAATATTAAAGACCTATCACCTACCAATTAAAAGATATATACAACCTTAGAAAAGAAGGTCAAATAGCTAGGTCAAGGTCAAAAGGTAAAAAATTATGGTAAGTGTAGAATGGCATTGTAAGGAAAATACATGTGAAATATCAAAGCCCTATCACCTGTAAATCAAAAGATATATAATATAGCCAATATTACTTTTCTTGAAAAGTAGGTCAAATATCTAGGTCAAGGTCAAAAGGTCAAATATTATGGTATGTGTAGAAAGGTCTTGTCACAAGGAATACACATGTGAAATACTAAAGCCCTATCACTTACCAATCAAAAGATATAGCGAATCTTACCTTTTTTTAAAGTAGGTCAAATATCTAGGTCAAGGTCACAAGGTCAAAAATTATGGTATGTGTAGAAAGGTCTTGCCACAAGGATTGCACATGTGAAATATCAAAGTCCTAACACTTACCAATCAAAAGATATAGCGAATCTTATCTTTTTTTTAAAAGTAGGTCAAATATCTAGGTCAAGGTCACAAGGTCAAAAATTATGGTATGTGTAGAAAGGTATTGCCACAAGGGTTGCACATGTGAAATATCAAAGTCCTATCACTTACCAATCAAAAGATATATCCATTCTTAATTTTTTTGAAAAGTAGGTCAAATATGTAGGTCAAGGTCACTAGGTCAAAAATTATAGTATGTGTAGGAAGGTCTTGTCACAAGGAATACACATGTGAAATATCAAAGCCCTGTCACTTACCAATCAAAAGTTATGGGCTGTGACACCCAAAGTGTGACAGACAGACAGATGGACTGACAGACGGACGGACGGACAGACGGACAACGGACAAAGTGATCCCTAAGCATCGCTATGCTTTTCAGGCGACACAAAAAGTATGGCATTCAATTAAGAATGAATTCAAGTTTCTATTTCAATGTAGATTTAACTGAACTTAATGTTCCTCTTGAATTTAACCCTTTTGGTTCAATTAAGAATGAATTCAAGTTTCTATTTCAATGTAGATTTAACCGAACTTAATGTTCCTCTTGAATTGAACCTTTCCAAAAGTCAACTCAAATTCGCCAAGATTTTACAAGTACGTGTAGTGGTCTTTGAAAAGAAATCTCAACAACAGTAACGTGTAGTTCAACTTGTACACTAGACGTACTCGTACAAATTACACGTAGGAAATCTCAACCTCTCTAATACTAGGAAAAGATTACCTTCAAACATGCACCTTCAGCATTCACTACATATTTTTCTACAGATTTCTACAGAGCTATCTTATGTACAATCTAACATCACAGGTGTATGATTGAAAGGTTCATTAAATGACAGCTATTCATTTTAACAAGCAGTATTTCATACTTCATACTTTTAAATTTCTATCACAGAAAACCCTTGCAAAAATAAAGCTTCGGGTTCTATATTTAAAGTAAAGTTCGAAGGAAGCTTTGGAATTTGGTTAAAAAAATTACCAACATGAAAATTATCGTAGTGCTACATGTATGTATAGCAAATTCTTATACAGTAACTGGAAATGTGTTAGCTTGATCCAAAAACTTGATGAAAAGCTCTGAAAACCCCCCAAACAGAAGACGCAACAATGAAATCAAGTATAATGCAATTTTAACGGACAAGTTAGCACAGTAGTAGTGCACTCCCTTGTCAATTCTTTTAAAAGGTCCAGGAATCAAACCCCTGATTCGGCAAATTGGTCTTATGTGGGAGGGTATGGCAGTCACCCACCCGGTCCTAGGAGGTATTCCCCTGGGTACTCCAGTTTACTCCTGCTCTAAGGATCCCTCATGCCAACATCTGAGCCAACATGAGACATTAGTATAAATTTGTAACTTGTTTGTTAAATGTTGTAAAATAAATAAAGTTTAAATTTTAAAGTGCATTACTGAAGCTGAATTATGGAAATATCAAAATATAATTATGTTTATGTGTGCAGATCCAAGGAGGGTAACAAAGATCGAGATAGTTATTGCTCCCCTGCCCCCTCTCCCCCCACTTTAAAGGTCAGCTGTTTAGTGCATATCTAATACAATGTCTCAGCAAATGGCTGGATCACTCCATCTAAAGAAATCCATTTGGCTTCAAAATTTTGTTTGGATTGATCTGGCAAAATGACTGATTTTTTTAAAAGCATTCTCCACAACCATTGATTCAAAAAGATCAAATAAATGGAAAGAGAGAAGCTTCCTGAGGTAAATAGAATGTTCTCCGACACGTAGGAATGTCTAAAGTTTGTTTAATTTATAATTTAGGAATGTGAAAATCAGACTTAGTCTAGTAAATACTTACAAAAGCATTAAAAATATAAGTAAGTAAGGCTTGCCCTCATCTTTTCATTCTGATTTTTGATTTTTTTTATAGGCGCATATATTATTATTATTTTTTTCTTTTTCTACTGCAGGTATCTGATCCTTGGGCAAATTCAAAACTAGGCATATAAAATTGTTTAAGACTGTCCTATCTGCAAAAAAGTATGTCATCTTTTGCTGGATGACCCCAAATATGCAACCTCGACCTTGAAGGTGACCTTGAACCACATTGGCTGTTGATGGGCATCAACAATCCCTGAGAATTTGATAAAAATTCACGAGCCTATCACATTAATTTATAGTTGTTTATGTTTATGTGAAGTTTAATTGCCAAACGAACATAGAGACACAGGGTAAAGTGATCCATTTTATATGTTAGTTCTGCTGTACAGAGAATATGAGACTGCAGTGAAAGTAGCAGAACTTTTTGAGTTTTTGCGGAAAACAGAATTATTTCCCATTTGAGACTGTACCTGGCGTAAACTATCATGACGTCCTGAAAATGGTATGGTAAAGTCGATTTTAATGTATACCATCATTTCCCAGAGTTAAAGGATTGTTTCTATAGAATTTAATGATGTAACAATTGGTCTACGTCAGATACCGTCCCAAATGGGAAGTAACTCTGGTTTTCGAAAATACCAAATAGAACAGTGGAAGATTCATACTTTATAAGGGCAAAGTAAAATTGGGTGAGTTCAGAGCCTCATGCGAAAGTGAGGAGAGAATACTTCAAACAAAATGATAGCACAGAAAAACAACTTTTGATCCAACCCCGAAGGGAAATAACTCTGCATTCAGAAAATAAGATACATGTAGTAAAATGTTTAAATTGGAATGATAAGAGAAAACCTGAGAAACAAAGTACATGTATTACAGAAATGATTTGTCATTGCATTAAATAAATTCTTATCTCTGTATTCTATTCTCAACAAAATGAAAAAAGTTTAATGTAAATGTAAATGAGCCAACTACTCGGCTGTTTTGTAAGTACATACATAGACCCTTAATGATAAATTTTGAATTCATCTTAAACATCTAAACATCTTCCAATTTAGCTGTATTTACTCAACCATATTAGAAAACATGGTAAATTTTCATATTATTTCTCCTCATTTTTTTTCTTCTGTATAAAATGACGTAAATTTTCCAAAATTCTTGAGGACATTGTCAGAAATCATTATAAATTTGCCAATGATCCGGCACTTTTCATAAACAATAAATAGATGAAATATGAAACCCTTTCTGGAAAAATCCTAAGTCCACAAATCACCACTGTTCAATGTATTCAATGGTACTGATAATTCAAAGATAGCCAGAAATTGGGAGAACATTTTCTGAAAGTAAGCTTCAAATTCTGATTAAGTATGAAAGGGTCTTTTCGGAATGTATGTATTTGATATGTCCATTAACATACTAAACAATAAACGTATCATATAGAAAGAAAAAATTAGCACATTAGAATGGATTTTATCTATATATAGATAGTAAATAACTCTACTTCCTGCACCATAGCACCCTGGACAGAAATATAATCTGAGTAAATATACGTCTTGCATATCATATTCCATCCCTCGTTGAGTATGAACAATCAAAATAGTTATAATTTGGCCTCTGTTTATATTACCTCCTTTGAAAGAATGAGTTCCGTTTTATCGCATACTTCTGATTGCTAAACTTCCTCCCGCTTAGAAGTAAAATGCAGTCGAACAAATCTTCACACGGAACTTTGTAATCTACATTATGACGATATCTTCAACATACATGTTTCAAGAAACATACACCACATTGTAAATAAATCACATGGTGATCAGAAAAAAATTGAGTCTGTCTTCCACTCTCGATAAAACCTCGGAGGTTTCTCACCTAAATATGTTTTTATATTCCAACAGGCAATATTCTACAATTCTGCTTTGATACACCATATTCGCGGCCATGTTTGGCGATTCTTTTTCCGGCCAAATTAACGTTGGCCCGAAAACTATTGCGACATTGTGAACCTGCATCCTGTTTTCTTTACTCATATCTATCACTCTGAAAACAGAAAACATATACGTCACGTGGCATTATCTTTTTTTTCCATTTTTTTTGGTCAAAATAAATATTAAATCAAACAATATTTTGTCAATTTTCAAGCACTGAAGAGAAGATGTTGGGATGAGCTTAAGAAATTATTATTGATTTTTTAAATTGTATATGCACATGTACTGTATATAGTGGGTAGTGTTCATGTATCTCTGAGACCAGACATGTTGCTACTTAAAACAGAATTCTTTTGTATCGTTACAAAAATAAGTTAATATGGTCTTTCTTTTTAAATCAACAGGACTGTGAAATTACAAGAAATGTGTTTTAAAATGTGTGTTTCAAAATGAGAAATACTCACTTGAGTAAATGAGCAAACAGGAATTTCATGGTTTCATAATTATACTTGGGTAGAGTTGATATTAATTCCTTCACAGCCTTTAATCTGTCTGAATTCTTCTCTTTACCTGAAAAAGATGAAGGTATTTGAATAATCTCTATACAAAGAATCAAGACTATAAAGTCATAAAAAGTTCTGGTGCATGTTTTACAAAAATACTTAAGAAATTTTTTTAGGAATTTTCGTAACTTTCATCATCAAATAAAAGCAAAAAATTTTTTCACTTTAGATTGTATTGTCTTCTCTTATAGCATTTCTACATACTAAATACAAATTCAGTGACAAAACATCGCGATTTGTAGTTTATAAGAAGTACTAGGTGATCAAGAGTTACGAAAATTCCTTAAATTTTTCACAAGTATTTTTGTAAAACAGGCACCTGGTTTTAACATTGTCAGACCTAACTGTTCAAAACCACAAATAAAGCAATGAAACACTAGCTCAATCCTAGATACTTACTTAAAGCTGGGACGAATCTATCAAACATCAGAAACGTATACAGTGGTTCCTTCAACTCTCGGAAGAACAGCTTTAATGAACCTGTTAATACATGAACGTCCCAGCGATCCTCATCTAGATTGTAGCTATCTGTGATAGAAATAAACCGTAAGAATTCTTTACTATATAAAAGGATGGACATATGAATCACTATACATCCCCGCCAATTTTTGACGGAGGTATAAAACAGTAACTCTTTTTTTAGTTCAATTCTTATCAATTGAAATTTAATCTCGAATATTCTCCGGAATGTTCAATCTTTGGAGTCAACATCTGTAGACTAATAAATACATGTATGATCAATTTAAAATAAATATACTTAAAAAATGTAGTTTAGAAATTGAAAAAATAGCATTGCTCAAAATTCCTTTCACGTTTTACCCCTAAATCATCTCTTTTACATCCAAAAAGTAAGAGCACATAAAAGAATACAAAAGTCAAAACTTGAGAATATTCAATTTCTTCTCAAAATGTGTCCTATATGAATCTACATGCTTAAAATAATTATAAATTGAATTAAAATAAAAATTCGTAGAAAAAAACATAAAGGCTATAAAAACTCAAGCTAGGTGCAAATACTGCAAAAAAATTGAGTGAAATAAGTCTACTGAAACACAATGCCACGAAGTGCAGCTACATTTTGTGTGATGGACATGTCTTTCACAAAATTCAAAGATATTTAACAAAATAGCAATCCAAGGAATGCTTGTGTCGCCTGCGAAGCGGTTTGATTATTATTCTAGAAAGTGGATCAAAATTCTTGAAAAGTAGGTCTAGGTCAAATATCTAGATCAAGGTCAAAAGGTCAAATTTTATGGTCTGTGTAGAAAGGTCTTGTCACAAGGAATACACATGTGAAATACCAAAGCCGTATTACTTACCAATCAAAAGATATATCCATTCTTAATTTTTTTGAAAAGTAGGTCAAATATGTAGGTCAAGGTCAAAAGGTAAAAAAATAATGGTATGTGTAGAATGGCATTGTTACATGGAAAATACATGTGAAATATCAAAGCCCTATCACCTACCAATCAAAAGATATAGCCAATAATACTTTTCTTGAAAAGTAGGTCAAATATCTAGATCAAGGTCAAAAGGTCAACTTTAATGGTCTGTGTAGAAAGGTCTTGTCAGAAGGAATACACATGTGAAATATCGAAGCCCTATCACTTACCAATCAAAAGATATAGCCAATCTTATCTTTTTTTCAAAAGTAGGTCAAATATCTAGGTCAAGGTCACAAGGTCAATAATTATGGTCAAGGTCACTAAGTCAAATATTACAGCATACATTGAGAGGTCTTGTCAGAGGCAACCTTCATGTATAATATAAAGATTCTACTGTATACAGTTCCTTAGATTTTGCTTAAACCAGGAACTTTAACCAAAGTCTTTAACTAGGTCAAAGTCCAAGGTCATGGTCACTGGGTCCAATGTTACGGCATAAATTGAAAGGTCTCATCATGGGCAACCTACATGTATAATATAAAGTTTCTACTGCATACAGTTCCTTAGATTTTGCTTAAACCAGAAACTTTAACCAAAATCTTTAACTAAGTCAAAGTCGAAGGTCAAGGTCACTAGGTCAAATGTTATGGCATAAATTGAAAGATCTCGTCATGGGCAACATACATGTATAATATAAAGTTTCTACTGCATACAGTTCCATAGATTTTGCTTAAACCAGGAACTTTAACCAAAATCTTTAACTAGGTCAAAGTCCAAGGTCAAGGTCACTAGGTCCAATGTTACGGCATAAATTGAAAGGTCTTATCATGGGCAACCTAAATGTATAATATAAGGTTTCTACTGCATACAGTTCCTTAGATTTTGCTTAAACCAGGAACTTTAACCAAAATCTTTAACTAGCTTAAAGTCCAAGGTCAAGGTCACTAGGTCAAATGTAACGGCATAAATTGAAAGATCTCGTCATGGGCAACATACATGTATAATATAAAGTTTCTACTGCATACAGTTCCTTAGATTTTGCTTAAACCAGAAACTTTAACCAAAATCTTTAACTAGGTCAAAGTCCAAGGTCAAGGTCACTAGGTCAAATGTTACGGCATAAATTGAAAGGTCTTGTCATGGGCAACCTTCATGTATAATATAAAGTTTCTACTGCTTATAGTTCCTTAGATTTTGCCTCAACCAGAAACTTTAACCAAAATGTTGACGGCAGACGGACAGACGGACGGACAGACGGACGGACGGACGGACATCGTCAATCTATAGACCGGAATTGCTTTGCAATCCGGCCAATAAGTTTTTGTCACCAACTGGGTCAAGGTCACTAAGTCAAATATTACAGCATACATTGAGAGGTCTTGTCAGAGGCAACCTTCATGTATAATATAAAGATTCTACTGTATACAGTTCCTTAGATTTTGCTTAAACCAGGAACTTTAACCAAAGTCTTTAACTAGGTCAAAGTCCAAGGTCATGGTCACTGGGTCCAATGTTACGGCATAAATTGAAAGGTCTCATCATGGGCAACCTACATGTATAATATAAAGTTTCTACTGCATACAGTTCCTTAGATTTTGCTTAAACCAGAAACTTTAACCAAAATCTTTAACTAGGTTAAAGTCGAAGGTCAAGGTCACTAGGTCAAATGTTATGGCATAAATTGAAAGATCTCGTCATGGGCAACATACATGTATAATATAAAGTTTCTACTGCATACAGTTCCATAGATTTTGCTTAAACCAGGAACTTTAACCAAAATCTTTAACTAGGTCAAAGTCCAAGGTCAAGGTCACTAGGTCAAATGTTACAGCATAAATTGAAAGGTCTTGTCATGGGCAACCTTCATGTATAATATAAAGTTTCTACTGCATATAGTTCCTTAGATTTTGCCTCAACCAGAAACTTTAACCAAAATCTTTAACTAGGTCAAAGTCCAAGGTCAAGGTCACTAGGTCCAATGTTACGGCATAAATTGAAAGGTCTTATCATGGGCAACCTAAATGTATAATATAAGGTTTCTACTGCATACAGTTCCTTAGATTTTGCTTAAACCAGGAACTTTAACCAAAATCTTTAACTAGCTTAAAGTCCAAGGTCAAGGTCACTAGGTCAAATGTAACGGCATAAATTGAAAGATCTCGTCATGGGCAACATACATGTATAATATAAAGTTTCTACTGCATACAGTTCCTTAGATTTTGCTTAAACCAGAAACTTTAACCAAAATCTTTAACTAGGTCAAAGTCCAAGGTCAAGGTCACTAGGTCAAATGTTACGGCATAAATTGAAAGGTCTTGTCATGGGCAACCTTCATGTATAATATAAAGTTTCTACTGCTTATAGTTCCTTAGATTTTGCCTCAACCAGAAACTTTAACCAAAATGTTGACGGCAGACGGACAGACGGACGGACAGACGGACGGACGGACGGACATCGTCAATCTATAGACCGGAATTGCTTTGCAATCCGGCCAAAAAGTGAAAAAAAAAAGAATTCTTAAAGCAAGATATGGTCATACCCAGCAATAATAAATTTTTCTCAAAATCATACATGTACAGTTTACTCTCGTTAACTCAAACTCAGATAACTCGAATTTCTGCTTAACTCAAACTATTTCTAAAAGTCCCGTTTCTCTTCCATTGCTTTCTATGCATTTTTACTCCTGATAACTCGAATTCCGATAACTCAAATTTTTCATTAAGTCGAACTAATCTTTAGGTCCCATAACTCATTCTACATTAAAAATTCACCTCGATAAGTCAAACCACAAATAAATTTTAATTCTTAAACAAAAATTAATTATTAACTATAAGAAGATCGATGGACAGATAATTGATACTCTCTTGCTAAGGGAGCTGCATTTCTTATATTTAAGGTAGCTCGATCGTTAAAAGAAAATAACACAAACTTTTATGAATGGTGATAGAGAAAGGGACATCAGTTTTATCAAAAATCAATGTCTTATCATGTACTCAGTAAGTCGAACTCCTGATAAGTCGAACTTTTTCTCATGGTCCCTTGAAGCTCAACTTATCGAGAGTAGACTGTATGTACATGTAGTATGTCACTATATATCTTATTATAAAGAAACACCAAAGGGCTCCTGATACACGTAAAACAACCTACATGTATCTACTTATAGAGAAATTAAGATATCAAGATTAATCTCTTGCCTTTGATAAACAGAACTGAATTAATACTAATAATATTATTTAAAACTTTAAAGTGTATTATATAGTTAGAATCATGGCATATTTCTACCTAAACATACCTAATACAACATACAATAAATAATGGTTTCTATCATCAAAAGTCAACATGCCGACCGTCGTTAAAGCCACGGAAACTATCAAGACACTGCCGAAAATTACCGAGATAATTCTAACACTATTTAAATGGACAAGACGTCTGTGAGATCTTCATTTGTACATTGGATACGTTAAGCCATGGTCATATATTCTGACCTCCAAATTGGTGAAATTCAAGAGAAAATCAATTCATGAATCATTCATCTTGGCAAGCTTAAAACTTATTCAAGGAAAAAATATAATTGTAGAAAAAATATCTTGGTTTAATTGTAGTAAGTCTACCTTCTTCATCATCAACATAAAACTGTGACATTGTCTGCTTTTCAGCATCTATAAAATATTTCTGTTTTCATTACTATCTAATATGTTTTGGCACTTTAAAATTACTAATGGAGTTTAATGTTTTGGCACTTTAAAATTACTAATGGAGTTTAAAAATATCTTAAATTGTTAGACTAAACTATTTTTCAATTTTTTTTTTTAATTTTGAGGAGGACTTTACTTATTATAATTCTTTTTAGGAATTTTTCTGTCCTCAAACACTGGCTTCCTTAAGCTGTGGTCACAACTCGCCTTACATTCACGTACGTGCTGTCTATGTGCAAAAACAGTGTCCATGCATTGCCAGTATGTGTCACGTACAGCCTCCTTGTGGATTTGGGAACACCCAGACAGGACGTAGGAGTTTTAGTGCATACAGAACTTTCGCTGTGTCCTGTCTGTGTGCTGTCTATGAATTCAACAAGAAGTACAACACACACGTTGTAAGTACGTTGCAAGTACATGCAACGCACCTACGATGCAAGGAAGTGAGGACTCTGTGCATTAGCAGTAAGTATAAATTTGACATCCTTACAATAACGTAGAAGACGTACGGAGAAAGTACATTGTAAGTAAGTTGCACTCAAGTCTTAAGTACTTGCAACACATTTTTTTGCGAATCATATGATGCATGTAACCACCCATATAACCGTGCGTGCAACTTGCGTTGACAAACTCCTTCCCTACTCTTGCCACTTCCTTCCCTACGTCTTCAGAAAAACGTAGCGCATGTAGCCTCCACAAACACGCAGGTCCTAAAAGCACGCACGCCGGGTTGTGACCAGGGCTTTAGACAGTCATTATTGCAATTTTACATATATTTTTTGAGATTTGAAAAGATGATAAGTCTTAGAGTATCTATCCATTACAGGCGAAGAATTTTGTGTACATTGTTGAAGGTCTTTTGATTTACCCTGATTGTATATCAAATGTATTTAATCCATTTGTCAAAGTTTAAACACATGAATTACGTGCCAGAATTTGATCTCTCATCAGGTCCATATATGATATGATTGACTCCCCACTTGAGTCCATACTATGACATATTGACCCCATATATTAGTCCATATAAATAACGACGTACCTTGGTCAACTTGACACCTGAGTTTCTGAATCTGAGCAAGGTTACCACTGATTCTATACAGACCATCATGGTCTAAACCTGTAACACAGAATAATATAATATATACATGTAAATATAATATATGTAATAAATATTGCATTATTATGAAGAGGCTAAGCATGAAGCTGAAACACATGTCCCAAAAAAATTTGAAACTAAACATCGCTATTTTGCGGTACTTTAGCTTTTTAACATATTCAAATTCTTAAAGTTGGATCCTTTTTTTCTGATTTTGGATACAATATATGTATTATAGCCCTGGATTCTTTAAAATGCACATCTCTGGCATATTCAGACCTTTTGATATACAGAGTTACCTAGTTATCACCCATTTTGGGACGGTATCTGATGTTTAAGAAATAACAACTAGCTAGCTGTGGTTCATTGTCAAATAATTCCACCAATCAAATGATCACCGAGCCGCAAATTACTGGACAATGAACCACAGCTAACTAGTTGCTATTTCTATTCTAATATTGTTCTGCAGATGACAATGGGCGGAGCTTAGCGGACTGGAAGTTTGTTGGAGATTTTACACTGGGCAAGTTCTAAAGTACATATAGGAAAAAAAACTGAAGTCATATGAGAATAAAGCATAATGATGTAATGAAATTCCTATAGAAACGATATATCTGAAGTATGTTTCCTCCCACTTGAGACCGAGAACTCTCAAATTTTTCTGGGGTGAGATAAATCGATCTCACCCATTGACGTCATCGATGTCACCCTCTGACGTCATCGCTACCAAAGCGACGTCATGGAAGTAAGGCAAACTAGTGATTATTAAAGACACTCTAAATAGTCGATAATGTGGGAGCAAATCAAACACCACCATGAGGGAGGAATGGCTAATTCTCAACCCTCTTGTAAAAATTTTTCTTGTCCATGACTCGGCAAGCCTCGTCATGGACTTGCAAAATTTTTACACTCGGGTTGAGAAATTGCCATCCCTCCCTCATGGTGGTGTAAGATTACATTATTCCCTTTTTCATATGCTGGTTTCCACAGAATTTGATGATGTCACAATTATTTTACATCAGATACCGTCCAAAAAGGGAATTTTCGAAGTAACGCTGTACATCCGAAAGACCAAATAGGTTTAGCAGGCATTGATTAGGTCTCTCTTGAAATAGTGGCATCTATTAACGGAATACAGAGTTATTTCCCATTTGAGACGGTATCCGACGTAAAACCATTATGACGTCATGAAAATGAGATGGTAACGTTGAATATTTACTGTCATTTCCTAGAGTTTAAGGACTGTTTCCATAGAATTTGTTGACATCATAATTACTCTATGTTAAATACCGTCCCAAATGGGAGGTAACTCTGGTTTTTGAAAATAGGGAATACATGAACATGTCTCAGCTATCACTAACATCGATCCAAAGGAGGATTAGCTAATGGATGGACACATGATCTTACTAAATAAACATTGTTATTGTTAATGTTTACATGAAGAAGCGACGCAATAATTTACCTCTTTTTTCAATGGCAGTTACACACTTCACAACAAACTTTGGGATTTTCCCCTTTTCTTTGTCACACAAGACCTTCAAATGTGCACCAAATACAGCATCTGAAATCAGAGAAAGATTTTTTTACAGACATTGTATCTTAGTTTGAGTACAGTGGTTCAAATTTATACATTTGTATTGTCGTAGCAAAGTGACTTTACTGGTTTGAGTTTGTTCAATAGAGCAACAAAGACCAGTCGATTAAATTAAGGTTACATAGAATGTGAACTGTATGTATAGTAATTAGAGAAAATATTCATTACCAGGTCCTGTAAATTTTTTTTGATAATATCACCTGGTCAGAATTATACTCTTCTGATGACAAGGTGAAAGTAAGCTCCGTCCGGTCATTGCCCATTTTCACAAAAGTTCATAAGAAAATTTTAACGAATTTAGGTAACTTTCGTCCTTTAATAAAAGGTTCAAAATATTTTCTAGTTAGATTGTATCAGGGTTTCTAATACCATTTTTACACACTAAATATAAATTCAAAAACAAAAACTTCTCAAATCTAATAAGTTAGAAGAGCTAAGCAATCAAATGTTACAAAAATTCCTGAAATTGTTCGTAAGCATTTCTGCGAATCAGACTGCAGATTAGTTCTCTATGACAATAACTAAGACCAAAACTTATATGCTATGCCATGCAGTTTAGAAGACATAATGTCCACATTCTTTTAAGGTAATTTTTTCTATTTGAGGGATCGTAAAATGTCCGTCATCACACTTTATGGCAGACTTTGACATAATGACATCTTAATTCAGGGCTCATCAAACAGTGGTATTACACTAGATTCCGATTTATTTATGATTTTGTCTGAATTCCTTATTTCTATTCAAATTCAATTATTTTGTATTTGAATCACTTTAAATTTATTCAGTCTCTCTTATTTTTGATATTTTATTCGTGTTCAGTAATTTATCATTTCCTACTTTTTCCTGGTTTACAGTATATACTGTATGAGACTACCCTTTCTTCTCCAGTGTTGCTCGTACCCTGTGAGACAGCCTATGTGAGACATATAAGTTGTCTCAAAGGCTCTAATTGACCAATGATAAAAGAGAATCTTATTGTGACGTCACAGTAACATCCACAGAAAACATGGAGTTAGATGGCATGAAACGTTGTTTGAATTCCATTTTTTCTTATGTTTCATGGAAGAAGAAAAAGATTTCATCACTTTCTACTGAGCGAGACATAAAAAATCGTGTAATTGTTTTTGTCTCACTCAGTAGATCGTGATAGAACCTATTATTCAATACTGAATATTCACTGTACTACTTGGGCGATATCGATTGGTCATTTTATTTTTACCCCTGGTTTTGATTGGTTTAAATTGTACGCTTAATGAGTGCCAATTTGTACTCGCAACATAGTAGTTAAGCTTATTTTGGGTTATTAGAGCCTGGCCCATACCTGGTAATTATTTTATCAATTTAGTACTTGAAATGACAATTCCTGGCCCAAACGTGATAATTATTTTATCAATTTAGTACTTGAAATGACAATTTCTTGTTTTACCGACGAAATATTTTAAACTCACAAAGAGAAATGTTTTAGGCAAGAGTTATTTCTCTTTGTCCGCAAGCTGAGCTAATTCACAATTTATCTATAAAAGAAAACGACTAAATAGGATGTATGAAATGTGTCCTATAATGAAATAAATTATTGTGTTTTAATGAATATTTTTTAAATGTATATTTGTGTTCGATTTACATATTTTTTACAGGGCTCTTCTGTTATTTGTTAATAAAGTGTGGAAACTTGGAGATTCTTGTGACCAACTATGCTTTCACTGACCATTTGATTTTGACGTCATAATGTTTAAGTCTGCCAACAGGTGTCATGCTAAACATATTCCTTCAGTTTTTCTTTATGTTGCATGTTCATCTAGTTCCACAGTAACGAAATTTGAATCAGAAACTTAATCATAATGTTTCACATACTAATAGATCATTTTCAAGTCTTGACGGAAATCCTTTAAATGTCCGAGTAAACATCTTTTGGCGTTGTTTTTTATTATGACATCATCGTTGAAAGATGCAAAATTAAATTTTCCATTAAGAAGAGTGCAAACAATGCCTACCTCGGACATTTTTCGTCATTTTGTCAGCCATTATAAATTTCCGCAAGTGGTCTATTCAGAAAGACATGTGTTTGTGAAACAACAGGAGCTAACAAACACATTCTTTCATACGGAAAACATGTAACTGTCTTACCTTTGATGATTCCTTTCTGTTCTAGCGATTCTTTGGTTGGACGTCGGGATACAAAGTTGAGTAATTTATCTTTAATTAACCCTCTCTTCCTTCTTTCCATACCATCTGCTTCTGAGCCGGAATTATTTCTTCCATGGAATACTGAAAGATCGAAAAAATTAAAAGTTTGATAAACATTTCACAGGTATCAATAAAAAAAGGTTCTGATGAAAACAAGGCTCTAATACTTGATTAAGAAACTAAACAAAGGGCTGACATATTGAACTATTTTGTATTTGGTATTTTCAAAAAGCAGAGTTACTTCCCCTTTGGGGCGGTATCTGACGTAGACATTTTGTGATGTCTTCAAATTCTATGGAAACAGTTCTTAAACTCTGGAAACATTGACGTTACCATACCATTTTCATGACATCACAATAGTTTTACGTCAGATACCGTCTCAAATGGGAAATAAGACTCAATAATTCGAATAATTTTGGCTTGAAGTACCGCTGATGAGGAAGCTATATGTATATCTGAAACATGTATGTCTGGTGCACAGCATTTCGGAATTTTTTGTCTAGAAGGCTGTTTTCTAACGGCAAAGTTGGGGAACTTCATTTTTCTTGGAAATGGTATCATATTTAGAATAAGTGTCTTAATTTGTGTTCTGTTAATACGGGTATGCAACACACAGCAAGAGCATTTATCGTACATGTAATGCGCGTTCGCGTATTTCATATGATAAATGCAATTGCTGTGTGTTGCATACCCGTAACAAAACACAAATTATGATGTTTATTCTATATATGCACCAAAATTGTCTGTTTCATTCTTGTTTTCTGAAATCATGTTTTTCTAGGTAAAAAGGTGACCAAAAAATTCAGTCACCGCGGGTTCAGTTTGCAGGTTAGAACAGCCGTTGTGGCATGTTTCTTTACATCTTATGCACTGTTGAGTCTTGAGCTTTTTTACGCGAAATACAAACATGTTCCTTTCAATAGTTTCATCTCAGGGAATAACACTGGTTTCACATATATAATAAAGAAAAACATACGTTTGAAGGAATTTTTCCTTTTGTCCTTGGATATTGAAGTGTCCTCAAAAACTGGTGGTTCTAAACCACTGACTGTTCCCTGCAATAAATCATAGTCGTAATTCAATCAAATTCGTTACCACTCATACTGACTATTCTCATACTCATTATCAGTCAAAGCTAAGTAAGATGTTTCATTACTAAACTTTTTAAAACTCTGAAACAAGCAATTTTCTCATTCAATTTGGAAAAAAACCTAAAAAGTAAATGATAGCCAATTATCCATGAGCTAACCAATGATGAGTCCTTTCTTGATAATCTTGGAAATAAAATTATAACTATAGGCTGATGCTATGCCTTCACAACATCATAATCATGTCCATTTTTGTTTCTTCTTTGAATTTAATTGCACTTGGGCTCATCCGAGGCAGCGGACCCTGTCCTTCATCGACCAGCGGACTCTCATATAGGTGCAGATATTATAAAAAAGTCGGTAAACTCCATACAGCTTCACCTAGCATACACAGCAGGCCGCTCATACTGCAGCGCCACGGTAATTTTTGTTTGGTTTAGAATTCTAATCATAAATTTGAAATTTACATGTATAGTATAATATTCTAGATCCCTGAAGTTCAAACCTTTGAAATACAGAATTTTGCGAGGCCATAGCCGTGATTATAAAACTTACCAAGCCATTGATAGCAACTTCTAGATGTGCAAGCCATTTCAGTATTGTTGGCTCATCATCGTGGTGTAATAAATACTCATCCCCTTGAGACGTTTTTAGCTAAAAGGAAAATAAAACTTTAATATAATCTTTCGTAACACTTCACTATGTGACCATTATTATGGCATGATGCAATTTTCGAGTTTATATCACAGCTTCAGTAGCAGAACCACCACCTTCCACAGTGTTTTTTTTTTTTTTTCTCTCTTGGGGGAAGGGGGGTGGGGTCGTTACATGGGGGAAAATACATGCATGAACTACTCAAAAGGGGAATTTTTGCATAAATCAAGGTTCTTTCAAAAACTGTAATAAACAGCATCAATATAACTGGAATGGTTTTAAGGACAAAAAGGTTCATTAAAGTAACCATATTTTATTATTTTGATTCTGATTTCGTTGAATTTTACACCCTATTTTAAAACATTTTTTAGCCTAAGAAAATATCTTTTATATGGGGGAAATTTCTCTGACATGAGGGGAGGAGGGAATGAGGCCAAATATTGCTAAATATTTTTGGGAAAAAAATGCTGTTCCATGAGCCAAGGGTCTTCAGTTCAAATACCATTCATGCTTCAAATACAACATTTCTAATGCGTCTTTGTGGAATACAGAGTTGTTTTCCATTTGAGACGGTATCTGATGTAAAACTATTATGACGTCATGAAAATAGCTAGGTAACAACAATTTTGTACCATCGCTTCCCAGAATTTAGGGACTATTTCCATAGAATTTGATGACGTCACAATTAGTCTACGTCAGATACCGTCCCAAACGGGAAGTAACTCTTGTCTTTGAAATTACCGAATAGGAATTTCATTATGTCATGATGCATTTTCATCAGATACCGCTCAAAATGGTAGGTAATTGTGTATTTTGAAAAGACGGAAAAAAGTATGTTGGAAATAATTGCTACAAAGGCAGCCTTTATGTGGTCATACAAAGACACATAAAATTTAAATGTTGATTTTGTCCAAACTGTGAAATCATTATGTTTCGTGGGGGCTCAATTTTCGTGATTTACATGGATATCCTCATCCATGAATTTACATCCACAAATAATAATTGTTCATAAAGCAAGAAATTGGAACAACTTTTTTATGACTAAACAAGCATGCATATTTTACAGGCGCATGACATATAACCACCTTCCAATACTTTGTCCACATACATTAATTGCCTTTAATTGCAATGTTTGTCAACACTGCTTTTACAACTGATGTCACAAGCCAACCTTTCGAAACATGCTTTTAATTAGGTCACATTTAAACATGGTGTCCCGAGTGGCAATACACCAGTTGGCATGAAGAGCAGCATCCACGAAATTACTTCCTGCAAGTACTGTATCTCACGAATCCACGAAAATTGGGCCCCATGAAAGTAAATGATTTCACATTATGTCCCTCTATATAAAGCTCAAGTACCTACTTACATTAATAGTTTATTATTCAATTCATTTATTTTTTTGAAATTCTTTACGCCAATGAATAAAGTTGTAAAAGAGAAGCTTCGAACTTATGCACTAACCGTTATTCCAACACATTCACTTACCGTTATTCCAACACGTTCACTTACCGTTATAACATTCTTTCTACTGGATTTATCCTTAGTATGCTTGTCCGCATGAGCTCCAATCAGTGGTACAATGAACTCTGGACGACCATGCGGAGAATTCTGCTGACTTTTAGCTGCCATTTGATTCTTATAAAATACTAAATTTGTCCCCGATAACTTTACGTAAGACTGGCTCCAGTTTTTCCTGTAAATGAAAACAAAGGAGGCAAATTTATTTCTTTTTTCTGAAACCTTCTCCACATTAAGAATAAAGACTTGTCCTTTTTTCTAAAGAAATGCACGTCACATACTGGCCTAATTTTGTCTTGTTACTCTGCCTCGAATGTTCTACTGGGAACAATACTCAAGCTTATAAATATCTATTCACAAACCATATCTCAGTCAGATATCTCTACAAATGGTGGAAAAAAGTCTCGAAAACTTAGGTTTGATAGACATACAGAGAGACAGACAGGAAACTTTTACTTTGTCAGTACAAGAATATTTATTTATTTAAAATAAATCAACAAAAAAAAAACTATTCAAACCAGTTTTTCTACTTACTTTTTGGCTTTTCCACCTTCTATAATCTTTGCCTTATTGAGTGTACCATCTAAAGAGTCCTACAAATAGGGAAAAAAATGTGTCAAATCTCAAAAATCACAAGTGTATGCACATTCATTCTTAACTTTCTTTTCATCTTGACAACGTGTCTAAAACCTGGTTTTTATCGACCATCCATTCTCAGAAAATGACAGCGACTTTTGTTCATTGTGGAAAAAACATAGAAACTATTCTATCTCGTTACTTCTGTTTCCTATAAAAATTATATCTTATTTCATATTTTCATTGTAAATGTTCAGTTCAACTCTTATTTCAAAAGATATTCTTATACTATTCTAATATTTTTTGCTCATAATGACAATCTATAGTTTCTATTACATTGAATTTAACCAGAAACATTTTATCTTTTTAATCTTTTGAATTTTGAAGTAATTATGAGGGAGAAATTTATTGGAAATACATTTTAATAACAAAATTTTCATTGATCAATAAATAAATGAATACTAGTACTGAAAACATCGAAATTTTCGCGTGGGGGTACTTTTCACGTTTTTCACGAATTAATGGACATCACAAAAATTTACCACACGAAAATATCCTCACTACATTCTTACAGTGGGAAAGACATTTTTATAGCGAATATTTTTCCCCCACGCGTAACATCTTGATGTTATAATCGCAAAATTTCCCCCCAGCGAAAATAACCACGTATACAATATATCAAATGACACGAAAAAAAGCAAATATGAAATAGACATTATTAATAGTAAATAATTTTAACTAAATAATGCCTGTCAGTATACACAAGTTCACTAACCACTGGAGCTGCAGATAATTGGGTACTTCTCTTATCGGTATCTGTTTCCTCCTAAAAAATACCATCATACATTATATTAAATATTGATTCCATTATTTTTTCAAAAACAACTGTAAATAATTATAATTTTTTACTCATTTTCATGTTGTTTTATGTTGCATGTAATTGTGTCATACCCTAAGGCTTTAACATTTGGTGTTTGACCACCAGATATTGATTCAATTTATCTGGTTTCACAGGAGAAATTTAAAATATTTCAGCCAACCAAAGGCCCTTATGCCGACTCCAACAGGTCTATAGTTTGATTGCCACATATGCTAATGGACTTTTATATTACGATAATATAGTAAATGACTGTAAACCAATGACTTGACCGGCCATTTAATTATGACTTCATGTTTAAGTCAACCAACTCTCTGGGACTAAGCAAAAAATCTCGAAAATATATCAATTATAATTTGGCAAAACTTTAAATTATATACAAAACAAACTGTGAACAAATTCATTAACTGTGAACAAATTCATTATTTCAGAAATCATTGGAAATCATGCAATAAGTTATAAGCAAGACTACTTATTGACACAAATTCTAGAACAAAAATTTAAAACCTTTAATCCAAAGATAAATATCATTACAGTAAGTACTAAAAGAAAGGAGGGGATCTTTTTAACAAGTCTTTTCCATCTTCTAAACTAACTGTACAACTTCTAGGTTGACTAAAAGAAAAAAATCAAACTAAAACTTATCAAAAATGTTACTACAGAATTAGGCTAAGACTGCAGTTCTATATTTACTACAAAAGTCACAATATTCTTTAAACA
This sequence comes from Pinctada fucata, assembly GCA_028142955.1. NCBI lineage: Eukaryota > Metazoa > Mollusca > Bivalvia > Pterioida > Pteriidae > Pinctada > Pinctada fucata. The sequence goes on from AP027114.1 coordinate 35,256,586, forward strand.
TTAAACATTGAAAAAAAAACCTAAAATTTTAATCAATACTGAAAATGAGGGCTAGAAAAGAAAACATAGACAACTGACTTCTAAGACATTAAGAGAAAATATATAAGTTAACCTTTCCATGCATGTAAATATAATATTAAGATCATTGCTAATTGTTCACTATTGTGATATAAGTTACAATTAAAGTTCATAGTAAATTTGATTAATAATGTGATATATGTCTTTGACAGTAGTACAATCTTTTTAAACATGTAACAGAATCTGCATTCTATTAAGCTATAAGTAATTACTTTCAAAACATATACTATGAAGACTTGCATTTGTCTATTTTTTTTATATATATGAAATTTGCATTCAAATCTTTCAGTGATTCAAATATACTTTGTGTGTAAAGATTTAAATTTTTATCTATTTTTTAGCAATCAAGACCTCAGCTGTAGTGACAAAGCTAAATTAAATGGTTTTGATTCAATCTTTGGTCGAGTTAATATAAAATATTCCCCCTGCTTAAGAAATATGAAAAGAATGAATTTCGGCAAGTGGTCCATTGGTGACCAGAGATCTATTGGTGACCAGAGCTTTCTTTCAAACTCAAATCATTAAAATTTAATTATACTCTTCAAGAGATATTGTCCAAATTAGACCTTTTGAAAAAGTAGGTCAACGTCCAATTTGAACGTCACTAGGTCAAGAGATTCTCTAGTCAAAAATGTTGACACAGATTTAATAGAGTACCATTATAGTACATGCATGTACCAAATTGAGTGCATCGTGTGCATAGGGGTTGATTTAAGGTCATGATCAGAATATATGGAACAGAATTGAATCATGAAGTGCAGAGAATTCAATACGAGATTTCACTGCTTCAAATGACAAAAATTGCCAGTTTGAATTTCCTCTAATTTAACTGTATTTAGTAAAAAAAAATGTTCACAAGAAATACCTTTTCTAAGTCACGCCTGAATAAATTTCAATGAAAACCCTGGAAGTGATAAACTGTGTACCGCATGATTGTGTCTACTATTTCTGTATCAACCAGGTGCTAGTTTTACGAAAGAACTGATGAAAAATTTAAGGAATTTTTGTAACTCTTGATCGCTTAGTACTTCTTATACAATGTATACTAAAAATCACGATATTTTGTTTCTGAATTTGTATTCAGTATGTAGAAATTCTATCAGAAAGGACAACATAATCTAAAGTGAAAAAGATTTCAAGCTTTTATTTGATAATGAAAGTTCCGAAAATTCCTCAAATTTTTTGTAAGTACAGTACTTTTGTAAAACAGGCACCAGGTATTTTCAATTTGTTAATTTTTATTTAAACTAAAGATACAAAATTTGACAAAACAATGGTCTGTCAAAAAGACTCACCACTAAAAATAAAAAAATAAATCAAAAGTATGTAGATATTGCTAGTTACATAAATCTCAAGAAAATCATGCTGTTGTAGAATAAAACATGTCAATTTGTGTAAATATCACTCAACATGCAAACATCCACGTAACCATAGCAACCAAAGTACACCTTCCATTCAAATGTGAAAAGAAATTCTACACATTGAATAAAAATAATTACGATAATGTCTGGTATTCCACAAGCCATCGAACATGCCTGCCGTTTGAAATAAAGTTCAAGAATTAAATTCATAACGTTAATCACAAAGTAATTCTAGATTTTGATATCACAGATTATAATTATGATCAAAATATTTTTCAGGAAATAGTCTATAACCAAGTGAGAGATATCCCCCTATAGAACTTTATTAACTGAGTACAGCCAATTAAAAATTGATTTTCAAACTTGGAATTGTGGGTAAAGTTACAACACCATCAACTCTTGTTTAATCTGCTTTGCATAGTAGTTTGGAGAATATTATTGAATGGATCATTAACAATTTTATAAAATTTGATTGGACTAGTGATAAAATCACTTAATAATTTTTTGTCTTAATTTTATGGAAAATGACATAGACAGTATTTTATTTCAAAGTCTCATAATTCATAACTTCCATGCTAATTCCGTCTTTTCGATTTTACAGGCTTACGTTCGATTTGTGCAGGTATCTGACGTAAAAGCATTGTGACATCATTAAATTCCTGTGAAAACATCATTTATCACATGATACACCCGTTATGCAGTTTCATAAAGCCATTTCATAATCAAATGTTATGATAACACGTTACATATCGCTCTGCTTGAATGCGATTGGTCAAGTTTGGAGCCTCATCACCTACACTGTGACAACTGTGACCTTTCAAATATCGGTCATATGTTAAATTAAGACGCAAATTCAATATCAATGATAAAAATTGTTGTTAATGAAATAATTATTGCATTAAAGTACTAAACAAAGTTGAAATATTTTTCTCTTTACACACTGAATATCCACGATGGGGAACTACTTCTCATAGCGTAGCAGACCACTTCTATAGGTCATGACGTAATTTGCCTCAAGTTCTCAGATTAGTTGATTTCACGTTGGAAATAAACATTTTTTGGCAGAATCCTGTGATAAAAAGAATCTCAAATGGATTTTCTTCGCCAAGGCTCGGGGATATAAAACGCTCAACTCGTTTCATAATACATCATATGAAATGAAAATTCATTTGAGATCCTATATATATGTCACCCTGTTTCCCTAAATTTTATGCTGGTTTCCATAGAATTTTATGAAGTAATAATGCGTTGACGTCAGATACCTGCACAAATGGGAAGTAACTCTTTATTTTGAAAAGACCGAATATGTACATGTATATACATCTACACCAGAATAAGATGTCTATTTTGTTATCATTATGGTTCTTTCAGTGTTAAAAATCTAAGCTAAATTGATTCTATTGTGAGCGTTACTTCGAATGATTGACTTAAAGCAAACTTAAATCAAAGTCACTAGGTTAGCATTCTTCATATTCTAAATCTTCAAACACTATGATGTTGACAAAATTTCAATTTTCTGATTTCTGAAGTAAACTGAGAAGACAAAGTATCAAAACAATCACAATCATAGTTCCTACGTACATCTATCTAGAAAATCTTGTAATAATTTCTATGCAATACTACCAGTGAAAGTTTGTCACCTTACCTTTGACATATTGTGTCTAGTTTTGTATTCTTATGTATTATGCATAATTCGGTAAATTCACTAATAAGTCCTTTCTACTCATCTATCTCACTAGTGACAAACCTAGCAACTTATGACTATGAAAATCATTGTATTCATTCACAACCCATACCCCATGTTAATTCTAATGGATCGTTACCATGGCAACCAAATTTCTTTTTTCTACATTTGTAAGCCATATCCTCTTTAGTTTCTCCGTAACTCGCCTTAATATTCTATTTGCAGTCATGTAAATTCCTAACCTATCCATTTCGAGTTTTAGGGATGGGGTGGGTAAGATGTGTATTATTGGGTGAATTATAGGGTCAAGTCTCATTAAAGGATTCGGACAGTTACATGTAACATTCATGTGAACATTTGAACAAGGTGATGAAACACATAAAATTTTGTAGTGTCATACATACATTTCTAAACATATTCTGCAAGGAAAAGACTTTCTCTTCAAAACCTCGTAAAACTAACTTACAATCATGTAAAAATAAGACTAAATTTGACATTCCTTTGCACCAGGGTTTTGCACATACAGATTAAGGACTTTCTAAATGGGAGTAAGCTTGTAACATATAAGTACTTAATACAGCTTGTAAATTTGCCTTGTACTATTTTTGCTCTCAGAAAATTTCATTCTGACTCAAACCAGTAGAAAGTTGCCTTATTTTGCCATATTGTTCTCCGTGTCAACAATAGTAAACAGTGATGTCAAAGTGTCCGACGTAAAACATTTTCAGTGATTTAACAATAGAAAATCCCTGTAGACTTTTTATTTTCCGTCCTATTTCTAACTAAATTGACGTACAGCCAAAACAATGGTATCTTCTGTTACGACTGAAGGAGTACTATAAAATTTATATCTTTTTTGAAAGATGACAATATGATATTTTAGATAAAACTGGGAAAACAGGGTGCTCTGGAATTTAGTGAACAGGACAGTAGTGCATTTTTTTTTGTTATACTAGCATAATGTTGTAATCATGTGATACATATTTTTTTTATAACAGTGCAAATATTCCCGTTATTCTATACACGTACGTTGTAATTATATGAAGCATATAAAACTAGTATGTATGCTATAAAGCCATTACACATACCATTAGTGCTGGAGTAGATAGCAGAGGTAAAGTAGAGGATTTAGGTAAAGCTGCAGGAAGATTAGCTGGCGTTTCCATTCGTATCTTGTTGCCAATAATCATTGAACGTGCCTTTACTGATCGTGCGATGGAGGGTGAACCCTGCGGTGACCTCTCTCTCGTTATGGGTGGTGGGGGTGAATCGGGGCTCATCACAATCTGAAATTACAAAATTAATTTTTGAATTTTATCCTGATAGTCTTTTAGTGACACAAGTCATTAAATGCCTGATCTGAACATAATAGGAAATAATTTTCCACCCATCAACTTTTCAGAGATCTTAAAGGCCGGGTTTTTTTACCGAGTGGTAATTAATATGCACACCTGAGTGATCTTAGCTCGGTAGGCGTGATAAACGCAGTGTCTACTGACCACTGATATTCATAGAGACGCAAGGGGTGTGTGACATCAAAGACATACCGACAGGTATACTTGATTATGCAAATTAGATATACCACAAACTTACCTATTTGAAGCTGTCAATCAACCAGAAGTCTCTGATGAGACTGAAGCTCTCCTGGTAGATTTGTACATACACACTCAAGAGAATGAATGCTGGACTCCACCTTGCCTTATACCACTTTTTTCATCGACCCAATATATTTCTGTATCCCCCCTGTAAAACACTCTATAACGAATTTATCCCGCTGAATCGCTTTTGGTTTGTGTATGTTACGTCAACATATTCTAAAGCATTTTGGTGACTTCAAAAGCATAAAGCATCTTAGTAGAAGCAGGATATCAAAATAATATTCTGTTAGTAAAATAATACAACATAATATTTGGTTCTTCTCGACCAATCAGATTGCAAGAAATTTGCCAGAGGCGGGATAAATGTGTATCAGTTTTTTTTTATTAGAACCAACAACCACATGCCAATGCATATCCATCAATTCCTAATTAATTTTTTTCATCAAAATTCAGAGCAAAATTTTTTTTTTTGAAAAAAACGGAGTCCCCCCCCCCAAGAATATCAAATGGACCGTGCCTTAGATTTCTCTAGAATGTGAGAGAATTACTTAAAACGTGTATATACAACATGTATAACATACCATATGTATCAAAACTAAAATAACAGATGTTTTTATTTTTCAAAAAATGTGGGTCAAAGGTCAGTGATGGGGTCAAAGGTTAAAAATTTGGCTCCAAAAGATGAGCCTAAATCTCAAGGTTCATAGACATGCAATATATGACAGCTCTCTTATCTTATACCCTTTCATCAGAATTTAGTTGAATGGAATGATATACTGACAGTCGGATGGATAGACAAACAGATGAACAGACAGACCTACCACTATATGCCCTTTTATAAAATTAAGACTAAAGGCATAAATAACCTCTCATTTGAGCTGAAATAGTATTGCATAGGATACTCTATTATATTAAGAGATATTTCCTTCTTTCTTATACTGACCAGTGAAAATACTTAGATCAAGTAATCAGGCAGTTTCAGATTGAAATTAAACATAATAGGACATGTGGCCTACCGAGTGAAATTTTAAAAGTATCGTCCATTTTGTTCTAAAACCTAAAAAGGTTTTAGGCTATTTATTTAGTAAATGTAAAACAATGTAAATAGAATATTGAACGAAGAACATGAACTTTTAGGGCGAATGTGGTATTAATGTAGACAGAAGCTAATTATTAAAATATAATACAAAATATTTTTACATACCGGTATGAAATATTTGATCCTCTATAGAAAACATTTCTACCATATATCCCAGTTCAGAAAAATATTTCAAAATCTGCATGAGGTTGAAATGATGTTTTTGATTGGTCAAATTTTAAAAGGACAAAATGACTCGAGGTCCAATTGACAAAAAGGCCTGAAACATTAGTTTATTACCATTAATTTATGGCAGTTACAGGTATCGTACCCAGATAGCTCAGTTGGTAAGAGCGTCTGCCCAGATAGCAGAAGGTCTCGGGTTCAATTCACGGTTCGGTCACATCTTTTCCTCTCCTGTTACAGAATTGGCACCAAACTAAATGACTCAAGGTGAAGCTGAGTTTAGTGTGAGGTTTCCAGTGCATGGAAACCTGAAAAATTGGTAGAGAGGAGTGTGGCAGGAACAGGCATCGTGCCCAGATAGCTCAGTTGGTAAGAGCGTCTGCCTTGATAGCAGAAGATCTCGGGTTCGATTCCCGGTACAGTCACATCTCTCCCTCTCCTGTTACAAATTCAACTTCTATAACTTACACAAGCAACTTTCATTTGGCAATGTGAAGGATGCATTATTGCTATTTTATTTGATAAAATGATCAATCTTTGTGATTCTGGTGTTTCCATTTATCAGAAAGCACAGCTCAAGTCCGTGATCACTTAGGACATTCTACTCTTGCAACAAAAAGTCTCACTACTCTCTTTAAAAATCTTACACCTTAAACAGTTAAAAAATAAGTAAGAAATACATGCATTTTGATTGTTTGTTATCTTTCTTACATTGTATAAACATAATAGAAAAGATTTTGAAGTTGATTGATTGATCAGAGGAAATTCCGAAACTATCCCCTAGCGTTTCTATAGAATTGAAGATAAAATCCTGGGTCAGGCCCCAAATAAAATATGAGAAAAACTAAATTTCAGACTCATCTATGATAATATTGTCAAATGGCAATAAAGGAAAATTTTGGTAGAAGTTTTCCTGGGTTGAAATATTTTTGTATGAGTCGGCTTTTACAAATGATTTTTTCTAGTATTTTATTTTAATTTTTTTTAAATTTGATTAACACATAGTAGATATGCCAATAAGGCATCTCTTGTTATATTATCTTCTTTTAAAACATGTGTCACTTGCTTTAATGTAAACATTATGAAAAATTTTATCAAACCACACAGTTTTACATCCCATTGGGGGTGGTACTCCAAGCAGTGGAGGAATTTATAAGAAGAAAGAAAGATGTAAGAGTTACCTCCACCCTCTCCCCCCCCCAAAAAAAAAGCTTACACAAGCACAATATCCCTTTCATTTGGCAATGTGAAGGATGCATTATTGCTATTTTATTTCATAAAATGATCAATCTTTGTGATTCTGGTGTTCCCATTTAACAGAAAGCACAGCTCAAGTTTGTGATCACTTAGGACATTCTAGTTACCTCCCCCCTCTCCCCCCCCCCCCCAAAAAAAAAAGCTTACACAAGCACAATATTCCTTTCATTTGGCAATGTGAAGGATGCATTATTGCTATTTTATTAGATAAAATGATCAATCTTTGTGATTCTGGTGTTCCCATTTAACAGAAAGCACAGCTCAAGTCTGTGATCACTTAGGACATTCTAGTTACCTCCCCCCTCTCCCCCCCCCCCCCCTCAAAAAAAAAAAACTTACACAAGCACAATATTCCTTTCATTTGACAATGTGAAGGATGCATTATTGCTATTTTATTTGATAAAATGATCAATCTTTGTGATTCTGGTGTTCCCATTTAACAGAAAGCACAGCTCAAGTCTGTGATCACTTCGGACATTCTAGTACTCTTGCAACAAAAATTCTCACTACTCTCCCCAAATATCTTACACCTTAAACATGTTAAACAAATAAAAAATAAGTGAGAAATACATGCATTTTGACTATTTGATATCTTTCTTGCACTGTATAAACACTATAGAAAAGATTTTCATGTTGATTGATTGATCAGAGGAAATTCCGAAACTATCCCCTTGCGTTTCTATAGAATTGAAGATAAAATCCTGGGTCAGCTCCCAAATAAAATATGAGAAAAACTAAATTACAGACTCATCTATGATAATATTGTAAAATTGCAATATCTTTGTTTATTTATAGTTTCTGTCACTTATGTACTCTAAATGCATGTAGGTAGGGTAAGAGAAAATAGCCATATACCCATTTTCCAGAATCCTAGGGAACAGGGACTGAAGTAAAATACTGTAATGACATCTAAACTGCAAACCGATAATATTTTGGAATAAATCAATTAACTATTATCCATAAATTCTGGGAAATTAGCTATCATGATCAGATCACATGTAGTTTAATAGAGAGAAAACAACCACACCCATTTTCTAAGACCCTTGGGGTCAGAGACTCAAACAAAATATGAGGTGGACAACGAGATTACAGACCCATCATATTGCATAAAGAATTTAGTCTCCATTATTTATAGTGTCAGTGCTGTAAGCATAAGATTATATGGAATAATATAAAAGAAAATGGCCACACCCTTTTCCAAGACCCTGGGGGTCATTGGCTCAAACAAAATATCAGGTGCACAACTAGACTACAGACCCATCATATTGCAAAAAGAATTATGTCTCTATCATTAATAGTGAAAGAAGAGCTATCCGGACAAAATTACATAGAATTTAATGACCACGCCCATTTTCTAAGACCCTGGGAGTCAAGGACTGAAACTGAATGTCAGGTGCACAACTAGACCATGGACCAAGTAAAATACAAAAAGAATTAAGTTTCTATCTCTAACAGTTTCAGAGGAGATGTCCGGACAAGAATTGTTTACGGACAGACGGACAGACAGACAGACGGACAGACGGACAGACGGACAGACGGACAGACGGACGGACGCCGGACGAAGGGTGATCGCATAAGCTCGACTGGTCTGAGACCAGTAGAGCTAAAAATTGAGAGGGTTGTAAAGGAAACATAGGACCAATCAGATTGCGGTTAGAGATGTTAACCCTACAGCGGTCAGCGAGGAAATGACAGGAATTTTACCTGTCTTCTTTTATAGTCCCCACCCGGCCTTTAAGAGTACATATAATATTACATGTATCTACTGATTGAGTCTTTCTTTGGAAAAATCTGACGTTAAACATTATGACGTTAATATGAATCAAGGCAAAGCCTTTTTGTGCGAGTGGAGAGAAAAAAAAATATGGTTATATAAAATAAAAAAGATCTTTCTTTTTTATTTTGACTATGATTGTTTATCTTATCTTACAAAACTTTCTGTTTGATGATTGCCAAAAAAAGGTAGTATAAAGCGAGTGGAAACACGGAAGCATTTGTAAAATTGATCTAGACCAGCAGATGAACATTTTAAGGGGGGGGGGGGGGGGGGGGCTTAAAATATGGTTCTTTAAAAATATGGTTCTTTATAATTCATTTTTATTTTGTAAGAATAATTTTTAGGCTAGCTGAAAATAAATTACTTAAGAACAAAAGAAAAAACAAACATATTCCGACTTCTGACAGTACGAAACCACCCGAGACGAGAAAAGCAATCGGAGCGAAACGTCTCGATTAAACCGGAAATGTCGGATTTCCCGTGGTTACGCCGCCTTGTTGATGCTTTATCGTTCCCTGATTTACGAAAAATATTTTCAATATATTTAACTTATAAATAAAAATTGAGTATAACATATACGTCTACTTGGAGTCGAAAAAAAATTTAAATGGCAATATCCAGCATCTCCGCAGCAACTCTGTCTGCGAGGGGACGAAAGTTTTTGAAAGCATAGTAGTACATTCTCATTCTTTGACTCAGCATATTTTCTCAATAAGATGTGTGTATACGCGTTACCATAAGGGCGAGCTTCGCTCGCTATAAAATTGGTATGGTAATGTCAATTATATGTTGTCGTTTCAAAGAGTTTAACTTAAAGAAAGGTTTCCATGTTGCCATAATTATTGTACATCAGATACCATCCCAAACCAGCAGTAACTTGTTTATCGAAAATACCGAATATAACACATACACAGCCAATTGTGCCTCACATATAATTTCTATGAAATGAGCATCATGTAATTTTCACATGAAAGTTCATGTGAAATTCATATAAATTTCACATAAGATTTATGCAAAAAATATTCCACATGAATTTCACATAAATTTACTTCACATGAATTTCACAGGAATTTTTCTTTGTGACTTTTTGCGAAATTAAATTCATATAAAACACCGCTAAAGACGGTATGGCCGGATTGCAAAGTTAGTTTTTGTCACCAACTGGGTCAAGGTTACTAGGTCAAATATTACAGCATACATTGAGAGGTATTGTAAAAAGGCAACATACATGTATAATATAAAGTTTCTACTGCATACAGTTCCTTAGATTTTGCTTAAACCAGAAACTTAAACCAAAATCTTTAACTAGGTTAAAGTCCAAGGTCAAGGTTACTAGGTCCAATGTTACGGCATAAATTGAAAGGTCTCATCATGGGCAACCAAAATGTATAATATAAGGTTTCTACTGCATACAGTTCTTTAGATTTTGCTTAAACCAGTAACTTTAACCAAAATCTTTAACTAGGTCAAAGTCCAAGGTCAAGGTCACTAGGTCCAATGTTACGGCATAAATTGAAAGGTCTCGTCATGGGCAACCTACATGTATAACATAAAGTTTCTACTGCATATAGTTCCTTAGATTTTGCTTAAACCAGTAACTTTAACCAAAATCTTTAACTAGGTCAAAGTCCAAGGTCAAGGTCACTAGGTCAAATGTTATGGCATAAATTGAAAGGTCTTGTCATGGGAAACCTTCATGTATAATATTAAGTTTCTACTGCATATAGTTCCTTAGATTTTGCCTCAACCAGAAACTTTAACCAAAATCTTTAACTAGGTCAAAGTCCAAGGTCAAGGTCACTAGGTCCAATGTTACGGCATAAATTGAAAGGTCTCGTCATGGACAACCTACATGTATAATATAAAGTTTCTACTGCATACAGTTCCATAGATTTTGCTTCAACCAGGAACATTAACCAAAATCTTTAACTAGGTCAAAGTCCAAGGTCAAGGTCACTAGGTCAAATGTTACGGCATAAATTGAAGGGCAACCTTCATGTATAATATTAAGTTTCTACTGCATATAGTTCCTTAGATTTTGCCTCAACCAGAAACTTTAACCAAAATGTTGACGGCAGACGGACGGACAGACGGACGGACAGACGGACGGACAGACGGACGGACGGACAGACGGACGGACGGACAGACGGACATCGTCAATCTATAGACCGGAATTGCTTTGCAATCCGGCCAATAAAATGTATGTCAGAAACTTTACATGAATTTCATGTCAAAATTTTCATGTAAATTTCATGTTCGTGCTTGTTTCACATAAATTACATAAATGTGAGCTTTAATGTAAAGTTCATGTAAATTTCACATGAATTTCATATGAGGCACAATATTCATATCACAATCTCACTCAAAAAATCACATATCCCCAAATGGTAACTTATTCTGTTTTAGCCAGATCTATTTTTCAGAACAAGTCTAGTTTCAAAAGACATGAATAGATCATTTTATGATAAGTTTCACTCAGGTCACTTTTGTCTTTTTGTATCATTATGGTTTTTTACCCACAGAAAACAATCATATGATGTCATCACATAGAAGTACATTCTATTGTTTGAGGTGGTACGACCTCATGTCATTGTATTGAGAGAGTAAAATAACATGCAAAAAGACAATAGTTATCCTAGTGCACGTTATGGTGATAAAGTCTATTTGAGGTTAAAGTACCACTGTGGCAGTCACATTACCTTTGGAAGGTCCCATACAGTTTCTTCTGTGCCAATCTTATAATAATATTTTTCTCCATCTGTATTTACATTTGAACACCACTGCAATACAAAATGAATAATTTAAGAATCCCACTTTTTTCTCCAGTCTGGTAAAAGTTAAAAGGCTACAAAATGTATTAATTTCTACATATACCCATTTTCAGAGGACATGACAATGTTCAAGACAAAGTTCAAGCAAGAACAACATTTTTCCCATAGATCATGACATTGACTGGTCCGAAATACCTGACAAAACCAGCCCTTTACAGATATTTGGACAGTTAGGGGCTGAGTTGTGGTCAGGAAAAATCCTATATTGAAACTAGTTGATTTTGGCAATCCTCCGAAGAGTTGCACTTCGCCCTTTCTTACTCAATCATTGCAATTGCCAGATGAATGAATTATTTACCAACTACTGTTGTATTTTCGGTCAGATAAGACCTTAATCAGGTATTTTGCTGCTGAAAAAAATTCCACTTTGCTTGAATCCGCCACCATTCCGTCCTCTGAACTTCAAATTTTTCAGCAGCAGCGTACCATATTAAGGCCTTATCTGTCCGTAAATACAACATAGGTTGGTATATAAACCATTCATCTGGCTATTAAGATTTGTCAATAGTCGCGAACATGTTTTAAGCTTGAGACAGAAATCTACGGTTTTCAATATATAATTTGTCCTGAGCCTGACCCCGCCAAAATAACTGTTAAAGGCTGGTTTGGGTCAGGTTTTTCGAACTATACATTTACATCACTGTTGTTCAAGGTCACGATACATTCTTATGATTTGCCAGGCATCAATTCTATTTCAAATAATTCAATTTCACACAATCTTTTTTCTTTACTTGGCTCAATGATTTTTAGATAAGCAAAACTATTCATAAAGAGCAATAAGCACCTACTTTCTTTGAGCAGGCGAATCTCATTGAATGGGAAGAGGAAAGGAGAGGGTGCATAAAACCATTACATTATATTCAACATGTTCGAGTGAAGGGTTGAGAAAAGGGTTTGGGTTACAAAAATTAGAACTGTAACAGTGTATCATTACCCTTTCATTGGTATTAGGGTTGATATAGAGAGTTCTTCCATCCGTCTCCTCTACCACATAGCCGTCTGGAATGTTGGCACTACTTAATTCATGTGGAAATTTCAGCTGTGGTGCACTCCGCTTTCTCTGTTCTGTAACGCTGGGTACTGTCACCGGCTTTTGTTCCAAATGCTTGAACTGAAAAAAAATGTTGGCATGTAATATCCTTTTAAGGTGTATGAGT